>CM076578.1:176653616-177171905 GCA_034641835.2 Pinus albicaulis
TCTTGTTAGCCACCTATATTTTTCAATCATATCAGCTGGTGGCTAAATTTTCTTTGCAGCCTTCAAGAAACAAATTCAGGCCTAAAATTGTTGGTACTTGAAGTCTGTTGGTAAGATTCCAAACTACTGGTTGGTTCTACATACTCTTCCTCCTCTCTCGCTTCGATGTTCCATGAAAATCCTAATCAAATATCGCTGCATCCATTCTCCTTTATCCCCTCCTTCCATCTTCATTCATTTCTTCAAGTCTCCTTTCATCCATAAAAACCCCATCAAACCCTTTTTTATTCCTTACCCCTCCAATAATCTCATTTCCTACAAACTCACTTTTCACACTCATCTAACCTTTCTCCTTTTGCAAATCAGAAACCATAGAAAAACATATGTTTCTATGCGTTAGGTGTTAGCCCCTTAGGCTAAGCCCCTTTCCGTTTCGTTCTCCATATGCCCCCGAGCCCGAACCGTGAGCTAAGTCCACTGGGCGCAAACACTGAATTTATTTATTACCCGAAAACATTGGAAAACCTTAAAACGCAGTCGGGTTTATTTTATTTTTTCCGCTCAAAGAAAGTCATATTGAAACTCGACCGTAGATATGTCCCACAGTCAACCAAGTGAGTAATTCTTCACCTGGTGGACCCCCCCCTTTCTTCCCCCTGCGTACGTTTCTAAAACCATGGTGTGGATCCCGCACCGTCCTCCCTTGAATAGCGGTTTTGTTCCGTCGGCCAGCGATTCCACACGCTGGCCGACACGTGTTCGCCACTGCATTCCAAAACCGCCGTGCCATGTCTATTGCCCGCGCGTTAAACCTCGTCCTATGGCCCCGCAGCGGGATTCAACCCCGCCGTCGGATCTGGACCCTCCCATCCGACGGTCCCTGATCGCCTTTTTCGCTCACCCTTTAACGAACTCGCCCGCCCGTTAAAATCTCCCTCGACGCATTTGAAAGTCGATCCCCACCGTCGATCTCCGCAGATCGACGGTTCTCTTTTGTTCTCCCGATTCCGTCGCACGGTCCATCTTTTCCTCCGTTGACTGTTCAAAACACCCTCGACCGTTGATCGCCATACGATCAACGACTCTGATCGCTCCTTTCTCCCGCACGCCTTTCGATGCAGTTTATCCATATAACGCAGGATTTTCTCATTTTTCTCGTATTTTGCAGGGAAAAGTCATTTGTTCGTGGTTTAAACAGGGTTCTCAGACCAGGAGGGTGACGATCCTCTATGTCTAAATTTCTCTGTAGAAATCACCTACAAAGTCGGTTTTCACGTTTCATCGGTGTTTCTAACGGCATTGATGCCTTTTTCTTATCTACACAGCCCTACATAGCAGAGAATACCGGCGAATCGACACAGGGAAAGGATATCCGATTGTGAAGACAGAATGAACCAGAGCAGCAGTTTTATGAATAAATTGACGGGGATTACGGCTAAGACGGTTATCAAAAGCCTAATCCCCGGCTTCAAACACAGATGAAAGCAAAACCTAAAAGTGTTCATCAGACAGATCGCCTCCACCGCCATACTTTGAGGCGAATTGATTCCTCAACCACCACAGTGCCACCTATTGCCTCATAATGCTCAATCAGAGGATGAATTTATTGAACAAGATCAGATATTATGCCTCGAAACAACCAAAGAAGTTATTACTGCACCAGATTTAAATGACAGAATGATTGCAGAGTAACCCTAACAGTACGCAGAGCCTCAAAGGTCAACACAAGCTCCCTTCGAGCTTACTTCATCAGTGTAAACACATTAATGCAATGTAACACCTGTAGAATTTCTTCATCGAGCCTCACGGGGTCAGGAAGACATTAATTCTGCATTAATTGTATTTGAGATCTTTTTATCAGATCTCACCTCCTCGTCCTTCTATAAATACTCCAGAAGAAGATGAGTGAGGGGTTGGATTATTTGGTTGTCAATGTAATTGCTGAAGCGCCGTAGTCAAGCCGCGTAGATAACTCTTTGACCTGTAGCTGTGGTTTCATGGGCCTGAAGCCTTTCGCTTGTACCGTATAGGTTAGGTTGTAAAGAGAGGTGAATTAAACATTGGATTTGAAGATTGTAACCGTTCTGAAGCAACAACATAAGCCGATTTATGGGATCCCGGGTTCATGCCGATGGTGATGTTATTCTCACCGTAACTTGTCATTTTATTTCGTTTTCAATTTGTTTCCATTTCCACTATAAAGAATGCTTTAAATGTTTGTAGAGTTTGCCGCATAATGCTACCAATCCTTTTTTAGAAACACTAACTTTTAACAGCCCTTTAAATTACTATATGTTGTGTAATGAATGAATTGAGGAAATCAAAGGTTAGCCCTGAGTCCCTTTCTTGTTTGCTCAACTATTTGTCTGTTTCCCTTAGGATGTGTCAAAAGCTGACTAGTTTCAAAGTACTTATCAGATCTTGGGCCATTCTGTGTTATCTTGGTTATTGTCTTGGAAGCAACTAAGTAAAGAAGAACTAAGATGAGGAGAAAGGTGAGCCCTGCCCGCTAGTCTCTGCTCCAAAGGTTGTCTTCAAGTTTCCCTTTTTTTTTAATCTGTGTTCTATCAGAAGTGTATCAAAGGCTGGATAGTTTCAAAGTACTTACCAGATCCTAGTTTGCTTCTATGTTTTTCTTAAGTGCCTGGTCAAAGGCTGGCTAGTTTCAAAGTACTTACCAGATCCTGGGCTGCTCTTCGTTCTACATCTGTTGAGTTCCCTTTCTTTTGTATCACCCCATTCCATAAATCAAACTTCAAAGAGATCCTTAGGCCTATATGACTTGCCCCATAGATTACTCTTGAACCTGGATGCTTCAATTAAATTCTCTTATGACTCCATAGCCCAATGGATTGAAAACCTGCTATCATCTTTCTTTAGAATCAAAGTTTATTTTGTTCACTTGCAACTTCTCACCTTTGAACCTATTTGCATATAGATCTTTCCGTCTCAGACAGCAGCTATGTTCAACCATCCGAGAAAACCAAACAAAACCCTTGGCCTTCATAACTAGCCTAATATCATCACCCTAAACTTCAAAGACAATATCCATCTATGTACATATTGGAGAGATCCCTCTCCGGATTCAGGAGGGCTAGATCCTAGAATCCCAAAGTTGGTTGAAATGATGTTAACTCTGTGATCGGACTTTGCCAATCTTGCTTGTTACAGAGACCTAACATTTCTGGCGACTCCGCTGGGGAAAACCTAGAGTCTTTTACATTCAAATCTATTTCAAATCTATTCATAAAGAAGCTTGCGTTGGGGTTCATAGAGCACTTGCTTTATTAGCCAGCTCGAGCCACCAGAAACTAACATTTCTGGCGACTCCGCTGGGGACCCTTACCCAGAATCTTCATAACATTTTGAGAGTCAAAAGCAGCCTTTTCAAGCACTACCAAGAAAATGGTAATTAAGATAAATATCAATTGAATCAGTGACAAACTAGGTCAACCCTAGGATTCTTTTAAGTCTTTATCTAACCTTGGAAAATCAGCTAGCTTAGCCACAAGGATAGACTGTCTTTGTTTCATAACCGTAGCTAAGTTTTGAGGCAAAGTTAGGACATTATTTTAAACCACAAATATAAACAATTCAGAAAATACCAAAAAACATTTCAGATTGGTAGTAAAACACTAGTTTTGATATCTTGTATACGTCTTTGATGTGTTTTACCCTATACTCTTAGACAGAGTCTGGAAAGGGCCAGGTAGCCTCTGTATCTCATCCTCTTTTAGGGGTGACATATCTGGTGAATGCCCTCCCAGTCAATCTCTGGTTAGAGTTTGTTGTGTTTCGAGATATCTCTGAAAAGGAATGTTTCACAAACACTGTGGTGGACAGCGTACTCCTTGGAAAAAAATTTGAACCTTCCACCTGGCGACTCCACCATCCTGAACAGACCTTAAGACTCCACTGGGAGGAACCCTTATCATTATAACAACATTCAAACTCAGTTAGAGGACTGCAGGATTCGAATTGAGAAAACAGATTAGTTAACCGTCTAAAGATTGTCATATCTGGTTGAACTTCTCTTGTTTAGTTGGGTCTAAACATATAAACATTGTGGCTCCTAAAAAGATTCACACTAGAGCCCATCCTGACCCAGATCCTCCTGAAATAGTTGATAACCCAGAAAGAATTCTTAGGAAGTCTCCTAGGATACAATCCTCAACTATCTTCAGGCCACCCCTAAGAGCCAATTCAGTACCTGAAAACCTTTCAGCTCTTCATGAATCACAAATTGACTTATTAAACCCATTCAGAACTAGGTCATTTGGCGATTTGGATCAGTTAGATTCTGAGCTTACACTTTCATCTCCTGAGACAGGTGAAACTCTTGAGAATAGAGAATCAACACCTCCTGATTTATATTTCTTATATAATCTAGGTGTCTCTCATCCGAGATCAGCTCAGAGATCTACTGTTGTTCCATCCACTTTTGTTCCCCCTTCATCCACTGTTCAAACCACTCCACTTCAACCCACACATCCTCTTGTAAATCCACCCCCACCACATATCATGGCAGCATGGTATGCTCCCTTAGTCCTTCCTGTACCATTAGTCAATCTTCCACAAGATTATCAGTCCAAAATTCCATTATATGATGCTAACAATACCATAACAACATCTCAACATGTGGACAAGATGAATGACTACTTTGACAGAAATGAAATTGATAATGAATCTGTCAAAATCAGACTGTTTGCTCAAAGTTTGGGGGGAGAAGTGAGAAAATGGTTTAAAGGTTTAAACCCCATAGTATTAACGATCTCCAAGCCTTCCATCAAACATTCTTAAAAAAATGGGAAGTAAGGAAAAACCCTCTCCAAGTCCTTGCCGACTATAACAATCTCCATAGGAACCCCGGGGAAAGTGTACAAGCTTATTGTACCAGATTTAACAGTGTGTATAATGCACTTTCCCCTGAACTGAAACCTCCTCAGGGATCAGCCTTAAACAAATTCCCTGAAGGGTTTGATCCAGACATGACTTATTCACTTAGAGAAAGAGTCTTTGCAACCCTTGAAGATATGCAAAGAGGTGCTCTTTCTGTGGAGGTGAACCTCATGGAGAAAAGAGCAAGGATGAAAGCTGAAAAGAGAGTATCTTTTAGAGAGGAATCCACCCCTTCTACTTCAAGCTCAAAGATTGAAAGAATGATGGAAGAAATGATGAAGAAAATGAGCATTCTAGAGAGAGCACAAGCAAGTCTAAATCAAAACGCTCCTCAAAACAGGAACCAAAACCAGAATCAGAATCTTAGAAGAAATCAGCCTCCAAATAGACCCAGGGAAGATGATCAACAGGTCATTCCTCCCTTTCAGCAGAACTTTTTAAGTGAAGTTGAACAAACAGATCAAATAACAGAGGAAGACAATATAAACTTATTTGGGGTAGACGATGATAACTTTGAGGTTCATTATGATGAAAAACAAGGTCTTTATACACCTTATGATGACAGAAGAGATGATAATCAGAATTACTATCAAAATATGGAAAACGCTGTCATAGAGCCTTTAAAGGAGTATGAACTTAGAAGTAGATCTAATCAACAAACCCCCAACAATAAAACCTCTGACAAACCTTCTCAAAACAGCGCTGCAACCAAGTCTAAAACAATCAAACAAAAGGACAAAACGGTGGCTGTTGATTCTGGTAATGATAAAGAGAAAGGCACTCAAAACATCGGAAAACAGAGTGCCGACGTTAGTAGTACTAGCACCTCAGTTAGTACTCCTGGAAAGACAACTGTTTCAACTGTAGATAAACCAAATCAGCAAGCTGTTATTGCTGATAAAGTGGCAGCAAACAAGGCTGAAGTCAATACTTTGAAGAGTCAAAACCTTTTTAACCTAGAACAGGAAATCTCAAAGATCAAAATCTCTGTTCCTTTAACTGAGTTAGCTGCCCAGCATGTGTATAGGTCCAAAATTTTGAAGGCTTTAAACTTAGAAGATAATGAAGATACTCTCAATCTTAATGACGACCAACCAGAACTTATTTTTGGCCCAAAGATTGAAGGAAAGTTCCAAGAAGGTCCTGTTCCTCCCTTTTATGTAAGCCTAAATATTCATGACAAAATTCTGCATAATGCTATGCATGACTCAGGTGCTTCCCATAATTTAATGCCAAAGGCTGTAATGGAAGGCCTGGGTCTTGAAATTACCAGACCTTACAAAGACCTGTACTCCTTTGACTCAAGCAGAGTTAAGTGTCTAGGATTGATTAAAGATCTCTGTGTCAACTTAGCCCAAATTCCAGCCAAGTGTTTAGTCATGGATGTTGTTGTGGCTGATGTCCCCCCAAAGTATGGAATGCTTTTATCACGATCTTGGGGGGCTAAGTTACAGGGGACCATGCAAATGGACATGACCTATGCAACTATCCCTGTTTTCAATCAGACTAGGAAGCTTTATAGGGAATCCCACATGCAGTACACAGTAACAAGTCAGGATCGGCCTCAAAACTCCCCTCTCTATGCTATAAACACAAGCCTCGATTCTTTTATCATGTTTAATAATGAAGCACTCACAGAACAAATTATTTCAACAGAATCCATGGCTGAGACGAAAGAGGAGGAAAACAACGCTGAAGTGCCGAAACAGTCTATTGTGTCTGAAGATCCTAGCAAACTTAACACAGGTCTCGAACTGCAAGTCATGAATCCTTTGAGCTTAAAACTTGACAGTCAGAAAGACATTCCTCAGCCTGATGAGAAACTTGAGGAATCAAATGATACAATGTCCATTCACCGAACTGAAAATCCGCCTCTCTGGACTATGTATTTTGATGGGTCATGCACCAAAACAAATGCTGGTGCAGGTGTCTGGATCACTAACACTAAAAATAATCATACAGAATGTATCTCGTGCAAATTAAACTTTCAGTGTTCCAACAACATAGCAGAATATGAATCCCTTCTCTTAGGCTTGCATCTTTTGAAGAAACTAGGTGCCAAGAGAATCGATGTTTATGGAGATTCTGAATTAATCATTAGGCAAGTTAATGGGGAGTATAATGCAAATCACCCAAGACTTAGGGCCTACAGGAATGATGTCATTGATCTTTTTAAAAAAAACATTTGAGGAGTACACTTTATCTTTTGTCCCAAGAAAAAGAAACATTACAGCCCACAATTTAGCCTTTGCTGCTAGAACATGCCCAATGCTGTATGATGACGCCTCTCAGATAAAATTCAGACCAGCTATCCCAGATAACAAGAAATATTGGCAGGTATTTGATGGAGATAAACAAATAGAAGGCTTCATGCAATTCAGAAATGAGTTTGAACCCCCTAGTTCAGATTCAGACTATGACACAGACTGCAGTGAAGAAAATTTTCTTGGTGAAGAAGAACCATCTCCACAACTGGTAGATATAAACCTTCAGACTATCACATCTACACATCAAACAGAGTTAAGTTCGAAACCTGAAACAGAAGAAATGGAAACTCTGCATTCTAGTACTGATAGTCTGCCCAAAGGTTTGGCCCCTCTAGAAGAACTGTTTGATTTTGATGATGTGGCCAACAAACCAAAACTGGAACCTGTGGAAACTGAAGTGGAGGAATGTAATATAGGCAGGGAGGAAAAACCGAGATTGATCAAACTGTCTAAAACTCTACCAGCTCATATTAAACTCAAATATTTAGAGCTGTTTAAAGAATTTTCTGATGTTTTTGCATGGAGTTACGAAGATCTTAAATCCTATGACACTGAAATAATACAGCACAAAATCCCTCTTAAAGAAAACCAAAAACCATTCAAACAAAAACTGCGCAGAATCAACCCTGTCCAGTTACCATTGGTTAAGAATGAAATTATGAAGATGCATGATGCTGGCATTATTGTCCCTATTAGATATTCTGAGTGGGTATCTAATCTGGTGTCAGTTAGGAAAAAGACTGGAGAAATCAGGCTTTGTATAGACTTCAGGAATTTAAACAAAGCTTCATTGAAAGACAACTACCCTTTGCCCAAGATGGATCATATTTTGCAAAGGGTGGTGGGGTCTAAAAGAATTTATTTGCTGGATGGCTATTCAGGGTATAATCAAATCCTAGTCCACCCTGATGATCAATTAAAGACAACTTTCACTACACCATGGGGCACTTTCATGTATGTGAAAATGCCTTTTGGTTTAATGAATGCTGGAGCAACCTTTCAGAGAGCCATGGACATAGCATTCTCGGAAGAATTAGGCTTCTTCATCATTATCTATCTTGATGATGTAACTGTGTTTTCAAAAACAGATGAAGAACACTTAGAACATTTGAGGAAACTTTTCGAGAAGTGCAGAAGGTTTGGGATATCTTTGAACCCCAAGAAGACATTATTTGGTCTCCAAGAAGGTAAGCTCCTTGGACACATCATTTCAGAAGAGGGCATAAAGATAGATCCCATGAGGATTGAGGCCATATTGCAAATTTCTCATCCTCGAAATATCAAAGAGTTGCAGTCTTTCATAGGGAAGATTAACTTTTTGAGAAGGTTCATCTCCAACTTGGCTGAGCTCCTTAGAAATATCACAAACATGTTGAAGAAGGAGCAAGGGGTAAAATGGACCTCGGAAGCAAAGACATCCTTTGAGCTGGTGAAACAAGCGTTAACCAAAACACCGGTTCTCATAAGTCCCGATTTTTCAAAATATTTTTATATCTTCTCATTTGCATCAGAACATACTATAGCTGCTGTCCTTTTACAGAAAAATCCACAAGGACAAGAGCAGCCCATTGCATTCTTTAGCAAGGCATTGAGGGATGCCCCTTTGAGGTATAACATTATGGAAAAATAGGCTTTTGCTTTGGTAAAAGCTTTAAAAGACTTCAGGGTATACATCCTTCACTCACACATCATTGCCTTTGTCCCAAATTCGGTTGTAAAAGACATTCTAACCCAGGATCCAGATGGTAAGAGAGGTAAGTGGATTGCTGTTATTCTTGAGTATGATTTAGAGATTAAACCCACTAAGCTTATCAAAGGTCAAGGTCTTGCTAGGCTAATGGCCGAATCAAATTGTGAAGTTCTTGATATTAACATGATTAATGCTTTGGATGACCAAGAAGAATTCTCAACCCCCATTGTTGAAGATTATTTTGCGAATTCTCCTTGGTATACTAATATTGTTTATGTTTTGCTTAATTTAAACACACCTCCTGGTTTATCCAAAACAAAGGCAAGATTCCTAAAGTTAAAAGTTGTAAACTATTGCATTATTGATAAATGTCTTTATTGGAAAAATGCTAGTGGTATATTGCTTAAATGTTTGCCTGAGTTTGATGCAGAAAAGATTAAGCAGGAATTCCATGAAGGAGAGTGTGGAGGCCATCTGTACTGGAAGTCAACAGCCAACAAAATTTTGAGGGCTGGTTTCTATTGGCCTACTCTTTTTCTTGATGTGCACAAACTTACAACTACTTGCCATAAATGTCAATTGTTCGAGGGCAAGAGAAAATTACTACCCCTTCCTCTGCATCCGATCACTGTTGAAGCCCCTTTTCAACAGTGGGGACTTGACTTCATAGGAGAAATTCACCCATCATCTTCTGCTCAACACCGGTGGATCCTTACTGCCACAGACTATTTCACTAAGTGGATAGAAGCCATTCCTTGTAGACAGGCCAATGATTCAGTTATCATTAAATTCATAGAAACTAATATCCTTTCCAGATTTGGCTGTCCTACCAAAATCATTACAGATAATGCGGCAGCATTTGGGTCAAAGAGAATGGTAGAATTCTGTCATAAATACCAGATAGCATTGGGGCACTCCACCGCCTATTACCCTCAAGGTAATGGACTTGCAGAGTCTTCCAACAAAAGCTTAGTGAACATAATAAAGAAACTGTTGGAAGGCAACAAGAAGTCTTGGCACACGAAGCTGATTCATGCACTTTGGGCTGACAGATTGACATTGAAGAAATCCATTGGTATGTCACCCTTCCAGCTTGTGTATGGTACAGATGCAATTTTTCCTAACAGCCTTGGTGTACCAGTTATGAAGTTAATTCAAGAGCTCCAAACTGAAGAAAATGACATAATCAGAAGAATAAATCAAACCATTCATCTTCAACAAACCAGGGAGGAAGTGTACAACAAAGCATTGCAGAAGCAAGACAATATCAAGAAGATATTTGACAGAAGAACAAAGGCCAGCAATTTTAAAATTGGGGACAAAGTCTTAAAGTGGGACTCAAAGAGGGAAGACAAGGGAAAGCATGGTAAATTTGACAATCTGTGGCTTGGCCCTTACTCCATTCATTCAGTAGCTGGAAACAATGCATTCTTCTTACAAGAACTGAATGGAACAGAATTGTTTGGGGGTCCTGTCAATGGCAGGATGCTTAAGCATTACCTTTCTTAAGCTATTCTATGTTTTGAAGCCTTTTTACCTTTTCCATTGTAAATATTTCATCCACCATTGCATTTAAAGTTGTGAGAAATCAAAAAATACAAAAACAAAGAAAGAAAGAAAAGAGGGCAGGAATGAAAAACAAGAAAGGCAAGGCCCCATGCCAAAAAGAGAAGTGAATCTGAAAGTGTGCAAGCCTAAATGCCACTCCTTGAAACACACTTCTAATTGGTCAAACTGTTTAATCTTGACTAATTAGCTTTCAATTTTCTGCTAATAGGATAGCAAATTTGATTTTCCAAACTGTTTAACCTTGGCTTATCAGTAGATAGATTAGGGTAGAAATGAAGGTTCAAACAAACTCAAAATCTGAACCAAAGTTTCCAAGGAAATGACTCAAAACTACTCCAATTCCTGAGTCATAAGAGAGAAGACCTGGTTCTAAGTCGCTCAAAACTTGAACCAGAAGAGAAGCAAAGATAGCTCACCAAAAAGAAAAAGCAAGAACAGAGCTATGAAAATAAGAAAAGGCCATGATAAGAAACTTTCAGATCTTAAGCCTTCTGTTTTGATTTAAAATTTTCTGCAAATAATAATCTATGTGCAACTTGTCTTATGCCATAGATCATAGCAAGTCAAACAGTCCAATCTTGGCTTGACTATTTTTAAATTTCTGTTGTAGAATTTAGAGCATGAAAGTTTGTTGGACTGTTTAATCCCAACAAACAGTAGGATAGGTAGAGAAACATTTGAGCTCAACTGTTTAATCTGAGTTCAGGGAGAAATAAGGAGTAGAAGTAGATTAGATTTCCTGTTTTCAAAAGAATAAATTGTTGTGTAAAGAGTTTGCCAATCCAAGTGCACTCTGATGAAGAAAAAATGTTAGATCAATGGGATTGGGGTAGGTAGGAGTTGTATTGATGAAGTTCATCTCTCTTTCATAACTGACATTATTTTGCCCAGAAGAAAAGCAAGAGCAAGTGATGGGTCAGACACCAGTCAGCATCCCAGAGAAATCAAGTCTGAATTCTTGATTCCTTCAGAAAGGCACCATCCCCAAGTGGAGCCACTGTTAGCCACCTATATTTTTCAATCATATCAGCTAGTGGCTAAATTTTATTTGCAGCCTTCAAGAAACAAATTCAGGCCTAAAATTGTTGGTACTTGAAGTCTGTTGGTAAGATTCCAAACTACTGGTTGGTTCTACATACTCTTCCTCCTCTCTGCTTCTGATGTTCCATGAAAATCCTAATCAAATATTGCTGCATCCTCCTCCTTTTTCCCCTCCCCTTCTTCCATCTTTCATTCATTTCTTCAAGTCTCCTTTCATCCATAAAAACCCCATCAAACCCTTTTTTATTCCTTACCCCTCCAATAATCTCATTTCCTAAGGTTAAAAACTCACTTTTTGACCTATCGGAACCTTTCTCCTTTTGCAAAAAATCAGTAAAAAACCATAGAAAAACATACGTTTCTATGCGTTAGGTGTTAGCCCCTCAGGCTAAGCCCCTTTCCGTTTCGTCCTCCATATGCCCCGACGCCAGAACCGTGAGCTAAGTCCGCCGGGCGCTTAAATACTTGGAATTTATTTATTACCCGAAAACATTGAAAACCTTTATAAAACGCAAAGTCGGGTTTATTTTATTTTTCCGCCAAAGAAAGTCATATTGAAACTCGACCGTCGATCTGTCCCACAGATCAACGGTGCGGAGTAATTCTTCACCTGGTGGACCCCCCCCTTTCTTCCCCCCGCGTACGTTTCTAAAACCATGGTGTGGATCCCGCACCGTCCTCCCTTGAATAGCGGTTTTGTTCCGTCGGCCAGCGATTCCACACACTGGCCGACACGTGTTCGCCACTGCATTCCAAAACCGCCGTGCCATGTCTATTGCCCGTGCGTTAAACCTCGTCCTATGGCCCCGCAGCGGGATTCACCCCCGCCGTCGGATCTGGACCCTCCCATCCGACGGTCCCTGATCGCCTTTTTCGCTCACCCTTTAAGGAACTCGCCCGCCCGTTAAAATCTCCCTCGACGCATTTGAAAGTCGATCCCCACCGTCGATCTCCGCAGATCGACGGTTCTCTTTTGTTCTCCCGATTCCGTCGCACGGTCCGTCTTTTCCTCCGTTGACTGTTCAAAACACCCCCGATCGTTGATCGCCATACGATCAACGGCTCTGATCGCTCCTTTCTCCCGCACGCCTTCCGATGCAGTTTATCCATATAACGCAGGATTTTCTCATTTTTCTCGTATTTTGCAGGGAAAAGTCATTTGTTCGTGGTTTAAACAGGGTTCTCAGACCGGGAGGGTGACGATCCTCTATGTCTAAATTTCTCTGTAGAAATCACCTACAAAGTCGGTTTTCACGTTTCATCGGTGTTTCTAACGGCATTGATGCCTTTTTCTTATCTACACAGCCCTACATAGCAGAGAATACCGGCGAATCAACACAGGGAAAGGATATCCGATTGTGAAGACAGAATGAACCAGAGCAGCAGTTTTATGAATAAATTGACGGGGATTACGGCTAAGACGGTTATCAAAAGCCTAATCCCCGGCTTCGAACACAGATGAAAGCAAAACCTAAAAGTGTTCATCAGACAGATCGCCTCCACCGCCATATTTTGAGACGAATTGATTCCCCAACCACCACAGTGCCACCTATTTCCTCAGAATGCTCAATCAGAGGATGAATTTATTGAACAAGATCAGATATCATGCCTCGGAACAACCAAAGAAGTTATTACTGCACCAGATTTCAATGACAGAATGTTTGCAGAGTAACCCTAACAGTGCGCAGAGCCTCAAAGGTCAACACAAGCTCCCTTCGAGCTTACTCCATCAGTATAAACACATTAATGCAATGTAACACCTGTAGAATTTCTTCATCGAGCCTCACGGGGTCAGGAAGACATTTATCCTGCATTTATTGTATTTTGAGATCTTTTATCAGATCTCACCTCCTCGTCCTTCTATAAATACTCTAGAAGAAGATGAGTGAGGGGTTGGATTAGTTGGTTGTCAATGTAATTGCTGAAGCGCTGTAGCTGTTTCTGCGTAGAAAACTCTTGACTGTAAATAGTGGTTTCATGGGCCCTTGAAGCTCTGCTTGTAACAGATAGGTTAGGTTGTGAAGAGAGGTGAATTAAAACATTGGATTTGAAGATTGTAACCGGTTTGAAGCAAACAATACAAGCTGATTTATGGGATCCTGGTCTATGCTGATGGTGATGTTATTCTCACTGTAACTTGTCATTTTATTTCTGTTTTCAATTTGTTTCCATTTTCCACTATAAAGAACAGTTTAAACAGTGTTAGAGTTTGCTGCATATCAGTGACCTTCTCTGGCTGAAAAATCTTTATCGCAATGTTTTCTTCTAATTGTGTTGTTTAGAAATGATTTAATTCAGTCTAAGCACAGAGATGCTGGCGTTCCCTCATCTTTTCGTCACTGTTGAATGTTATCTTTAAATGTTACTTTCATATATGTTGTGTAAGGAATGAATTGAGGAAATCAAAGGTTAGCCCTGAGTCCCTTTCTTGTCTGCTCAACTATCTGTCTGTTTCCCTTAGGATGTGTCAAAAGCTGACTAGTTTCAAAGTACTTATCAGATCTTGGGCCATTCTGTGTTATCTTGGTGATTGTCTTGGAAGTAACTAAGTAAAGAAGAACTAGGAGAGGATCAGGGTGAGTCCCAGCCCACTAGCTTCTGCTCCAAAGGTTGCCTTCAAGTTTCCCTTTGTTTTTAATCTGTGTTCTATCAGAAGTGTATCAAAGGCTGGATAGTTTCAAAGTACTTACCAGATCCTAGTTTGCTTCTATGTTTTTCTTAAGTGCCTGGTCAAAGGCTGGCTATTTTCAAAGTACTTACCAGATCCTGGGCTGCTCTTTGTTCTGCATCTGTTCATTCCCTTTCTTTTTGTATCACCCCATTCCATAAATCAAACTTCAAAGAGATCCTTAGGCCTAGATGACTTGCCCCATAGATTACTCTTGAACCTGGATGTTTCAATTAAACTCCCTTATGACTCCATAGCCCAATGGATTGAAAACTTGCCATCATCTCTCTTTAGAATCAAAGCTTATTCAGTTTACTTGCAACTTCTCACCTTTGAACCTATTTGCATATAGATCTTTCCGTCTCAGACAGCAACTATGTTCAACCATCCAAGAAAAACAAACAAAACCCTTGGCCTTCATAACTAGCCTAATATCAGCATCCTAAACTTCAAAGACAATATCCATCTTTGTACATATTGGAGAGATCCCTCTCCGGATTCAGGAGGGCTAGATCCTAGAATCCCAAAGTTGGTTGAAATGATGTTAACTCTGTGATCGGACTTTGCCAATCTTGCTTGTTTACGAGACACTAACTTGCATTTAGTCGGGCCGCAAAGGAACTTAAACATTGTAATCAGTGATCCTGCACCTCCCGGCTTTCCTTGTTTACCACTCTTCCTAAAAATTGTAATCAATTGATCACTGCGTCCCTTCCCTTGTTTACCTCTCACTAATTTTTATGATTACTGTTTATATCTACCATCATTGATTCCCCCAGGCATTTATCTCGGAGACTCCGAGGCCTTCATCCTCGAGTTTCTGTTAGGGAAGGCTTACTCCTCTGCACTAGGGTTCGTATTCCTCCACGAGTCCCCATTCGAGCTCTACTTCTCATTCATCGAGGTTCCCCTTATCATTCTGTCCCCAACTCTCCTCCATATTTCACCTTCGCCATATACGGTTCGGGACCTAATGCGGTGGTGGTATCCTCGACCCTAATGTTGGGAATGGTGCCACAACGGGTTCTATTCCAGCTTGCTCCCTTTCTCCCTTATGTGGTAGGCCTAAGCCTTCCCGATTTTATCCGAGTTGATTAATGACCCGCATACACCATCATAATTGTTGGCCTTCTATGCCAACCAAGCTTCCTTCGAGACATCCCCCAAGTTTGAAGGACATGTTTGGAGAGGATCACTACCTACCATGTTCATTATTTCGACATGTGGTGTTCATCTAACTCCATCACCAATGAATTTGTCCATCTTCGGTTGTTTCAGCTTACACTTACTAGAGAAGCTTCTAAGTGGTATTTCGACCCGGTCCTCCTCCTCTCATACTACTTTTGTCGACCCTTGCCGAGATTTTATGTCTTGTTCCTGCTCCCCCTTCGCTATGACACCGACATCAAACTCTTGACCTCTTTACAGTCAATTTCTAATGCCCACCTATCCCACCATGTTCAAGAATGGCGAAGAAGGAAGAGCCTATGTCGAGCCCACTAGCACAGAAAGACATCTCTACATGAGACGTAGTTTCTCAGGATCCTTTGCTCTATCGGAAAATATGTCAGCATCTCACTTTCCCTCATACCCAAGAAAAGTGCTTTCGCAGTTTCATTTCGAAAATATGACCTGATCTACGCGGAGTATGGTTATGTTTATACCATCGTATGTGATCTCCCTAGAACCGGTCAGTGCCATCATGCACCGCATCTCATACACTCATCCTCCCATGGGTTATGGTTTCCCCCGGGGAGGGGCTTGGCTCCTCATACACTTTTCCCCCTTCCCGTGGCATGTATCCCGAGGATGTGAGTGCACTCCTCCTTTTTCCCAACCTATTTAACCCAATGTTTCGCCCTTCTTGTTAGCGTATCCACGATGCGGTTGCTCCCAACTCCTTTGCATCGTACCTCGGCCTCCCTTTCCCTTCTCAAACTCAACAAGTAGCATCGCAGCCGAGGTCGGTGTATGCATAGCGAGTGCGAATAATCCTCCTACTTCCAAAAAATAAGAGGAAAGGAAATCAAAAACAATATGTGCCGAAAGTAATCTGGAAAAAATCCCTAGGGAGATATATCTAACAACTGCTAACAACAATAGGGCACTCGGCCCACGAGACAGACCTATTCTACGAAGAAGCCTTGTTCTTGATGAGGTGTCTATGGTCACTATACCCACTGATTGTCTTCTTTTACCTTAGATGCATCGATGTGGGAAGATCAAGAAGCATCCATGAGGTGACTCAAAAGCCTCCCCTTTGATTCCTCCCAATTTGTGCCCCTATCCGAACGCTGTGTTTACCAATCCTTTCCCTCGGCAAGGATATATGGCTGCTCAACTCACGGGGGTCGGGCGGCCACTCAGCACTCCTCCTTCATGGTGCCTCTGCTTACTGGATGCTTGTGATGCGCTATGACCAACGATACCGCTAAACTCCAAACTTCGATTCTTGTCCCGAGAAAATAGAACAAGCCCCACGCTATGTCGCCATGTGAGCGTCCCCGAAGTCACGAGCCTCTTTCGACACCCAATGGTCCTTTACGGATCCACTAGAAGCCCTGAGGAAAAGGTTCCTGCAAGATCCCAAAGGGACACCATTATGCCAAAACTCTTCTTACGGTAAAGCGCGGCCACTCTGGAAAATATAGTGAGATGACTTGGTGCAATCCACGACACCACCATGTCCATGGCTGTAAGTCCTCCGGTCATGCTGCATTCACACCAATGAAAATCTCTACTAAGTACTATGGGCATTGTGGATCAGCTTTGAGATGATTTTTTATTTTCTTTGACATTGACAAGTCATAACATGTCTCGCTACATCCGTTGCAGCTCTGATCCTTGTCGAGATCGCGGAAAGCCAAAGTTACTCCCCATTGTATCATTGATGAGGGCATCGACCTCTGTGATGTGCACTTTTGTTTGGAAAGAGCGAGATCTTCTAAGTTGTCCTTCACTATCACCCTCGAGGCCTTAGGATGGCCACTCTTCTCATCCCCTTGGCATCTGTTCGCAGTTTTCCTGTGCTCTTACTGGAACAATACTTTGTTGTGTTGACATTGAATTCATTGATGCCCCCTTAGACTAAAGAAATTCTATTGGGTCATAGCTACACTTATGCTATGTGTGTTGTCCCATTTTTGGTTCCTCTGCATATTATGTGTTTTCCTCATAATGAAAATATCATCACCATTGATCAATAGACATATTCACGAACCAAGGTCTCGGTCCTCTTTTGAGGTCCATTATCTCTTCGGTGGAAAACAAAAAAATGGTCGGACGTCCAACCGAGTGTTTCACTTGAAGTCTTTAAATATTCCTCTTTGATTGGTTCATTCCCTAGTCTCCCTCCTCCTCTGCGACCGCTCGCTCTTCGAGTGTCTTTGGCAGTCGCAATCATCTCGGTGCGACTTCAAAAGCGAGGCCGAGTTCGACTGGTCGATGACCTGCGCCCTGCTTGCCAACCAACTCCTAGCACCTCGACTCGGCCAACCCCCAGGATCCCCTCCTCAAGGCCTTCCTCGCGCGCGGTTTCCGCGAGTCCTGTCTCTACCCTCCTAGAATGGTTCTGGCCTTAATCATCCTCGGAGATGTCCCTCTTGGCCATTACCCCTTGGGTCGGATGCGTTTCTGCACTCCCCCCTCTCGGGTATTTTGGGTACCTATTGTGGCTACCTTGTCTCTTACTAACATGAAACTAGGGATCCCAATACGGTACATTGCATCGCGACCCACTATCTCCCCCAGTCCGATCCAAACCTTATACATCTTTTACCCTAGTCCAGGCGGTACGCCACTTGAACCCTCCTTTTTCTTTATGTGCCTCGGCCACATACTTTTGAGGAGCCTACTCCTATTGTAAAAGCCTCAAGTGAGGGGGAGAAAGAGCCCGCCAAAAAGGCACCTAAGGATAAGGATTCCCGGACGACCGCTGGCTCCTCTCTGGCCTCCAAATCTTACACCTCCCTATGCTTTTGTGTGATGTTGTCGATCATGCCACCCATAATTATCTTTGAATTGTACCGTATCAAACCGCATGGCCCAACAGAAAGCGTTTCTTGGGTCTTGTATCCACGAAGTCCATGTTGCTTTACCTAAATCACCCATGAGGCTCAAGACTTTGCACACAAATAATCCTTTGCGCTTTGACGCAGCAGTTTCCATGGCCAATATACTCACCTATGTCCACCTCGAAAGACTACCGCACCTTTTTTGGAAGTGGTTCTCCAATTCAAGGCCAATCACAATGAGTCCACCTCTCCCTTGTTTGCGAGTTTTTGATTAGGTAGAATCGGAGAGGACACGACCTGAGCTCCCATTGCCATTCCCCCTCCCTAATTTCGAGATGATGGAGCCTTCGACCACTATCCTCTACCTATTATCTCATCTATGAGATCCATGGTGGGAATACCCCTCTAGAGCTTCCCCTTACGGTTTCACGCATGACCTCCCTTCAACGATCACCTTGGGCTCAACATCGGTGGATCCTTCATCTACTTGTTTTTACGGTTACCCTCCTAGTGACTATGCGCATGTGAACCTCACTTCTCATGATGATGAGTCGGGTGGCTTCACACACCACATGGTCTTACTTCCCACCGAGTTTACCCCATATTCTATTGTGATGACGAGATGTATGGAAGTAATCACCACCCCGACTTTATCCATCCCCCTTACATCGAACCCATGCCATTAGAACCACACACATACACCTTGTGGCCATTACATTTACACCCATTTTTTGGGTAAGGGTGCTACATATTTGAGAATGCTTAAGAATCAATCCTCCACAACCTCCTACGCATATGGACATGTCGAATCACTAAAAATAAAATTGTTACCTGCCTAAATTTTGTGTCACTCTACATTTTGATAATTGACTTGATGAAATATTCGTAAGAAGAAAACATAAACAACATGAAAGCTCACAAGTGGTTATCATGAAAAGAATTGTGTTAACCCTACTGACACTAGAATTTCTCCAACATGGTATTAGGTAGCATGGGTAAAGGAGAGAAGAAGGGAAAAGAGGTGGCTTGAATATCTTTGACTCTCATTATTGGCACATCTCTAAATCATTCAAAGGATCTTCTAGAATCTTGACACAGTTTTAGGATGACTAACTAGATGGAATACGAAATACGGGTACTAGTGATACAAGCTCCTTACTAGCTATCGAATCCAGAGTACTGGAATTCACATGTGAATATTGGTACATAACAATAACCTATACGGAGAGATGCAAGTGCATGAAACAATAATGTATTGATATCAATCTATTTAGGCGGCCTCTATAACAATTGGGCTAAGAAAGCTGCGGAGAAAAGAAAAGAAGATCGAACTTGGGAATTCCTTTCGAAAAGGAGCTATAATAGATCCCGAGTGTATAAGAAGGTCTAATGCGGGTTTTGAGCATAACGAAGATTAATCCAATATGCTACAATATACCATTCTAAAAGATATCCGAAGCTTTCTAGTCATGAAGTTCTAAGGATCCGAAATCCATGAGGTCTCTATCTAGTAAATGAAGATGGTGTGATAACAATCTTTGGTATGGTGTGAATTGTAATTCTAAAGGCATTATCATCATTACAAAAAGCATCTAATCCCTACCCTTGAAAGAAGATCATCCAAAGAGAAAGTACCAACACATCCTTTCTCACCTATCGAGCGAAGAAATCAAAGTTTGAAGATTTTATCTTCACTTATCATGTAAGTATGTTCATTCTATAATCAAATTTGCGTTAAATGTCTTTGTTTTGCGAGATATCTATAAGTTGGTTGGGTTACCAAGAATCCTTGCATGAGGAGGATATTCGTGAGTCCTCGAAGAAATTAAATTCATGAAAAGCTTTATGAAATATTGGAGACATCAAGAGAATATAAGATAAGCTAAAAGAACCAATTCACATGCAATAAATAAGGTTATGTCACTTAGACCCAATTTACACAAAAAATTGAGGTATCAAATAATGAAGGGATGTATTCTTAAGATCTCAGCTGCGCAGGGAAAAGATCATAAGATTTGAAACAGCGTAACAAATAGACAAGAAAAGTACCTCCATTCAACTTGTGGTCCCTATGCTGAGATCCAAGGAAAAAATGTTGAAGGATAAAAACTCAGAAGCATTTTTTTGAGGAAATGTGGGAGACTTATGGACATTACGAGAAAGATGGTCCTAAAGGTACAATATCAATAGGAGAAATAAGAGGAAGACCATATCATCAAAAAGTAATGGAGAAGGAGTTGAAGAAAAGAAATAAGCTCAGGGAAAAATTATTGCAAAGCTTATGAATAAGGAATTGATTTGTGTTGGTTATATGATAGGAAGCAATGTAGCATCACGATCGAAGCATGGTAGGAGCTCATGGTAAATCGGCTACGAGAGAAAGGCCACTCTATGCTGACGTACTAATGGAAATCGGTCATCGAGAGAAAGGGTCATCATGGAACATGTTCTAGGATGTGATATAGATGAAGCGAGGCTAAGAGAGAAATGAAAGCTCTTCATTCCAGAAATGCTACGGGGATTACTCGAGGAAAAAAGGGTATGAGGTATGTATATATATTTATGCTAACATTGGATGTTTTTAAAGTCATTTCATGTAGTTGCGAGGTAATTCATTCTACGTATTTTGATGTATGATACTGTGTAGGAGTATCTCTCGGTGCACGGATAGATGAAATCAACATAATATGTCCTCATGGAATATGAGGTGGTTGTATATGAGAGGAGAAACTAGAAAAGGTGTAAATCCCGGAGATGATGAGGATAGGAAGAAGATCATGAAATGCACCATTTCAAGAGGGATTTATCTGTCCGGAAGCGAGGAAGATGTGACTAAGATATCTCACGGGAGGATATGTAGACTACGACAAAAGTCTAGTAAAAAGAACCTTTGATAAAACATATCATTAGGAGATGTGTTAATATGTATGAAGGATTTTGTGATACACACGGGAAGATGTCATGGTGAAAGATCATCATCGAGGTAACTTTTGTGCTAAAATTTCATATGTATATGTTTATACGAATGAACTTGTGTAGGTACCCGCTAGTCATAAGAAAAGCAACAAAGCGATGTATGGCATAACGATGGACCGGATAAGGAAAGTACGATAAATCGATTTTACGATAGCCGAGCATGACTCGGGATGAAAGTGATGGATGATCGATGCCCTACGAAGCTAAAATTTGGATATTCCTCAATGTCAAAATCCATGACATCGAGGATAGGAGTTGTTCATGAGCAACTAGGTGTCTCACCATTGTTGTTGGAGGTCCCACAGTTAAGAGGGCTCTGATGATATGATTTCTTGCTTGGAAGAAACTTGGTAATTCCTAAGAATGAGCGTAGGTACATTCCTCATATAGGAGGCCGAGTACATTCCCTTGTGGATTAGGTCCTCCCTGGTTGAGAGGGAGAGATAAAGCACATCATTCTAATCTTAGGAAGATAGAATGGAGGATTGGGTAATAATCTAGCACATTCAATACTCTTTGAGAGTGTGTTAGGGAATTCAAGATAAGAGTGAGTTGAGGACGGAAGTATTATTTGAGGAGCTAGCAACCCAAGAGAAGAATAGGCAAAGAAGGTCATACTTTGGGAACACCCGAGTTGGAGTATGTATCTTTGAGATACGATAGCCCGAAAGGTGTTTATAAAGTCCTGATGTCTCGCCAACATTGAATCCCATTATCTCGTTGAAGAGATGGGGTTGTTAGTACGAGCCTTGCGCTAAGGACAATGGTGGTAGATATGATGCTATACATATGTGATTGCCAATCCGATTTTTCTTGTAGAGATTCTTGCGTTTGAGAAGTGACCATTTACATGTGCATGAATACACTCCCTAGTTAAGAGGGAGTGTTGGAAAAATGTAACTAGATCAATATTTCATATTGATTATGGATTTATGGAAAGTAGAAAACAAAGATAATAAAATTTATTTTTTGGACTTTCTTCATGGGTTCATAAGCAAGAGTTTGTTATAGGATCTAGTGCTGCGGTGCCCATTTTCCAAAGTATCTGGTCAGAAAAGAATATCTTATGAGAGGCCCTACTCTATGTTGAAATATAACCATTATATGATGATGAAATCTAACCTAATTTGTAGCTACAAGTCGGCCACAACTCTCGAGTTAAGAAGTTGGCTCTAAAAAATTACGGACAAGAGGCTTGCTATATATATAAACCACGTCCAGTAGTTCTGTTTTGAGAAAGCGAAGTTTACGGTGAAGAAAAACAGAGGAGACAAACGGATGAATCATAAGAATCGGATATCTACGAGATGAGTACGGTCGGATATCTACAAGGAAACAAGTGCGGATATTTAAAGAAGGCAGGTGCGAGAGTTGTATAAGATGAATAACACACAATTAAAGTGTGGATGCGTATAGTTTGAAGACCTTGTTGTTACCACGGGAGACGAGTATGAATATACATTTGCATGGACACCACGGCAAGAAGTATTGTGTTGGTATAATCAAAGTTTATCTAATATAATACAAAATTGGGATAAGTATATTTCTCGGAGGATGATTGAGGTCATACGCTACTGTACATAATGCGAGTGCAAAATTGATGCGAATTAATAAGAAGGGCTCCGAAAATAGAAAATTCTACAAAGTGCAAGGGAAGGAAGGTAAATTGTTACCCCTATCTAAATATTGTGTCCTATACATTTTGATAATTGACTTGATGAAACATTAATTAAGAGAAAACATAAGAAACATAAGAAATCTCACGATAAATTATGATGAAAAATAATTGTGTTAAAGCTACAGCCCTACAATTTCTCAACACCTCTTACGCCAATTGACGGATCTCGATTCCAATGGTTGGTTTGTCTGCTACAATCGTTGCAATATTTTGGGCCTTTACTCCTCTCTCTGCATTCTACCACAACTACACTTGAAAATGAGATCAAATTGGATGGAAAATGCCTTATTAAAAGATAAACCCTAGATTTTTCTTTCGCCAATTGCTACCAAACCATAGTATGGTTTGAAAAATCATTAAAACACGTTGGAAAGCTCCCACAGGAGGCTCTAAAATGGGTGTCCTGGTGATTTGATACTTCACACGGACGCATTTTCTCAAGAAGGGTGACTTCACCGCTCTTTAAAATCGGATTTCTTCACTTGCTGACACTTGTGCTTGGGACACCACCTTTCCTTGATACTTTCCCATGCATCACTGTCTATTTTTTCCATGAGTAACCATCTTGTACTCATGTTTTTGTAGCCACCACCGGGCACGCTCATGTGTGGCGAGCATCATCAGTCGCCCTTGTCTAGAGCATTTGAGTTGAGTCATCATCTCATGCCATGTGAGTCTGTCCAGCGTCCCTTTTGTCTCCGCACATAGTCTTCCATCATTCATTGCTTTTTCGCTCACTCTTGTCACATACTGCACTCATGACCCTTTCTATCTCCCTATCACCACGGAGGTCGAGTTAGTAGCTACCATGTCATTCATTCCCTTTATGCTCTAACGAGGAAAGTGCGTCCACTCGCTGAGTCGGTTCATGTTCCACCATCATTCCTGAGTGTCATTCTATCATTCTATCTACTATTATTCCCTCGTCCCTTAGTTTGAGGATCCCATATTGTCTCACATATGGTGGACCTCCTTCTATAAATATTAGCTTATTCAATATGAGAAGATAGGTCTAAAGGCGGTTACCTTGGTTTCCAACTTCACACTCTTTTTTAGTGCCTCGGATCGAAAAGAGATCCATATACTTGATGGTTTCGTGATGCGGCGAGTTGCTACCCGGTGATTCTCGAGTGTGTGTGTGATATGTTTCGGGACCTCATGAGGGGATGACTCTTTCGGGTATCCCCCCACATACCTAGATGAATTCTCTTCTACAACCTTGGATACGGCTCCATAGATTAGATGGTTCTGGCCTGGCTTTGCTTGCAACTGCCTCTTTAGTTTTTCATGTAAAATTCATATTTTGAGAACCCTCTCCTATTTTATAGGGCTATTTGGTTGTACTTACATCTCATGTACTATACATTATTTTATATGTCATGGCTATTGTCCCAAGCACAATATGTATGTGGGATCCATTATCATGTTTTTATACGCCCATGTTTATGCTGACATGTACTATATAGTTTAGTCCCATGTGCGTTGGACGCATCATTATTATTTTACTTTGTTATCTCGACGAGCATAGGTATGCCTCCCCCCACCTCATGTAGAACGGGTACTCACTCATAAAGAGACTCGTCGCTTTTTTGTAAGTCTAGTCTCCTTAGGGTCTTGTCCTCTCTCACTTCGGTTGCCTCATATTTCTCTCTCTCTCGACTCCCCTTGATGTCTAGTGATTGAGTTCTTACAATGTACTTCGGTCATACGATTAGTTCCTAAGCCTCTACCTGTTGAGGGGGCAATACGACACACCAATTTTATGTCATCTAACTTGTTACTATTAGATGGACTATTGTATGCCATGTATGACCAATTTTTCCATAGTAAAATTGCTTTCACTATGAAAAAATAACTTAATAATCCATAATTTATTAAGTTGTTTGTAGTCTAAAGAGGAAACCCCATGAGGAATAATTGAATAAATCATTATTTGTTTGATTTTACTCAAGGGATAATTAATTAAACCCTTTGTTTAATTAATATTCCTATACATATTTAACCCAACACGAGAAAAATGAATTAGATAAATCATTATTTGTCTTATTATTTTCCGGGAATAATTATTTAAAACATTATTTAAATAATATTTCCTTGTTAAGTTGACTAAATAATTTATAAATAATTGAAAGAAAACACTATTTATTTAATTAATAATCAACCACATTCTTAAAATAATAAATAAATAATTTATTTATTTATTATTTATAATTAAAAGGAGTTGACCAAATTCAAATTGCTTTTTCCCTCCAACAAAAATAATAAAATATTCCATAAAATTTGGATCGAGATTTGGTTAATAATATTTTAATTATGCACCAATATCTGGAGACTAACTCAATTTTTTGTTATAAATAGAAGGGATTTTCCATTCATTCACTACCTTTGTTGCCTAAATATCACTTTGGATCTATACTTTTGATGCACGCTTTGATACTCCATCATTGTCATATTTCTCTACTTTTTCTTGTCAACTCCCTTTTGAGTTCCATTTTTTGTTTTGGTTTTCTACACCATAAAAAAGAGAGAGAGATCTTAGATATGAAGTGATGAGGACATGCAAGAACCCATCCCATTGAGGAGGATTGGTAACATATTTCTATGTTCGGTTGCTAAGTATCATAATACAAAAAAATCTTTAAAAATTATTGTCTTGTTCTTTGGATGCATGGATCAACTCTTGCTTATTGTTTGTTGTTTAATGTCCTTAATTGCATAGATACGGATTTCTATAGCATTTAATACGATCACTATTGTAGATCTAGAAATTGGCGATATATTTGATGTTAGGGTTGTTTGTTTGGAGAGATAAAGTGAGATTTTTTTCATACGCTTGTGATTAGATTACACTAACAAGAGGAATGACGTCATTCGTGTCTCGCTGTTGAATTTCGCAACTTTGAGTACAAACTACCCCCAAGGTAGTTCCCCCACCATAGTCCCATTTTTCGGTGTGCGGGGGGTAGAAGTTTTACCCATGGCACTCCCTCTAGCAATGATTGTTTGATTTCTACCTTGCATTTTAAAGCTGCCATCATTGTCCATCATCCTCTCAATTATTGTCTTGTGGCACCTTTCGGATGGAATCCCCATCCACACCATATATCGGTTATGCGATGGTGGAAGTTACTACTCCAAAACCTGGCCTTGGCGGCCCGGCCATTTCACCCCCCTTGCATTCGCTTGTCCTCTCTAACGACGTGTGAATTGAGTACATCACCAATAATCGGGTTGATATGATCCCGATGATAGGATTTATTGGGCAGTTCTCTTTCCCCGTCGCATCCTTCGACTTCATGTTCGTTTAGATTCATTCTTTGCTTCTCATCGCAAATTGAATGGTGTTTTGTCATGTGCATAATCTTGTCCCTTTTAGAAGATATTTTCGAGTAAAGATTTGGATGTGTGATTTGAAATCATTAAATTCAGTCATGTACCTAGAGCACAAAATAACTATATAGATAGCATTGCAAACAATATTATAGATTGGCATTTATCACACGCATTTAACACAAGACAATAACAATAAACCATAAAAAGATGCATATCCATAATATGTGTCATTCAAAAGGTGTTAGAATCCATCAACTACGATAAATACATATGACATTCCCATAGCATGTTACAAAAAATCAAAACTATGGGCACCTCATGCCCCTACATCTCAAATCACTATCTAGAGGATCTCGGGCCAATGGCTCGACTCCGACTAACCGAAGTGGATCAGTGCATCCTTATACGACCATCACCATACGCGCATGAATCCTCACAACTCGAAAGGTAGACCAATACATGGCTCTATGTCTTGGTCTTCGAGGTCTTACCAAACTGCGCTGCGAAACACCGGTCAACGATCTCTCAAATCTATGACGGGATGTCCTCTAGGAGGGTGTTACGCGATATTTTGTCACCATCCTTGCAATCCCCATCTTGAATATTTGAGGACCATTTTAGTGACTTCTATGTATTATCATAGCTTATTATAAGTGTCATTGCACCCTTGGCATGTCGATAACATTTCCTCTGTCGATCACTCCTTAAACGGGGATATCAAAAAAATGTGTTTTTGGATGTAACGTTGGTAAACGGTTATGGCACTCACACCCATAAAGTGTACTTGGGCCCCACACCCATTGGCGTTATGTCTCAATGTCTTATCCACAGGGTTGTTTTGGAATTTTTTTAAAAAATAGAAGTGAAGTTTCCATTCCTAAATTCTTCATGAGAGGAGTCATCATGGTTTCTTCAATTTTATAACATTGAAATCCTCCCTTGGCTTCTTGTTTCCTACATTTTTTGCAACTCCCCAAATGGATAAGGCCTCTCTTCCACCTAATAAGGGATCCCCAAACCACCTCCTCCTCTCCTATAAATACTTCCTTCTCTCATGGTTTCATCTAATTTGAACAATCCTTGATATAGGCTGGTGTGAAGAACAAGCTAGAGAGGAATCCATTTTTAGGAGAGAGTTTAAACCATTTCCTTCATAAATTACGATCCTCGACAAATGCTTGAGACGCACCCGAATGAACCCATTAAAGGAGGCCGCGCATCAGCTAAGGTTGTAAACTTATTTTCTCTTATATAATACATGACTAGTTTATTGGTTCTAATTTGGTATTTATGGAAAATGTTTGATTCTCCTTGACTAATAAAATACTTATAAATGAAAGTATGTCCTTGTATGCTTTTATTATCGAGTTGATCTTCGTACAAGTATGTTAAAACTATTAGTAAAGGACCATGACACATGAAGACGAATATTAGTAGATTTTTGCTCGCAATCCATGATGAAAGTGTTAGACCAAGGTAGGTTATCTATCCCAACTCATTCTTCGTTTATAAGCTAGGAGTGCGAAATTCCAACATGTTCCCTTATTGCTAGACCCACCCTAGGGCTAGAGGAGCGCACTCTATCCGCAAAGTGGATTTACCTACACAACAAGATAGCAACCTGTTTGAGGATCGAGTGTGTTTTTTGTCTCTTGTTGTTCATCTAGTGTTTTTCTTGTATGTTCGACTTTGGTCATTTCATCTTTTTTTATGCTTTGTTTTGCTGTCTAGCTTTGTTTTCAACCATCATACTTAGTCTCGAGTGTTAAGTCTAGCCTTTTCTTAGTGAATTTTAACCTTTTCCATACCTTTACGGCTTGGCGTTGTTGTTTCTTGAACATTCATGCCGATTGATGCTGTTTCTAGCTTTACGGAGTGTGCCATCCCTTGTGCAACATGTGTTACGGTACCTGATCACGCCGATCTCTGTGTATTTTTATTTGGGCCCCCCTCCCTTGATTTTTCCAATGTGTCTTACCTGCGGGTTTGGATTTTTTCTCTTTCAATTAGTCCACTAGAATTCCTTTGAATTTCTTGTCTCGTTCTTCTTAGCTATTTTCCCCTTCCTCGATCGGTGGAGTTTTTTCATCCTAGGGTTTATAGGTGTCTTCCACCATGAACGACTACCTCTCATGAATCTTACGAGTTGAGTAAGTGATTTTGGTCTTTATCTTTTTCGGCTTGTTGGTAGATTTTCTTAGTTCTTCTATCGGTTCTACGTGTTGTTCGGTCATTAAATGATCATCTTGGTGCTCGTTTCACTCTCCATCCGTCACCACGAGCATAGATTACATTGCTCAGCGAAGCGATTTGAAATCCAACTTGTTGCTTCAAGGAATGCATCTATGTTTTGAGTGTGTTTGATGTTCGTGATTGAATTGATCTCTTTGTTGTATATCGTTTCATTCGAATTTCTCAAACTAGTATCTATTTTGTCTTTTAGTGTAGTAGTGCATTTTTCTTCTCATTCATCTAAAAGAATAAAATTTGCATTCTTTCTCTTAGTTTAGGCCAAAGAGTTCTTTTGCATTAGTAGCTTTGAGTGAAAAACTTAATATCTCTTCATTTTCTTCTTTGTTTGTCTTAGATGCATTAGGAAGAGTTCTGCGTTGTATTATATTTATTGTTTCCTCGTTGTGAACTATTATCTCTCTCTTAGCTAGCTATTCATCGAATCGAAATGATTTTTCTTTCACATGTAGTTATGCATTAGGGATTTGAGAATACATTCGGTAAGGCCTTAGTGCAACATTAATTCAAGATCAACTTTAAAATAAATTCAATTAACCTAACGAAGCATTGAAACTTAATGCTCATATTTAGAGGTCTAGGCTAGTGACGTGTTCCGACATCATTAAACCTAGTAGCTTTCATTCTCCATCTACCGATGGGCAATGCTAGCACGGACTTGTGGTCCCCATACCATCGAGTATATAAAGGAAGAACCTAATAGGTTGCAATCCTTTATCCATAGGAGCCCGAGTATGCCACATGTAGTAGTGATACACGACACGACGATGGAGAGCCCTTTGCACGTACATCAAGTCCTTGGTCATTTATCTTTCATTTGGTCACCAAGGTGTATATTCTGACTTACAAAATATTGGTACATCCTCTTCCTTAGATTTCATGAGTAGTCATTTTAGTCTTTTCGTGACTCCCTAAAAGATTGAAAAGATCATCGAGCACTAGTCCTTTCACACTCGTTCAACCTAAAAGTGACTAGAATTACCTTTTGTCCTTTTCTTGACCCTTTGAAAATATGAAAATGTAGAGTTTTGTTTAAGTGCCATAAAATGAATTACCTACGAACACATGGCCATTAAATATTTTTTCTCGGCTTGTTCTTACGTAAGTGCTTGGTTTTTATCTTGAAGCCTCAAAATTATTATCTCTTTTTTTTCTCTTTCTTTTGAAACAAAGTCACGGTCGAAAAACCACTAGTTTCATCATCCCATTCATCACCTCCTAGTGGATGTCCTTCTCCTAAAGTTTCTTTGAGGGGAACCTCAACCTACTAATACTGTTGGTACTCGCATTCTTCCTAGTCTCTTACCTCGTGCTACCCAATCTCCTTCAGGAGCCATTTGATATCAATTGGAAACCTGCGAATGTTTGGGCTAGTTTTGAAACGAAGAAAGAGTTTCCTCCGCTGCCTCGAAACCTTCTTTACTCACCATTGCTTTACTTACCATTGTGGTACGCCTTTTTGATGATAACATATCTTCATCGACATGGATGCTTTGAGTCCCATCGATGCGAAGAGATTTGTATTTCTACGAGGAGATTATCAATTTCCTTTGGAGAATTTCTCTTATGTATCGAGTTAAAATTCCTCCACTGACCTTTATATCTCCTAGCCAATTATCGCTCGTTGGGTTAGCTAATTTCCAACGCTACATCTTTATATCAAAATCCAATATTGTCTAGTACGTCGACTCCCTCGGAAAGGATCATTTGTTAAAGTCTCGCGGGGGATCCCCCTTAACTCCCATCTCGAAGATCGTTACGTCGTCCCAACCAAGCCATTGTATGTATGGCTTCATGCGCATTTTCTAGTGTGACTCCATCGTTACCAACATCTTCTCTTGTTTGTGGGACGACTCCTCTCACTTCCCGATACCGTCATGGCGATTACAACCTCACATTTTAGGAGTCTAACCTATTGGTAGTGCACTGTCTCTTCTAATCCAGGTTCTTGAAGGGTTGACGTATGTGCGGTACCTATTGGCCCCTTCAACAATGGAATTACACCCCCTCATGGTTCTCGGCAGTTTGCAGCTCTATTCATCTTCCACATCATTATGATGAGTACGAAAATCCTATTTATTTGCCTAAAATTGACTGAGGAGCAGGTTCACATACCCTCTTTGGGACAACCCTATGGTTTGCGAGGACAACCATTTCCGGGACAATTCTCGATCCCAACGGTACAACCCTATGGTTTACGGGGGACAACCCTACGGTCTGCAAGGGACAAAAATTTTTAGGGAAAACCTTCGGCACAACGGGGACAACGCTATGGTCCTCTCGGTCAACCTTGTGTTCAACGGGGAGCATCTTATGTTCCTCGGGGAAAACCTATCCATCTTGGGGACAAAATTTTGTGCAATAGAACTAGCCTTACATTCGAAAGCCCGAGCTTTTTGCACGGGCAAGGTCAACCCTCTCTTTGCTCGGTAGGGTCAACTTGTTCCTCGGAAACCTAGCTCATCTCAACCATCGGGCCAACTTGTTCTTCGGGGACAACTTTGGTGGCCCTCACCATCCGGTCCAACCTGCCGCGCGGGGACAACCTATCTAGCCACGGCATCGAAGTCACACCTACACCCTAGGGGCAACCTCACGGCATCGAGCCGTTTGTTTGTATCCCTCGAGGGACATCTTAGGTGATGTATAGTGCTCCTCGGGGGCACTTCTTACATTGCACAACACAATCCATATGTTGTCCAAACATGACCTCAATGGTTCACACGAATCAATATCATGGTCGTCAACCGGTGTATGGGCGGAGTATCAAGCTTATAACCCCTATGGGAAAAATCCTCGGGACACAAAATAAGGCGTAAAAATTTCTCCGATCTATTTGAATCTTCATACTAGTCCTTATCGGGAGGCTAACAATTCCTTTCAATACGCAATTTCCTTTCCTCGCTATCTTGTAATTTCGATGTTTGAAGTTGATGAATGATCCTATTCTTCATAATCCATATTGGCCTCAAGAATCCAACTAAAATTTACAGCGATTGTCCCAAATTTGATGGTAAGTGTGAAGAAGACCCCCCAAGTGCATGTTATAGTTACCACCTTTGATGCTCCTATAAATCTTGGGTCACTTGTTGAATTTTTGATGTATTTTCCACTGAGGACTCTCACTAGTGCCGCTTTGTGAAGTGGTACATTGAACTTTCACGTGACATCTTTCAAGATTTCAAATCCCTTTCTATGGAATTTCTCCACGCACTTTAAATTACTAGTTCGGTATGAGTAGGATAAACCTCCACATCCTTGACAGATCACACTACTCACATCTCAATCATATTTCATGAATGGAGAGCGATGTCGATCGTTCGATCAATTTCACAATTCACGATCAAATTCTAGCCAGTTGGTTCGCTACCTCTTTTATTGACTATGATTTCTAAGGACATCACTATCATTAGGGAAATTTTTGAGGGTCTAAATGGACCTCTAAGAAAAAATGTACAACCAAAATAAAATTTATAAGAACCAATAGGATTCAAGATGATGATGTCAACCATAATAGATGATTCACCATTTTGGTGAAGTAAAAAAGTAAAAATATTAAAAAATAATAAAATAATAAAACTACTTTTTTCAACTCGTATTTTAAACTTATCTCCCAAAATTTTTACTCAAATTTCGGCGGGAGTACTCGTTGGATGCAGAATTTAATTTCCTCATCCAAAGGTACCCATGTTACATACTTCGATGAACTCTACTACGAAAAATGAGAAATACATAAAAAACGTGATTGTAATCCGTTTTTTTATATATTTCTCATTTTAAATATCGTAGGACATCAAAAGTATGCAACGCTGAGTACTCCTTGGATGAGGAATTAAATTCCACATCCAAGTTTACTCCCATTTCAGTGATGGCTTTGGGAGATAAGTTGAAAATATGAATTGAAAAAAGTAGTTTCATCCCTCTAAGAATTTGATGATGTCATCAAATCTTATTTGAATTTTTTCCACTATTATTTTATAATTTCCTTGAGAGGCCCATTAGGCATGTGTTACCTAGGAACAAGCCATTTCATGTTCCCGAGTGCCTTGATCTTGTGTACTCTCGATCAGGCACATTGTATGAACTCTTGTCGATGCTCGCGACATGGAACTACGAAAGCACGCTGATGCCATCTCTCGACGGTGTCATTGGTTACGTGTCTCATACTTCTCGAAAGTCTTCTCCAACCTGCGAAACAAAAAACTACTTCTTGCACTAATATTGCTTCTCATCCATCTGCGAATCCTGCGTAGAGGAGACAGTGAACATCGTCTGGTCCCAATCTAGCGAGATAAAGCTTGAGGGTAAGAAAAAGGGTAAGGTAAGGCCAAAGCCAATACCCAAAAGCAGGGATTCTCCCAGAAAATTAATGTTGATGATGGTTCTAAATGCAAGCCAAAGTACCATTTTCTGATTTGTGACGATGAGCACTATACCAGGAGGCATCACGATGGGTCAAAAGTAAGTCCAGTGCTCAAAGGCACCCCGAGGAACTTTGTTTGTTCTTAAGAAACCATTCCCATCCAGCAAAGCTCGGATGGTGGAGAAAAATGAGTCCCCTCCACCCCATTTGGCCCTCAGGTTTTCATGATGAACGGTCCTACACCCATATCTATTGCCACCAGATTAAAAGAGATTATCACCGAACCACATCGAGGGCGGCGGTGAAGGAAATCATTGATGGTCCTCCTCCCATGCCTACTACGGCCCTCTTTATATCAAAAGGCCCATTGCGCAGCTGCGTTGTATAGCCACCTTCTAAAAGGTGTACTCCTAAAAGTATTCCTACAATCCAAATGCTCGTCTTCTTAACATTGCAACATTGTTGAGGATTTGGCTCGAGGCGCCATTTTCTATATACATTAGAAGTATCGAGTTCTCCACATCGCAACGGAAGGATTTTTTTCTACCATCGGAGAGGGATTGACCTGCTGGGTTCTAGCCTTATCACTTTCGATTTTGAAAATTTGGTCCACAACTCCCTCTCCGGTTTGCAGTCGATCATTCCAATTTGGGATTAATGGAAAGAATATCCACATGGAGGCGGTCATGGACAAGGGTGCATCTACGTGCGTCATGTCTTCTTCTTGTTGGAAACCCATTAGTTCTCGGTCCTCACTCGATCTCCAAATTCTTTAGAAGCTTTTCACGAAAGGGGAATCTCACCCTCGTTGGTGTTATTTCTAGTTTACCCATCACATTAGAAGGAAAACAATTAACGTTGGAGTTTAAAGTGGTTGATGCCAGAAACGCAATTACAATTTTTATAGCATCATTTATCTCTAGCTTTGTGCTTGATGATTTATACATTGACCTTGATACCCACTCGTGAGACTTGGACTTATTTCTAAAAAACGGTGTCTTAAATCCCATGCGACTCTACCCGGGAATTTTATACGTATATACACGAGTCCATACATGAAAAACATGTATGCCATTTTTAATCATTAAAAGATATATATTTTCCCTATTTTAGAGCGGCGTTTACGGTACATTCCGATACTTAACCACCCAACCCGTGGCTTAACTATTCCGAGCGTAAAAACTAATTTGAGGGAGTATAAAAGCTCCTCAAGGGAATGGCCCTAAGAGGCGAAGAAGAGAGAAATATAGATATTATACGTTGTTGGAACCCTATCTAAGTGCGATATATTCCGAGTGCATCTGTCACTTCCCAAATATTCTGAGAAACCCTTGTTTGATTGAGATGTTCATCACCCTATATGACATCCGTTGTGCACTAATCTTGGAAGAAATCTTGAGAGGCCGGTTGGGTCGATCCGGGAGGACGATATTCTCGAAGGCACGAAAAAATTTTTAGGGTGATATCACCACGCTTTTATTTCTTGTACATGTCATTAATAATAGAAGATGCCATCTTGTTCCTGCAATGTTTATGTGTCGATAATATTTTATATATGTGTAATGATCATCAATTGAACATTTAATATTGTTTTTATGATGTTATGCATGATTTGAACTAACATCTAGAACATATATATATGTTTTACAACTAAGGGTTTGGTGTTCATTCTTTCTTTGATTTACGGATTACGAGCACAAAGTGTTGTGGGCGTTTGCACCTTGCGAGATCTACTTCAACCAAGGGACATACGGGTAAGTTACGCTACTATAGATTCTAGTTATTTGCATAGCTGGTTTAGTGAGTCCTTCTTGTAATGGCATGCCCACAGTCGTGAAGGTTAATCAACCCAAAACCTGTAGGGTAACAATTACCTAACGGGAATGGAAACTCTAACGAGGATCCATTCTTGTGATTTTCCTTTTTGGGTTGTTTTATCTCTCTTGTAGGTTTGACAAGTTTCATCACTTCTTACGAGTCTAGAAAGTATTTTTTTCGGTTAGAAAAAAGACACCGGTTCCATGAGCGAGGCTTGACTTTTTATTTTTTCATATCTTTATTTCCATACGCAACTCTTTCTTTGCACGATCACGTATACCTATTGTTTTTTTCCAAAGGGACCCACGTATACACGAGTTTCATTTGTTACAGTCTCGTATGAATGCTAGTTGCGCCTTTGTAAAACCGCGTATGGTGGAAAAAAATTGAAATTTTAGCTTCGACCTCTATAGTCTTGTGTCTATGTTGAACCATTCTGTGGTATCTTTAAGGTCTGCGGAATGTGTTTATGGTGATTTCATATCCATTTATCTCTTTTTTTGTGAAAACCTACTCATTTGGTGAATTTCCTTGTTTTTGTGTATGTAATTGACAGAGGCTTTCAAGAGATTTTCTTGAAGTTCTTGGTTGTTATGACCTATCTAAATAAACTGACCTTTATACTCTTCTTGGCTATGCATTTCTTAACTTATGCTTTTTTCCTCGAGTACTGTTCGAGTTTTTCTTGATTTCTCGGACGTGTCTTGTTGCGAATCTTGAAGAATCTCATTTTGGTTTTTTGATTTGTTTGTTAGATTTTGCAAGATTGTGCTATTAATATGTCAGGATCAATTAATTGAGTTTCTTGGTTTGACTTTTTCTCATTTTAAAGTCCTGCTATGAGGAAGTAGCACGAGTTGACTTGGGCACTTTGAAGCCTTTTGGAGACTCGTTTGTTGGATTACGGTTCTTGGGTAGTTTTTTGTTTGTCTTCTTAAAATATATTTTCTTCCATTATACGTTACAAAATCCCAAAAACAATTTTTTTGTTTTCGTAGCTTTTGCTCTGAGCTTTGTTTTCTACGGTTTCATTACATCTTTTGAAACTTTTTTTGATTGATTTCTAGCCTTTGGTTCTTGGCTTGATTGTGAGGGAAGTTTTCATTTTCTTTAGCTCTTTTGTATCAAGTGCATTTTTGGCATTCTTATGCATAGGATTTCTGATTTTGGGCCTGGCCTTGTTTTAGTCCAAAAAGTGATCGAACCATTGTCCATCTGAACTCTTTTTTTCTTCTTTAGAATTAGCATCTTATGATTTTCATATCATTGGTAGTTTGCATTAAGTGCATTTGAGAATTTTAGTCTTTTTTCATAATTTTTTTGATTGTGTGAAGTATGAGTTTACTGAAAAACGTATTTTGCTTTATTCGTATCATGAGAACTAGGTGAAATCACTTTTCATCAAAGAATTGTTGCATGTCATGTATGGTTTTCATTCGATTTAGTACTTCATAAAAAACTTCTAGTTTCACTTCCATGAGCCCTTGGCTTAAGTAATAATCAAACTTAAAATAGAGAGATCTCATTAAAAAAGCTAGAAAGTTTTTGTATTATTTTCATTAATCATACACCAACTAGATAGGTTGTAGAGCCATGCATTAGGTGAGTGGAGAGTTAAATCTCCAAAGAGAGTTTGCTCAAATTGTTAAACATAGAAAGTTTATTAATGAGTGAAATCCAACACCATTAAGTGGGTTTGGGGAAAGCTCTCCTCTGAGAGTCGAAGCACAAGGGATAGTGCGAGGCAAAGAAGAGAGATACCCCCTCTCCTATTTTGTTTGAATATTGACCTAAGACCATTCCACCCGAGTTGTCGATATGGATTAGTGCCCTTAGTTTCCTATCCTGGGGACCACACGGTGGTGATGGGGGGGAATACCCGTGGCCACGAGACGAGATGTTGCATCACTTCCATCGTTACTTCGGGAGGGTGCCCTTGTGAAGCTCGAGGGACTTGCACGGAAAAGGCTATTTTTAGGAGGTCGACGTAGCTATTTACTGTTACCTTCGCTAGTATGTACGGGCGTAATTCGCCCATACTATTTTCGAAAGGTCCTATTATGCTTTGTCTTGTATTTTGGTGTCAGGGTCCTCATCACTGGAGCATAAATACTTGAGAGGCTGCTTTCTGGCGGTATCTTAAGAAATTTTTAGAGTGTGTTACTTTCTCCAGATTTCTTAGCTTCATATATTTTTTGAGTCTAAATTTAATCTCTTAAAGTGGGCTGACCCGATCGCCTCATAGATCGAGGGGCTTCATGGGTTGTCTCCCATGAGTGTCGAGCCTTCTTCGAAGGCGTACGAGTAATTCGAGAGGGGTGATTTTTCACTCGGTGGTTTCGAACGCGGTGGAGAGATCTACGTCGGGGTTTGAAGTTTTCGTGGGTGGTTACGGTGTCGGTGTTAGTATAGAGAGGAGTGCTCCAATAATCTCTAGAGTTTTATTTCCAGCGAGAAAGAGTAGAAATGAGAAGACCCTCGGCCTATTGGGTCTCTTCCATCTCCTCTTCTGCTAGTTATCCTTACATTATTCGATACATCGGACCCAAGTCTCGAGAGATAGGAGAGTCCTTATTGGTCATATTCATTTCTTTCAATGGTCACATTTGGGAACACAATTTCGAGCGGTACGCTGCAATTGTTTAGACTCCTCTTTCGGTTGAAGGAGGGGCACTATTTCTATATCTATGAACTCTTCTAGTACTTCTATGTTTGGTTACCGGAAACACCAAGTGCATTCTTCTCAATACGGGTCCCTTTTCTTATGGAATGCCCACCGGTGGAATTCCTTCTTTCTCGTTCTATTGTTTTAAATTTTGTCTCCACACCCATTCCTTTTATGGCTAGTGGGTCGGCTTCGTTTCAAGGGTTCCCCTTTGGATGTGGTAAAATCCCTCATTCAAAACCCTTCTTAGGATCCTTACCTTCGAGAGAAAATTTTAACGATGGAAAATTATCTTGAATTTTAAAAAAGCTGGCGAATCTCATTGGTCCCTAATATGAAAAAATATAAAATCTTTATTGATGTATTTGTAAAATTATCACATTTTTAATGATATTATATATATTTTTCTATATAATATTGGTCATTTTTAACATAAAATAATTTTATATTGTAAAATTTGGGCAAAACATTTTTATAAAAAAATGGAAATTGGCAAATATTTTTTTGGAAAAACCATGAAAATTAGCCTAGCTACAAATATTAGCCCCTAAAATTTTCCATGCTTACCTTTTACCTCTAAGACTCAAGGTTTCGATCCTTTTTCGAGAGGTCAAAGTTCTAATGAATTTATAGGATGGAACCCTATTTTTACAACGTTAGGAAGCGAGGTAGTCGATTTCTTGTTGGTCGGCGAGAATGTTCCTTTCCCTTCATCAAGTACTTCTCGGGATTTTTTCTCCATTTGGAAATTCTTGTAACCCTTACCCGAGGGGTTTCCTCTTCATTCACTACCTCGAGTTGGAGGGAATCGTCCTCTGTATAGTAACTCTATATTGTGATCCTTCTGCGAATTTTGGGTCTAAGGATTTTCTTATGGCCCGACGTTCTCTACGAACAATATTTGGAGACACTGGTGCCTCAAAAAATCCAAGTTATTCTTTTTCGGAATGTGGGGAACCCTTCTGTGAGATGGAATTCCCGGAGCTCCTCCTCTTTTACCATTTACGGCAACGTTAAACTTGCTAGATATATCTAAATTGACTAATTATCGTATTTGATATAGTCTAGTTTGAGCCTCACGATTTCCCACTCAAGATCCCTTCGAAATTTCGAAAGTTTGAAGGAAAAGACGGTGAGGATCCTACGGATCATATCACCAGCTTTCCATTTATGGTGTTCCTCGAACTTCGTGATCTATGATTTGATTAGGTTGAGATTATTTCAAAGAACTGCTTAGCGAAAATGCTGCAAATGGTATATTGAGTTAGTGGGGGCTTTTATGCTACTTTTGGAGAGTTGGCTACCATGTTCATAAATCAATTTCAATTACATAAATTTCGTTATGATCTTAGAGATTGATCTCCTAGCCAATTTTCAGCAAGACAAGGCAACTCACATTTATGACCATATTCGGGAATGGAAAAGAAGGAAGAGGCTCATTAAATCTCAAATCCCTAATGAATTCCTTCTTGAGTGGTTTTTGGAAATATTTACGACCAGAAATTTCTAAGGATGTATCCTTTGAGGATATTTTCCAAAGAGCATGCTATTTTTAGGGCTTAGAAATTAGGCTGGTTTATCTTAGTCTAGAGTCTGAATAAAAACAAATTTGGATGCTCCTCAATCCAAATTAGACTTAGCTAAAATGAAACTTTATCCTCATGGTGATGGGCTTATTGGTTCGATTGATAGCAGTGCGGCTTCTTTGCTAATTCAATTGGAGTTGTTTTCTATACAATGCAGCTGTACGGTGTTTGTGCCTTTAGTATAAACTCCTTCCCACTCCTTGGAAATTAATGTTGTCCAAATTTCTAATCCCAAAGAAAATCAAGAATGCAGATGGAAGAAGAAAGGGACCGAATAAAAACAAAAAGGACAAGGATGGGAAGGGGAATGCAAACAAATCAACGATCATGTTGGAGAGGGTAAAAAACATAATAAAAATAGAAAGTGAAATTTCCCATGCGAATTGTTTACTAGAGATCATCTTATGCCCTTTGCCCTAAAATTCAAGATGCATAGCACTTGTTACTTCAATAGGGTTCTTCCGGTTCCTAGAGCTATGCTAACAAACCCTTTTCCGCAAGGGCAACAATTAGTTGCTAGTGCGAATCAAAATGCGGGGCTTCCTCTAGGGGCGGATAGGAAGGGGAGAATACATCAAACATATACATGATGAGTTCTCATGGAGATATTGCTACTAGATCTTGTTACTATGGTGAAGATGAGTCTTCAAAAGCTAAGGAGTGCGCTATGTAGTGCGAGCCACTTCATATTACTAAACCTACTATTGATCCTATACCTCGGATGTCGGGAGGGTTCTTCACATTCGAAAATCAATCCTAATGCCAAGGCTACATAGAACTACTCGATTGTGAAGGCATAGCTGAAAGTCCTTGTGCCTTGTCCGCATTAGAGGTGCTCTAGTCTTGTTCGGCTCGGCGAGCTCTTTGCTCACTACTATTGAGGGTTCTTTGATCCAAAGATTCCTCTTATGATCACATTTGATATCTTGAATTTTTAAAAAGAGACTTCCTCATCATATGGATTTCCATATCGAATCGACTTATTGGAAATTTATTATCTTTCGGACGATAATAGATGAGGGCGCTTCCACATGTGTAGTGTCTCTTGCTTGTTGGAATGGTATTGGATCTCCACTTGTTCCTTCGGGCACTCTTTTGTTGCGTTTGAGTGGTCATTCTAACGAGTCGCATGGTATTGTTCAGTTTTTCCCATACGTGTTGGGCACAAGATTGTCAATATCGAAGTTGAGATAGTTGATGCAGCTTAGACTATAACCTTCTATTGGGGAGAAAGCTGGATCTATGATATGGATGTTATTGCACACTCATTATTTCATATTGTTTCTTTCCCTCATGAAGGGATAATTGTCATAGTTTTCCAATTTGGATTGTTCTCCTGTGAGATACGAATGCATCTTCGACTCGACCATTCCTTTGGTGAAGGAGACCAAACCACTTGTTGAGAATATGGGGGTTGGAATGTACACTTCCTTGATGGGTACTTTTTGATCTTTTCACCTCCTTCGGTTCATATCAATTCTATTTCATCCTATAGGGCTCCCATTCAAAGAAAGTTCTTGAGAACTCATTATTTTTGGAACCCCTAAACCTTACTGTATCCTATCTCCACATTAGAATAAGTTCAAGTGGGTGGAATGGAATTTACTATGTCTGTAGTTGAGGCTGATTGTAGCTCTATTGTTGACTTTACAGATTCCATTCCAATTTATCTTTCACCATAGGAATTGGATGGATATGTGGCCTAGAGCTTGGACTCTTAGTTTATCTTTGGGCCGAAGATTGACTTGATGCCACTCTTCCATACGAAGAGGCCATCCTTGAAGTAATGAGTGGTGTAGAGAGACCATGAGATGATTTGCATCATCGGTCTTACTTTCTCCAAGACTTGCGCAAAGTTGAATCAAGTTTTCCTAGCCCTCGGTCCTGCGATCCTGTTCACCCAATCCTGAACCCTTTAGCACCGGCCACGGGGTTTTTGCGGAAGGGAAAATGGTTGTGGTTTCTCCTACTATCCACGGTGAACATCTCCGGAGAGATCCCAACATTAAAGAGAATGTCTTCATCGGAGGGTCAAAGATTTTCCCTACGAAGATTCAAATTTACATCGATCTCTTTCGAGAGTTTTGAGAGAGATGTCTCGGACTTATGAGGAAATGCTTGTTATAGATCCATCTATTGTCGACATGAGATCAAGGTATATGAAAATTCTAAGCACAGTTAGGAAAAAGCTTCATCAGGTCCAACTAGGAAGTCGCGGCTATCAAAATTTGAGGCGGAGAAGCTGCTAAACGTAGGGTTCATTTACCTAGTTCCTTTGACTAAGTGGGTTTCAAATCCGAGTTCCGTGGACAGGAAAGCAAAGACAATTCAAGTTTGCATCGAATTTGAGAGACCTAAATAAGCATGTCCTAAAAGATAACTACCCCCACACCGTTTATAGATCAAATTGATTGATGGGTGTGTGGGAATGAGATTTTCTCTTTCATGGATAATTTCTGCGGATATAACCAAATTACTATGCGTCATGATGATCGACGTAAGACGTCATTTTATTTTTCCTTGGGTAACTTTGCTTACAATAAAATGCCTTTTTTGCCTAAAAAATGTTGGAGCTACTTTTCGGCGGGCCATGTCTTATGCCTTCCATGACATCAAACATGTTATCGAGGCATATTTGGATGATTTAATTGCTCGTTCTCGCAAGAAAATTGATCATCCTTCTCACCTCTCAGTCGATTTTTTGAATGATGATCGGCATTATAAAATATGGTTGAACACGAGACAAGTGTGTTTTCAACATCTGTCATCCAGGTCAATTTTTTGGATTCATAGTGTCTACGGAAGGGATTCGGGTATATCCCTTCAAGTTTGAGGCAATACTTCAATTTCTTGCCCAATCTTCAATTCGTCAACTTCAATAATTTTCTATGGATATTTATCATAAATTATGATGAAATTACGAAAGGATTTATGAGATTATTAAAGAAAAGAAGTTCCATTCTTTTTGGGATGAATTTTCTCAATGCTCATTTGATGCTTTTGAAGAAAGCATTGACCTCTGCTCCTTTATTGATTCCACCCAATTATAGTAGGGATTTCCTTTTGTAACTCGTGATAGAAGAATCTACCATTGGTATGGTTACGGTTCGGGAGGATGATGCTCTTCTTGAGCATGTTATATACTACCTTAGTTGAGGCTTGGTAGGGCTTTGAACTGCAGTATTCTCCAATAGAGAAGATTTATTTATCAATTGTTCATGTTGTTCAATGACTTAGACATTACATTCTTCTATGCAAAACTTATGTTTTGGCGATAGTTAATTCGTTTCGGTTTTCTCGGTAGGTGAGTGGTTGGGGGAAAATACAATCGATGGATTGTGATTTTGCGGGAATTTGAACTTGAGTTTGTCTTCCAAGTCCAAGAAATCATTAGTTTTTGCGAGAATTGATTTACGGATTTCCTTATGGAGAAGAGATTGTTTATGAAGAATCATTTCTTGATAGAACATCTTTTCTCATTTCTTCATAGGATCCTTGGTATGGGGATCTCATAGTCTATCTCTAGACTATGAATTTTCCCTCTAATTTTCCGAAATATGAGAGTAGAAAGTTATGACACTTAGCAAAAATTTATTTGAATATTGGTGACACCTTATATCGTCGTGGGGTTGATTCGATCCTTAGGTGTTCTTTGTGACTCTCGAAGATCTTGAGGTTGTGTCTTTCGAATGATGTGCACGGTGGAGCTTATGGTGGTCATTTATCTGGGTTTGCTACAACCCAAAAATCTTGTGTACGAGGATACTTTTGTTGTTTGATTTGCAAATATTGTATGGAATTAGTCAAAAGGTGTCATCCATGTCGGGTTTATGCCTATAAGAAAGTTGTGCGCTCATCCGGACTCCACTCTTTCTGTCATTCTTTGTCATACCCTTTACAAAGTGGGGTATTTATTTTACTACTTGTAACGTGACTTCGGCTAAATGTCACAAGTACATTATTGTAGCCGTAGACTACGTCATGAAGTGGGTTGAGGCTATGCCTACTTTTAGGAATGACGGTGAGAAAACAACTCTTGTCCTCTTGATCAAGTCAATTCTGCTTTGGTATTCCCAAAGGAATTGTCCGCCAAACATAGCGGATCACTTTTCAGAATAGCATGATGGTTGAATTGGCTGCGAAATTAGGTTTACGGCGAGGAACATTTGTCTTCTTATTATCCTCGGGTCAATGGAAAGTTGAAGCGTGAAAAAAATCCTTGAAGATAATTCTTCAACGGATGATTGATAAAGTTAGATCCAATTGGCATATTATGTTGTATCTTTCACTTTGGGAATACAGATGTTACTCAGCTTACTTGAGTTGGTTTTACTCTGTTTCGGCTAGCTTACGGGTTGGAATCTATATTTCTTATTTGTTTTGTGAAATTCCCTCTCTTAAGTTAGTTGTTGAGCTTCTTGCGTACTTCCAATCCCGTCGAATAATTCCTCCTTCATCGAACATCTTATTGAGCGGCGTCGAGATGTGGCTATGATGAATGAGGCACATAAAAAACGAGGGTAAAGGTTCGGTACTATAAGGTGTTCAAACCCTAGGGTCTTCTCTCGAAGGTGACCTTGTCTTGGTTTATGCCCAAAGAGAAGGATGCCTTGTAGGTAAGTTTAAATCCATGTGGTATGGCCCCTTCATCATTCAAAAGGTCCTGAATAAAGGATCTTATGCCTTGATTGATTTTGACGGAAATGAGTTGGCGGAGCGTAGAAATGGGCTCTATTTGAAAAAGTATTATGCCTACGCTGCGGCCTAGCATCTTGCTTTGTTGTATATAATTTTTTTGTTTTTTTACATATACGAATTTCGATTTCTTGGCTGATTTTGATGAAGTTGATGCTGCTTTGGTAGGTGTTATTGGATGACATGAGTCACTTTGGTTTCAACGATGGTGCTAATAGACATACCCGGAGCTTAGCTTCCACGGCTTGTGTACATTATCCATCCGGTTAGTTGTTAGTGTCGAAAGGTGTACGCATTGGTCATGCCCGAACAACATAGAATAATACAACTGCAGTAATTAATCTACTCTTGGAGGCAATATCCTTGGGTGTTGATTCGTTAGTAGTTTTTCTTGGATTAAGTAGTGGTGGTTTCATAGTTGAACAACATATGTCGAGTTAGAGACCCATTTTGCATCGATTGTTTTTTAGAGAGTACGTTTGTTACAAATATCATTTCAATTTATAACATTCATTCATATTCCTTGAGATGACAATTGGATGAGGACTTATTGCTTAATCGAAGCAATTGATTGGCATATTAATCATTGAATACTTTAAAATATATCAAATACATCATAAATTTTTCATACATTTGAGTCATCACATCATATAAATCATTGCACATATATATATATATATATATATATATATATAGTCGAGTGTTCAAAATATATACAAAATGTTTGGACCATCATGTCCTACAAAATAAGGGCTTATGCCGTCATGTCTATCATGAAAAAATATTACGGTCATTGGATCATATCTATAAAATATACTCACGAGGTCCACGGCCAACATTTGTGTTCCCATAAAAAACAATGGCGATACTACACGGCGAGAATAGCCACACCCATTTCATGGTACTCCTACCACCATCTCTGGATTTCCTCTAGTAGGTCCTCTACGTGACCATAGGCACTTGGTGAGTCAAACTCTCCAAGTTCCTCTATACGACATAGAAGTGTTCTACCGGGGGTCTTGACATCTAACTCACCCCTACGGCGATTGTGCCTTGGGCATCCTCGAGCCTCCTGTGGTCCCATGTCATCATCATGATCATCATAATTTTTTGTAAGTCATTTATTCTAATATCATTTTCATACTTTGAAAAAATAAAAATAAAAATCACATAATCAAAAAACAAAAAATGCAATCTCATCAATTGTGCCCCATCTTTAGCCTTTGGTTGGCGGGGACTAGATGCGGATCACAGTGAAAGTCCATCCCAACATAAGGATAATCTTCGGCTAGAGTGACTTGCTCTTCCCATTGGAAGAACTCATCATCAAAAAGTGGTGCGAAATTTCACTTCCCCCGATCTTTTCCTCGAGATTTTCCCATTGGGCTATTCTTGGATCTCTCGGTGCCGCTAATGGTAGAGATGAATTTAGGGTGAAGACCTCGGACCCTCTCGAAGAAGAATGTTAGTAATATTTTACCATAGTCGAAATGTTTGGTATTTTATTTTCCGAATTGAAGTTAATTTTCTTCATGTTCTTTAGAGTAAGTTTGTGCACCAATCAAAGAGATGAATCGAAAGCATTCTACGACTATGCTCATTTGTGTTCTCGAAGACGGTCTGAAGATCGAATCCTACTACTCTACTAATGGTAAAGAGAAGGATCTTCATGTATAAATCCTTCAAGTCTCTTATAGGAATTTGAGTTACTACTTTTTGTGCATTGTCATGCGGTGGACACAGACATAATCCTCCACGGTGAAAAGCCCTCCCCGTGTTGCGTTTAAATATCTTGGGTCTCCTCTACGGGAGCAGTCCGGTGATGAAATATATATCTTCCAATTCTATGCATAGTGGCATATTATCAATAATTAAGTAATATTCTTCCGTTTCCCAATGATCGACCAACATTTGAAGTAAGCATGTACATTGCTTTTCATATTTGGCATGTTTGAAAAACTTGAGCAATCCACAATTTTGGAGAACATCTAACGAATTTTGATCTTGAATTACTTCATTGTCAATTGCACTATGTTCATGCTCTCTCAAGCTAATATATATCTGCGAAAAAAATCATTAAGTGGTTGCCTATTTATACCTTAAAGCACAGAAGCAGAAATTGATGCAAAGGATGAGTTTAGAGATTACCTAGCGATTTGATTTGATTTTGACGGTTGATTGCTTTGGTTTTGAGAAAAGGAATTTTTGCTCCAAAATCTCCTTCTCCACATCTGCAAATGTGAAAATGATCCAAATGTGAGTCAAATGGTGTATTTATGCCCAAAATTTTGAAATGTTTTGAAAATTTTCCTTGTGCTTATTTTTCGAATTTGATTAAGGCTATATAACCATTTGGCTTGTAAGTGTTAGGCAAGCTATTTTTTCGGAGTACATGTTCTTGAACTCAAGATTTTCTAGTTTTTCTTCGGATCGGTATGTACTGTGACCTATCATGGCGGGTATGTGATTTCAAACTAGCATATAGGGTAGGGAATCCACTTTCCATTGCATTTTTCATACTAGCCTCCATTAGAGTCACTTGCCATAGGGGTTGATCCCATCATGTCATGAGTACTTAACCCATTTCACTCGCCGATTTTTTTAATCATGACTTGGTGGTAGAGCCTTCCTTTACATGGGCTTCCTATTTAGTTCCTTGCTAGCATTTTTGTCACCCATCTTGCCAATTCTTGTAGGCTCGGTGGTCCTCTTTAGTCCCACCATGTCTTATGAGTTGAAGCTTTCATTCTTCTTCTTCTTCGATATGTCAGTTTGTCCATTACTACTGGGAAGCTCCCTTATGTTGTTGAGTTGTATTATTGCATTTGGATATTCACTACATTTTTATCCTTTAGGCAGATTCATATGGACTCATGTTTCGCCATCTTTTGACTATGTCTTTACGTACAAGTTAACCATGCAATCACTTAGCTTTTGCAACTTGACAACCTTACCCATGGATGGAACATTCACTCACGAGTGTCACTTACCGGGTTTTTGCTACCTTGCATTGAGCATAGGATTGTTCCTATCCCGGGGAACTAGTGCATGCGTGTCACGACACTCATTCTATCGATTTTACTATAGCATTCTTTTATTATTTTTCGAGCTTTAATATGAAAAAAGCATATTTTGAAAAAAAAGTGGGAACATGATATTTCTTCCATATTTGATGGTAGCTATAGTGTTAGTTTTTCACCCTTGAACAAAGCACAAAAAAATCTAAGTCTTTTCTCCATCTGGGATGGTTTTGTTCGACTTAGGAGAAGCCATAACCTTCCTTCATGAGTCAATAATCTCTGGTTGGTTATCTCCTCCAATCATATGGAGGGTTTGTTTATGCCTCCTACATGAAAAACTTATACAAATTTATCATTTGTTGCCATAGTCAAACAATGAGTGCGTGCTTTCAAGGAAGTTAACCTATGTCGACCTTTGCGGTGTCTCTTGACTCATTTTCGAGTCGACCTTCTTTGTCTTGTCGGTATCTTGTTTTATCACATCATATATTTGGTCCTTTTATCATGCTCGTTTGAGAGGTCTCCAACGACTTCTTGCCCGGCGGAGTTGTCTCTTATCGACTATGACATATTTCCTTGACGAGTAAACCTAGGTGCTACAGCTGCATATTTACATCATTTATAGATGACCTTGTACTTAGCATTTGATCATCATCATGGGTCTTTGGTGAGTGGTTCCCATTGTGTTCGATGTCGGCTTACATTATCACACTTGAGATTCATGCGGTACCTTGATTTCCATTTGACCCTATTGATGGATATCTCACCTCTTCATCGATTTCATTATTGGTTGATTCGGGAGGGTTTATACCATGTGCTAACTTCATCTTGTGCATGCCGAAAATGTACTTGAGGTTGGTTACTTTCACTCTACTTCATCGATATCTTCGAAATCTTGTTTTATAGGTTACACTCACATGTTGGGTGATGTGGGATGCCTTAATTCCTTCCTTCAGAAGATATTTTCCCATCGACTCCCGACTCATTGCTCTAGGAATAAGTTCTAGAGTCTTTTTTGTCAATACCTTAGGGTTTGCGGTCATCGGTGGTAGACTCTTTTCTATCGGACGGTGAGGATACGTCAATGCCTCTTTGATTGATAGATTCTTCTAAGTGTTAGAGCTTCAACTCATTCATTTTCACTTGCTAGATTGTACTAGGGCACCTTGACACTCATTATCATTATCGGTGGGTTGTCTCACATTTGCTAATGGTATACAACAATGACTAGTAATCAAACTATTTCTCACATGGTCGAATTCATCTCATTTATTCCCATAGTGTGGAATTGTGCCATGGTGATTGGTGAAGACCTTGGGTTTGCATCAACATTCTTTGGTTCACTTTGTGACTCCTTTAGTTTTTACGCTAGTGATACCATCACCCTTATATGTTGCGGTTTCATCACGGTGACATCTTATATGTTGGCTCTGAGTTGCGTGTTGTATCATTTTGTTCCACCGCTCATGATTTGGTACTTGGAGATTCGGTTGTAACTTTTTTGATCGGATATCCATTGCGACATCATTGATCGGTCTTCTATATTTGATACATGGACTTCATTTTGACTTGTACTTTCGAGCATTGATCGGATGATTCACTATGCTACTTTGCATTTCAACTATACTTGTATACATATTGGATCGCTATATACTTCATATGCAGACATGATTTTCCTTCATGACCATGGGTATTCCCACCTCGGACATGAACTATCTTTACAGTCTCTGTCCTTTGGTTTTTGGCAGGCTAAAATCTGAGTGAAGTCCTCTCTAGTCCTCACGAGGGTTCTTTCTATGCACATAATACATTTTAGCCATCATGTACCCCTTTTGACCTCATATATTATTGGGAATGCATATATAGCATCATCTTTATCACAAGATTATACTTGATGATTTACACATTTTCCTTAGGCACCCCTTTCCTTTAGACTTGGACTTATTTCTCAAAAAACGAGTATCTTAAATCCCATACGCGACTCTACCCGAAATTTTTCCACGTATATGCACGAGTCCATAAATAGAGAACCATGTATGCCATTTTAATCATTAAAAGATATATATTTTATCCCTATTTTAGAGGCGGGGGTTTACGAGTTGTTCTAGTAACTAAACCACCCCGGCCACGCAGCCTAACTTTCCCAACTATAAAAACTAATTTGAGGGAGTATAAAATCTCCTAAAGGGAATTTCCTAAGAGGAAGAGAGAGAGAAAATGTAGATATTATATCTTTGTTGGAACCCTATCTAAGTACGATATATTCTCATGCCTCCTGCACTTCCCAGATATTTGCAAGAAACCCTTGTTTCCTTGAGATGTTCATCACCCCATAAGACATCTAGTTGTGCACTCATATTGGAAGAAATCTCGAGAAGAATCCCTACTTATCTTGGTGTGAAGCATTTTCGCCAATGTCTTTGTCCTATGAACCCCTAGAGAAAGCCGCCATCAAAGGAGAAATTGAATAACTTCTTATAGGCGCTTCATTTATATGATTCCCTTGACACAAATGGGTTTCTAATATTGTTCCTATAGATAAAAAAAGGGTACATATTCATTTTCTGTGTGGATTATTGGGATATAAATTACTGCTGCCCTAAGGATAGCTATACCACTTCTTTTATTGACCATATCATCGACGAATGTAATGGGAGTGAGATATTTTCCCTTATGGATGGGTTTTTTGGGTAAAAAGCAGATCAATATTAATCCAATTGATCAACACAAGACCACCTTTATCTATCATTGGGGCACCTTCACCTACAAGAAACTCCCTTTTTGGCCTTAAGAATATTGGGGCCAAATTTCAGCAAGAAAATGTCATACGCTTTCCATGATATCAAATGCATTGTCTTGGTTCATTACTGCTAAGTGTGAAAACCACCGGATCATCTCCGTCGGATATTTCTTCATTATACACGCTATAAAATTTGGCTCAATGCTGCATAAATGTGCCTTACGTCGATTTCGGTAGACTCCTAGGGTTTATCATCTCTAAGATGGAATTTGTCTCGATCCCCTCAAGGTTCAAGTTATTGTCAATCTTCCCTCCCCTTCCTCTTCATGTCGGTTCGTAGAGTATACAAGGGAAAACTAATTTCTGCGTCGTTTTATAATGAACTATTACGCAAGTAGCCAAAAGGATTCACATGATTACTTATGCAAGGTATCCCATTCCTCTAGGGATGAGATTTCCCAAACATCATTCGATGCAATCGAAGATGTTTTTTATCAATGCTCCTTTCTTGCGTCCTCCCAATTATCATCACGACTATTCACTCTACTTGGGTCGTGGAATTTAACTACTATTTTCATGGTTACGGTACAAGATGATGATGATGGGGACGAGCATGTAATTTATTATTTCAGCCACAATCTTCTCGATTATGAAAAAAATTACGCACATGTCGAGAAATTGGCATTGGAAGTTGTTCAAGCCATCCAATGTTTTTGCCATTATATCTTATTACGCATAGTAACCATGATTTACTGATTGCAAACCCACCAATTGTTTGGGGAGGAAATAATCAAAGTGTATTTTTATCCTCCAAGAGTTCAATTTGGAGTTTACTACCGCCAAATCGAAGAAATCATTGGTTTTTGACAATTTGATTTTCGACTCTCCCTTGTGATTTTGCTCCATCTAGTTCTAAGGAATGCATTCCAAACAACAACATTTTTTCTCATTAGAACCCTCGATCCTTGGTACGGTGATATCATTGTATATCTTGAGTAATTCTTCCTTATAATATGAGTTCATGGAGGATGCTCTCAGAGCGCATCCGCCATCATTCGCAACCTTATCGCATGAGTCGAGATACTCTCTCTGCATCGGAGTTGATTACGTGTTCTCCGTGGGTGTTTAACTCTCGAGGAGGCTAAAAAATTCCTCAATGACTACCACTTTGGTGCATGTGGCGAGTCACATGTGCGGATATGCTACTTTGCACAAAATATTCTTCGTCTTCAGATATTTCTTCCCTACCATATTTAAAGAGCTGCATTATTGTTGTATGTAAGTGTCACGATTTCCATATTTACCGGTTGCAAGATGCGCGTGCCACTGTTCATCCTACATTCGTACATTACCATTGGTCCCTTTGCAAAGTGGGGCATCTATTTTATGACAAGTAATGTCTCACTCAACCGAGGGGCATGCTTATATTATCATTGTCATTCACTACTTCACTAAATGGGCTGAAGCAATGCCTACACTCACGGTTGATGGTAAGACAGTAGCTCAATTCTCGTTCAATCATGTCATTACCGAGTTCGGTGTCCTCAAGCCATCGGTGCTGAGTCATGGTTCTCATTTTTTAGTTACATGATGGTTGAGCTGACTTCTAAGTTGGTTCTACATCATGGCTTGCTCAACTACCGTACTATCCTTAGGCCAATGGCGAGGTTGAAGCCGTGAGAACAAGGTTGTAGTCACCATGCTTCAATGTGCGATTGGGATGAGAAAAAATTTTAACTAGAATCTCATATTTTTCTGAACTCTACGGGAGCTTACCAAACCTCGATAAAGAGGATGCGACCGGATTCACTACATTCCAACTTGTTTATGGTTTGGAAGCTACCCTTTCAATTGAATGTGAAATCCTTTCTCTCAAGTTAAGTTTGTTGAATTCTTGCCTAATGCCTCGTTGGAGATAAGACCGTCTTCTCTATTTAGAGAGGCTTGATGAAACTTGTCGCTTTGCTACTCTTGTCATATAAACATAGAAAAATCCGGTCAAAGCTCATTTTGATCGAGATAGTTTCCCTAGTACCTTTAGCAGAAGGAGACCTCATCCTCTTGTATGAACAAGATCATGATAATACGGGGGTATGAAAATTCAAACCCATGTGGCATGGGCCCTATATCATTAAGAGTGTTTTGAAGAATGAGGCTTATGAGCTAATTGACTCTGAAGCCTATCATTTGGATCAACCCGAGAAATGGGTTGTATATTAGAAAGTACTATGCATGAAGTTTCTCGTGCATGTTTTTTGTACATAAGTGTGTTTTTTCATTTTCGTACATTTTTGGCTTGGTGTGCTTTGCGAGCAAATTTTCCTACTTATTATGTCATTGCTTACTATGAAGATGTTTGTTACTTCTTATGTTGGTTTCACGGATGGTGCCTCCCGTAGTGCCCACGAATCTTGTCTTCCACATCACTGGGTGATTTATAATCCTAATGGTGAGTTGATATACCTTCAAGGTATTTGACAAGGACGAAACAAAGAACAATTTCATTGAATATAGTCCCATCATTGAACTCTTAAATGAGGCCATTGCTCTACAACATTCGTGCATTAATTGTTGACTTAGACTCTCGACTTGTTTTTCTTGAGCATAATGGGCATTATTCTATGTAGAAATCCTCATATTTTAAGGTCATGTATTTTCATGGTCGTTTATTAGAAAGGAATTTTGATTACATCATATATCGACATATTCCTAGGAGAATGAATGTATTAGCGTGATAGTAGCCAATATTGTATTAAATAGGCATTTTCATATGATTTGTAAAAGCATCATCATTACATAATAATATTTATACAAGGAAAATAGGCATATATATATATATATATATATATATATATATATATATATATATATATATATATATATATATATATATATATATATCAAGTGTTTGCATCCACGTGCATCAAAAATTTCAAAAAATATGTGGAAATAAAAGCCTAGGGGTCTAGTGAGCATGATGCTCATGGTAGCACGTCATTGCACGTACGAAAGCCACTTCAATAAGTGATGAACACGACTAGACACTCCCATAGTGTACCTTTGATATTCCCGAGAAAATCATCGAATCTTGCATAATGCGGGATCTCGACTGCTAATCCCTCCGGGTTACGTGCGATCTCCCTCCTCCTCACTTCCCCTCACCATGAGGGCCACCCCAAAATCACACAAAATTCTCATTACTATTGGAGACATTCATGGAGGTCTTTTTGGGCCAACATTTGTAGAAACATGGATAAACATCAAAACACATATAATAGATAAAAAATCATAAATACTCATCAAAATAAAGAAAAAATGAGTCGACCCAACGCTTACATCCCAATCCTATCCTTCAAGAGTGGAAGATCTAGGTCACCGTGAAGTCAGGATGCTATTATAAGGCCAATCCTCCATGACAACAAGTTGTCGATGAAAATAGTCAAAGAATTCTGGGTCTCCACGACATCTCGTTGACCACCTCCTCGCTCTAGGCATCAATGTCGCCCAATGGACCATCCGTGGCACTTGGGCTAATTGTGTCGGGACTATTACCTCTTGGCACTAAAATATTGGTAATTGTTCCAAGATGAATGGTACCAATATGGACCCATAGCAAAAGCTGTTTCAATTTTCCATTCTTACATTTCTTTAGTCAACGTTTCAAGTTGATTGTTATGGCACTCACTTCTAGTTGAAAATGGTGAGGGCCATACGGTCCATAGCAGAAGGAGATGTGTTTTTGTGGCTTCATGCGGCACTTGAGATGCGGCCGACTTGTGTGATGGTGTGCAACACTACTTTTAGTTCCAAGTTGGGAATTCTTTGGATATCCACCTTCTCACTCTTTGATCCTTTTGATGCCCCTCAACACACCCATGTCTATCGGAATGCTCATGTTTTTCATCGTAGGTAGGGTGCACTGCGAGGGATTGGTGCTACTCCCCTCCTTAATAATCTTGTGATAAAGTATATGTCGAAAGACATCAATCTCTAACTCTTGATCATGGATCATGAATCTTTCCAGTCGAGTATCCCATACACGCGATTAAGTACAATAATAACTTCTGCATTTGAGCTCGGAGACACGGTGCCATGAAGAACTTTGGGAGCCCATAGTTTCATAGGGAATCCATGCATCTCACATTCCCACTATGGCAAGCTCGTCATCCTCCCCATGTTCTCTTTCCTTCCATTCGATCACCATTTTTCTTTTCAAAGACCTACAAAAAACATCACGGGGGTTTTCATTAGTAAAATTACTCACTATTGTGTTGCTTAAAATGGTTCATTTAGTAGAATTTTGAGGCTAAAAAGGTTGTGGCGATTGGAACGAGTAAAAATAGCCACACCAATTGGCACCTTCCGTTGAAATTCAAGGTGGTTTGGTAGGAGTCCATGCCTGGAACCCACGCACGATCTCGTGCCCTATTTTGAACAAAATCCCCTTATAAATGTGGAAAATTGATATGCGAGGTATTGAAAATTAGTTGAAAATGTAGGTAAGGATACGAACTCTCACCTAAATAAGACGGATTCATGATTAGTCTCCTTGATTGTTCGCTGCAAGCTCTCAAAAAATTAGAGTAAAAAAAGGGTAAACAATGCTCACAAAGAGTTAAAAAAGTGAAAAAGTAATTCATTTTTTACCAATTTTGTCACTTTATAAACTTTTCGAAACCCTAATTAGGTTTTGAGTATATTTTTTTATTATCTTAATATTTTAGCTCAACAAATGTGTTTTATGTGTGTTTTCTTGTGCGGCGAACGGGTCCTCAACATGTTGGCGGTGAAGTCGTGACTTGTGTTTTTATTACTTTTTTGGACTCGGTCAAAACACGAAAAAGTCACCCACGTGGAGTCATCTTTTAGCTCTTTTTCGACTCTCAAAAACTTGAAAACATTTACTAGACTCTTATCATTTTAACTCGTTAAAGAGCGACAAAGCGTCATCCGCCTAGTATATGTTACACGCTTTTTTCAGTTATTCACGGTTTACTTACGAAAAATAAATACCTTGCTAAGAAGATCTCTTAGGTATTTTTTTCTACCTTTTTCAGATATGTGAGAATACCTATGAAAAGGGACACATTGGTGTTTTACTTTCGCTTCTTTTCAAACTCTCTAAAAATGAAAAGACATTGATTTCTTCCTTTGTCGAGACTTGTTAAAAACTTAGATGACACTCGGAAATCATCACCATGATGTAATTGAGTTCCTCCTTCCTAGGGCTCGTAAAATGTGTTAGGATGGATTTGTTTGAAGGAAAAGCTTATATTACAAGCATATGTTATCCCCTTGAAGATTGTTTCCAAAAATAATTGGCATACTCAATAGAAATGGTGGGGAAAAATGGAACCGGTTCTCGATCATGTCGGCACTATGTTACTCTTGAACATGAAACTTGTCACGCAATTCGTGTCGGGTTAGGGACATCCCATTTCGTCATTTTTGACTCCATGGTTTTGGGTTATCTATTTTGACCTCTCATTTGCTCTTTTCCATGTCGTCATGTCCTTATATCCTTTGATGTAAAACATCTTGCCAAATTACGGAGTCGTGTTGCCAATATGTTCAAGAGAATTTTGCTTCTTTAGTTTTCAACCTGCGAACCTCTTTTTTACTCCCTGATTCCTATCATATTATTCCTCTATCTTGTGTCGATGAAATGGGAAACATTATGGCACTGTAGGAAGTTATCGGCTCACACCCATAGAGAAATTAACAACGGGCCCCTGTGCCCATTGGCGCTTTGTCTCGGTGTCTTACCCACCTTTGAGTTGTTTTTGGAATATTTTTTTAAAAATGGAAGCGAAGTTTCCATTCCTAAATACTTCGTGAGAGGAGTCGAGTATGGTTTGTTCGATCGAATAATGACGAAATTATCCCTTTAGATTATTATTTCCTATATTTTTGAAACTCCCCAAAGGGATAAGGCCTCTCTTCCACCTAATAAGGGATCCCAAACCACCTCCTCCTCTCCTATAAATACTTCCTTCTCACATGGTTTCAGCTTGTCGAAAGAGTCGTTACTATAGCTAGTGTGAAGAACAAGGTAGAGAGTAATCCATTGTTGAGAGAGAGTTTAGGCCATTTCCTTCATCAAATCCGATTCACGACGAATTCTTGAGATGCGAGTGACTAAACTTTGTTGAAGGGCACTACAATGTCAAGGCATTAAGGTTGTAAAATTATTCACTTATATTAATACATGGCTGCTTTTTTTTGGTTCCAATTTTGTGTTTATGAAAAATGTTTGATTCTCCTTGACCAATAAAATAGCTATAAATGAAAGTATGTATTTGTATGTTTTCATCGTTCTCTTGATCTTCGTGTAGGGTACACCAACACTATTACCGATGGACCGTGACGCTTGAAGATGAATATCGAGTGAATCGCTCGCTACAAACTACGATGAAAGAGTTGGACCAAGGTAGGTCATCTATCTCAAATAATTCTTCATTTATAAGCTAGGAGTCTGAAAGTTGAGCATGTTCCCTTATTTCTAGACCCACCCTAGGGCTAGAGGGATCGCCTCTCTGTCCATATAGGGGATTTACTCGCACAAGAGAGGGCCACTGCATCCTCATTTTGTAGCCCCCCTGGATCCACTAGGTGGTGCAACTCACGATCTGCGAGTGTCGTCCCATATACCCAAAGTAAATTTCACCAATGTTATATTTTCATACCAAAAGTGAATGAATCGGTACTTCATAAAATATTTTGAAACTTTGAAATGCACATAAAAGATAAGAAAATTCTCACTTACCATCTTCCCCCCATGCTTGACACGCGAGTGGCAAGTATGGGTCCCCATGATAGTTCATCACACTATAGGGATAGTCATCTATGTAAAGTGGCATCCGATCCTAATGCACGAGATAACTTGGGTTAGAACACCCTGTCCAAATGTGCCACCTCCGTCTCTACAAAATAGTCTCCCCCATCAACGCATCCCGGGCTCTCGCGGCCCCCCATCCCGGGATATGTATACGAGGCCGAAGTGTCATGATCTTCTCAAATAAGAGCGAACATAACACTATTCCATATTCATAATCATGGTTCACTTGCCGCTTGCATAGAAACAATTGTCATTTCAAAGATGACAACATCATTTGGGCCTACCCATAGTAGGTCCCACTCAATACTTTGTCAAAAAAAATCATCGACCCCAGAGTGATGTGGTGGAGCACCGAGGTTGCCCCGGGATCTATAGCACCCCTATGGACACAGAGCACCATTCTCTAGCCTCTCTAGTTCTTCGATTGGTATCCATGTCTCTTTTACATGGAAACCCGAGTCGACAGTGGCGCTCTACAAACTCCATGATGTTCCTCCCTCACGGTTACACTAGCTATGTGTTTCCCACCATCCCAAGTGGCGAGGAGACCGGTCAGGGAAATATATATCCCTGGATATTCAACTAGATTTGGTGCCCCCTACTACTATAAATATCTCATGATCACGATCCCAATAGGCGACAATCAAGGCCAACAAGGGCTCTCCTACTCTCATCAAAGGGTTCTCCACAAACTTTAGGACCCCAAACCTCGCTAATGCAACATGGACTACATGATCCTCTCATATCTTAGACCGTAATGTGTCCATGTCTCTCTCTCTCCAATTGATCCTCAACTCTTGTCATATCTACACAAAACCATCATGTTTGTTAGTGTACAAAAATGAAGGCTACATCATAGCCATAAAAAACCCATCTCTTAGCCAAAAAATAGCACTAAAAACCCCTCTCCTTGAGAGGTCACACTTTTCAAGCCATTCTTGGGACAGGGTCGGAGTTGTCTCCCAATACCTACTACCCGAGTTGCAAAAAAGGCCCCCAAAAAGTGTGACCCAGTAGTGAAGAGGAGAAGGGGTCTTTTCTTGATCTTCGGGTGCCTAAAATGAGATTTTGATCTAGTGAATTGAAAGAATATGGTTAGGCCTCTTACCTAAAACTGATGGATCTTGATTCCAATGGTCGGTTTGTCTCTAGCCGCAAGATTTAGGACCTTTTCTCGTCTCTACATTCACCACAACTACACTTACAAATGAATCAAATTGAAGGGATCTATACTCGATGTTGGTCAAAAAGCGCAATTGGTTTTACTCTGTTTCAGCTAGCTTACGAGGTTGGAATCTATATTTCTTATTGATTGTGAAATTACCTCTCTTAGGTTAGGCATGTTGAGCTTCTTCACGATACTTCCGGTCTCGAATAATTCCTCCTTCATCTAGAACATCTTATTGAGCAGCGTCGAGATGTAGCTATGATGAATGAGGCACATAAAAAATGGGTAAAGGTTCAGGTACGATAAGGTGGTCAAACCTAGGGTCTTCTTTCAAGGTGACCTTGTCTTGTTTTATGCCCAAGAGAAGGATGCCTTGGGGGTAGGTAAGTTTAAATCCATGTGATATGGTCCCTTCATCATTAAAAAGGTCCCTGAATAAAGGAGCTTATGCCTTGATTGATTTTTGACAAATGAGTTGGTGGAGCATAGAAATGGGCTCTATTTGAAAAAGTATTATGCCTAAGCTGCGCCTAGCATCTTGCTTTGTTGTATATAATTTTTTTTGTTTTTTTACAAATCTGAATTTCGATTTCTTGGTGATTTTGATGAAGTTGATGCTGCATCGGCGAGTGTTATTGGATGACATGAATCACTTTGGTTTTGTTGATGGTGCTAATAGACATACCCCGGAACTTAGCTTCCACGGCTTGTCTACTTCATTATCCATCCGAGTCGGTTGTTAGTATCAAGAGGTGTCATCGCATTGGTCCCGCTTCAAACAACATAGCATAATACTGCTATGAGTAATTAATCTACTCTTGGAGGCAATATCCTTGGGTGTTGATTCATTAGTAGTTTTCTTGGATTCGTAGCTAGTGGTTTCATAGTTGAACAACATATATCGAGTTAGAGACCCATTTTTTACATTGATTGTTTTTTTAGGGTACGTTTGTTACAAATATCATTTCAATTTATAACATTCATTCATATTCCTTGAGATGAAAATTGGATGGCGGACTTATTGCTTAATCAAGCAATTCATTGGCATATTAATCGTTGAATACTTTAAAATATATCAAATACATCATAATTTTTTCATACATTTGAGTCATCACATCATATAAATCATTGCATATACATACATACATATATATATATATATAGTCGAGTGTTCAAAATATATACAAAATGCTGACCATCATGTCCTACAAAAATTAGGGCTTATGCCCGATCATGTCTATCATGAAAAAAATATTACGATCATTGGATCATATCTATAAAATATACTCCCGAGGTCCCCTGTCCAACATTTTTTGTTCCCATAAAAAATAATGGCGGCTTGCTACACGGCATAATAGCCACACCCATTTTCGTGGTACTCCTACCACCCATCTCTCGGATTTCCTCTAGTAGGTCCTCTACAACGACCATAGGCACTTGGTGAGTCAAACTCTCCAAGTTCCTCTCGTACGACATGAAGTGTTCTACCGGGGTCTTCGAGCATCTAACTCACCCCCTACGGCGGCTGTGCTCTTGGGCATCCCTCGGGCCTCACTGGTCCCATGTCTCGCATCATGATCATCATAATTTTTCAAGTCATTTATTCTAATAAAAAAAAATTCATTTTCATACTTTGAAAAAAATAAAAAATAAAATCACATAAACATGCAATCTCATCGGTTGTAGCCCCATGCTTTGCCTTTGGTTGGCGGGACTAGATCCGCATCACTGTGAAATTCCATCCCGAGCATAAGGATAATCTTCAACTGCGATGACTTGCTCTTCCCATTGGAAGAACTCATCATCCAAAGTGGTCAGGGAATTTCACTTCCCCCCAATCTTTTCCTCGGATTTTCCCATTGGTCTATTCTTGGATCTCTCGGGTTGCTAATGGTAGAGATGACTTTGGGTGAAGACCTCGGACCCTCTCGAAGAAGAATGTCGGTAATATTGTACCATAGTCGAAATGTTTGGTCTTTTATTTCCGAATTGAAGTTAATTTTTTTCTTCATGTTGCTCGAGTAAGTTTGTGCACCAATCAAAGAGATGAATCAAGCATTCTACGACTATGCTCATTTGTGTTCTCGAGCTCTGATGCGAGAGAATCGGATCCCTACTACTCTACTAATGGTAAAGAGAAGGATCTTCATGTATAAATCCTTCAAGTCTCTTATAGGAATTTGAGTTACTACTTTTTGTGCATTATCTACGCAGATGAGACGTGGACATAATCCTCCACATTAAGCCCTCCACCGGTCTTTTGCATTTAAATATCACTGGGTCTCCTCTTCGAGACAGATCAGGTGATGAAATATATATCTTCCACTTCTATGCATAGTGGCATCTTATCAATAATTAAGTAATCTTCTTCCATTTCCCAATGATCAACCAACATTAGAAGCAACTATACATTGCTTTTTCATATTTGGCATTTTGAAAAAGCTTGAGCAATCCACAATTTTGGAGAACATCTAACGAATTTTGATCTTGAATTACTTCATTGTCAATTGCACTATGTTCATTCTCTCTCCAGCTAATAGATATCCCTGAAAAAAATCATTAAGTGGTTGCTTATTTATACCTTAAACCGAAACGAAATTGATGCAAAGGATGAGTTTAGAGATTACCTAGCAGATTTGATGCAATTTGACGCGTTGATTGCTTTGGTTTTGAGAAAAGGAATTTTTGCTCCAAAAGCTCCTTCTCCACTTCGCAATGTGAAAATGATCCAAATGTGAGTCAAATGGTGTATTTATGCCCATAATTTGAAATTTTTTGAAAAAAATTCCTTGTGCTTATTTTTTCGAATTTGATTAAGGCTATATAACCATTTGGCTTGTAAGTTTTGGGCAAGCTATTTTTTCAGGTACATGTTGCTTGAACTCAAGATTTTCTAGTTTTTTCTTCGGATCCATGACTCGCTGACCTATCATGGTAGGTATATGATTTCGAAATCGGCATATAGGGTAGAAAATCCACTTTCCATTTCATTTTTCATACTAGCCTCCATTCTGATCACTTGCCATAGGGTTGATCCCATCATGTCATGAGTACTTAACCCATTTCACTCGCTGATTTTTTTTAATCATGACTTGGTGGTAGAGCCTTCCTTTACATGGGCTTCCTAGTTAGTTCCTTCCTACCATTTTTTCGCCCATGCTACAATTCTTGTAGGCTCGGTAGTCCTCTTTAGTCCCACCATGTCTTATGAGTTGAAGCTTCATTCTTCTTCTTCTTCGATATCGGTTTTTCCCGTCCATTACCCTAGAGGCTCCTTATGTTGTTGAGTTGTATTATTGCATTAGATATTGACTACATTTTTATTTTTTTCCTTTAGTCGGCTTCATATGGACTCATGTTTAAGCCATCTTTTGACTATGTCTTTCTGTACAAGTTAACCATGCAATCACTTAGCTTCGCAACTTGACAACCTTACCCATGGATGGAACATTCCTCCGAGTGTCACTTACCAAGTTTTTTGCCACCTTGCATTGAGCATAGGATTGTTCCTATCCTAGGAACTAGTGCATCCGTGTCACGACACTCATTCTATCGATTTTACTATAGCATTCTTTTTATTATTTTTCAGGCTTTAATATGAAAAAGCATATTTTGAAAAAAAAGTGGGAAACGGGATATTTCTTCCATATTTGATGGTAGCTATAGTGTTAGTTTTTTCACCCTTGACACTCATTATCATTATCGTTGGGTTGTCTCACATTTGCTAATGGTATACAACAATGACTAGTAATCAAACTATTTCTCACATGGTCGAATTCATCTCATTTATTCCCATAATGTGGAATTGTGCCATGGTGATTGGTGAAGACCTTGGGTTTGCATCAACATTCTTTGGTTCACTTTGACAGACTCCTTTAGTTTTCTCGCTAGTGATACCATCCACCCTTATATGTTGCGGATTCATCACGGTGACATCTTATATGTTGGCTCCTCGAGTTGCATGTTGTATCATTTGTTCCACCACTTATGATTTGGTACTTGGAGATTCGACTTGTAACTTTTTTTGATCAGATATCCATTGCAGTAATCATTGATCGATATTCTATATTTGATACATGGACTTCATTTTGACTTGTACTTTCGAGCGTTGATCGGATGATTCACTATGTACTTTACATTTCAACTATACTTGTATACATATTGGATCTCGCTATATACTTCGTATGCAAACATGATTTTCCTTCATTGACCATGGGTATTCCCGCCTCGGACATGAACTATATTTCGATCTACATCACTGGGTTTTTTGGCGAAAATGAAATACGGTGAAGTCCTCTCTAGTCCTCGCAAGGTTCTTTCTATGCACATAATACATTTTAGCCATCATGTACCCCTTTTGACCTCATATATTATTGGGAATCTGTTATAGCATCATTTATCACAAGCTTATACTTTATTATTTACACATTTTCCTTGGGCACCCCTTTCCTTTAGACTTGGACTTATTTCTCAAAAAAAACAAGTATCTTAAATCCCATACGCGACTGCGCTGAAATTCTCCACGTCTATGCACGAGTCCATAAATAGAGAACCATGTATGCCATTTTAATCATTAAAAGATATATATTTTCCATATTTTAGAGGTAGGGTTTACGATTGTTCTAGTAATCGAACCACCCTGACCCTGCGACCTAACTTTTCCCAACTATAAAAAACTAATTTGAGGGAGTATAAAATCTCCTCAAGGGAATTGCCTAAGAGTGGAAGGGAGAGAAATGTAGATATTATATGCTCGTTGGAACCCTATCTAAGTCCGATATATTCTCGTGCCTCCCGTACTTCCCCGGATATTTGCAAGAAACCCTTGTTTCCTTGAGATGTTCATCACCCCATAAGACATCCGTTGTGCACTCATATTGGAAGAAATCTCGAGAGGCTAGGGTAGGGTGGATCCAGAGGACTGTATGCTCGAAGGTCATGACAAATTTTAGGTGATTTATCCATGTTTATTTATTTTACATGTCATGAATAATAGAAGAAGCCATCTTTTTTCCCTGATTTTTACATGTCAATAATATTTTATACATGTGTAATGATCATCAATTGAACATTTAATATTGTTTTCATGATGTTATGCATGATTTCCACTAACATATAGAGCATATATATGTTGTACAACTAGGTTTTGTGTTCATTCTTTACTCGATTTATAGATTATGGAGCACAAAGTTTTGTAGGGGGGTTTGCACCTGCAGGGATCTACTTCAACCGAGGGACATCCGGGTAAGTTCTGCAACCTCTAGATTCCAGTTATTTGCATAGAAGTTGGTTTAGTGAGTCCTTCTTGAAATGGCATGCTCCCGATCTATTAAGTTTAATGAACCCAAGACCTTTAGGGTAAAAATTCCTGAAACAACAATCTTCTCCTCAATCTTAGTTGGACTCATGCCATGCTATGTGTTACGTCCATTCTCTTTCATGTTCTTTGATTTCCGCACTGAAGGGAAGATCATCATTGTCAACCAGCTTGACCTTTCTCACTTCTTCATCTTTTGAGAGCAAGATTCCATATGTAGATCATATTCCTACACCTTATGAGAGCATAGGAAAGAGTCATTTTAAATTTCCCGCTTTCGATGGGTCTTTTTTCTCTTCCTCCGCCCAACATTTCTGGGTCAATATGATCTCCCAGGTCTTCCGATCCATGGATCATCACTTCGCCCAAGAAAGTTGATTCATTTGGTGACGTGATGTCATTAAGCCCAATAGAATTTTTTTATTGTGAACTTATTTCAACTTCGACTCCCCCTCCTCCTGGTCCTGCTCCATTGAGTATGTCTCTTGACACGTATTCTCAATCTCATTGCCTTGGCACATCGGATTCTCCCAACCCCTTAATGAGATATTTCCCACTAATGAGTCCATCGTGGAAACCATATCTCTCAAGGATCCTCCTTGGGACGATAATCATCATCGTTCCTCGTTCTGTTGGGAAAAATATCGAGAGGGGGGGTGAATCGTATTTTAGGCTGAACAATTTTTTCTTTCCTTTTCTTTCAAAACAACCATATGTTACAAGATCGCATTCAACGTGTATGTCCCGATATCTTATTATGATTTTACTTAGAGAAATGCATCGGATAAGCATTAAGCATGAACAGAAACAATAGAACAAACCATTAACCATGAACAACACATATGGACACCCAGGGATTTAAGGTGGAAACCCAATTCGGGAGAAAACCACCGTTGCGTAATCTTAGTCTTCAATATTTTATTATAGAGAAAACCTTTTACAATTTATGTCGGTGCAGATTCATACTAGCACGCAGTGCACCCACCCTGCAAAAGGCTACAACCTTCTCTCGTTTACCGACCTCTCCCCGGAAGGGAGCTACAACCCCCACGACCGAAAGCTTCGACCTTCGGCACCACCGTGGACCTCGTTTCATCAATTTTCAGACTTGATCACACGGCAGCAACCCCGGACTTTAGAAAATGTAAGCATTCGACATCTCGTTTGACTTTTCCGGATAAAAATTCTTCAACGGACATGCGTTAGCTCTTCATTGATTCTTCTATTTAATGAATCCCTGCATTCATTCTTTCGATGGGTGCTACATGGACTCGAATTATCGATTAAACACATCGTCTGTCCATACAGATATTCCTTAGAAGAATTCGCTCTTCTTCCGCGCTAGTCTCTCTCCCATCTATCACTTTCGAATAATGATCTTTGCCCTTTATATAGTTCTCGCCTTTCTCAATACCATGAGTCTAAGACTACTCAACCGCTAATGGTATTCCTTTGTCAATATTCCCTTTAGTTTATCCCGGGGCTCTTCAAATTCTTCTTAATTTATTTCATTTAAACGAGGAAATTCAAATTATCTATGTGTGCCAAGCCTTTAAGCCAAAGTTTAACCCTTCAGATTTTATAAACAATATCTAATGCATTTCCATATGCAAGTGTCTTGTTGATGTGATGAGTTCATGCAGCGGAACGACCATACATCTCAATTGCTTTGTATTAATAATTGTGCCAAACTAAATTGAAACCCCAATCTTTGTCTCCGCCATATAATATTATAAACATTAACGAGCCATCGACTCATCGATAATATATATATCCATATAAATTTTTTGGGTTCTTCAAATAATATTCAATCTTCGATTCCGGGCCCACATTGCAACTTACAACGGCGGAAATAACATATGGCGGAAATGCGATATTGTGATCGTGTGATGTTGCAATCGTGCGATGGCGCGATGATCGCATATCGCAAACAACGGAACTTGCGATGGCGAGAGGGCGATGATTATAATATGCGCTTTTGCAATTTTTGCGTTGATCGTACATCGCAAATGGGAATTTTTGCGATGGGCAATTTCCGAATCTGTAAACTTGTGCTCTTGCAATTTGCGCTCAAGTGGTAGGGACCACTTGTCCCTGCCACATTCAAAGATTTAAAGTCTTTCCGTTGTTTAATCATACTTTCATAAATTTTCTTCATGCTTGGTTGTTGAAGGCATAAATTCCCGAATTGACTGTCTTGAATAACTTTCGCTCCTCCGTAAATTAGATTTACGGGAATAACTTCGTTCCACTCAGTAAAGACGACTCCGCTCAACACCATAATCAACTCTCCTCTCGCAATTTGTGGCTGCGGCCCATGACAATTAATTCATCCTTACATTTCTCCCATCCTTCTTGAATGCGTGTTGATGTTCACCAAAATTCTCGTCGTGCCTTTGTACTCTTCCCATTCTGTCTCTGCTCCTTCGTTCGTCCTTTGTTCTTTTCTATCGACCTTTTCCAAATCCTTTGCCATCAATGACAATATTTCCAACAATCTCCCCCTTTGGCATTGATGGCAACACTCTTCCTTTCTAATACTCTTCTATTCGTCTTGTAGAAGCCCTTCTTTGCATGTCCTCCCCCTTTGACATCAATGGCAAAGGTTTGATTAAGATCTTTTGTACTACCATGCTCCCCCCTGAGATCATGCTGCATTATTGAACATAGTATTGGCAGATTGCATCCTTCAACAGGAGTGTACCCCATTGAATCTTCTGAATTTTAAGCAGATCTGATCTTCTGCATAGCAGAGACTACTCCCAGCTTTTCTCTGAGATATTCGAACGCTTCCCTGGGTAAAGGTTTGGTAAATATATCAGCAACTTGTTCTTTGGAGGGAACATACTCCAACTTCACCTTTTGTTCAAGCACTTGTTCACGTAAGAAGTGATATTTGATAGGAATATGCTTGGTCTTGGAATGCATAACAGGATTCTTTGAGATACTGATGGCACTTGTGTTATCACACATAATGGATATAGGAGATGTGCATTTGATTTGAAAGTCTTGTAGTGTTTGCATCATCCAAAGAAGTTGAGTGCAACATGATGCGGCAGCCACATATTCTGCTTCTGCTGTAGATAAGGCAATAGAGCTTTGCTTCTTACTGAACCAAGATACTAACCGGGGCCCCATAAAGAATGCACCACCACTAGCGCTTTTTCGATCATCAACACTTCCAGCCCAATCTGCATTAGTGTATGCATGAAGAGTGAGATCAACATTCTTTGGATACCATAGTCCAAAGTCTTGAGTTCCCTGTAGATATTTGAATATTCTTTTCACAGCCTGAAGATGAGATTCTTTTGGATTGGCTTGAAATCGTCCAACAATCCCAACTGCATGCATGATGTCTGGTCTTGTCCCAATGAGATAAAGTAGACTTCCTATCATAGATCTATATTCTGGTTGATTTACGGTGGGGGAATCATCATTAGAACTGAGATTGCATCCGGTTATCATTGGTGTACTTACAGGTTTGCAATCTTCCATGCCATACTTCTTCAAGATTTGCTTGAGATACTTTGCTTGTGATAAGAATATACCATTTGTTGCTTGTTGAACTTGCAGGCCAAGAAAAAATGTTAGTTCCCCGAGCAAGGACATTTCAAATTCTTGCTGCATATCAGAAGCAAATTTTTGACTCATAGACTCTTTATTAATTCCAAAAATGATATCATCGACATATACAACCACAATCAACAGTTTTTCATTTTCAATTTTTGTGTACAAGTTGCTATCAGCAGACCCCTTTGAAAATCCTTGTTGATGAAGATATTTGTCAAGATGATAATACCATGCCCTTGGAGCTTGTTTGAGACCATATAGAGCCTTTTTAAGTTTACACACAAGTTTTTCATCATTTCCCAAAATGAATCCTTCTGGTTGTTCTATATAAACTTCTTCTTCTAAATCACCATTGAGAAAAGCAGATTTAACATCCATTTAATAAACTTTGATTTGTTGGAAGCTTGAAAACGCAAGAAACATTCTTATGGCTTCAAGTCTGGCTACAGGAGCAAAGGTTTCTTCAAATTCTATACCTTCTTGTTGAGCATACCCTTTGCACACAAGTCTAGCTTTATTTCTTATAATATCCCCATTCTCATTTAACTTGTTTTTGAATATCCATTTAGTTCCAATGACATTTTTGTCATGAGGCCTTGGTACTAACTCCCAAGTGTGATTTTTTCCAATTTGGTCAAGCTCTTCATTCATGGCTTGAATCCAACATTCATCTTTGCTTGCTTGACTGACATTGTGAGGTTAAACAGTGGACAGAAATGCCAGATTGCTAGAAGATTCCACAACAGTCCTTCTTGTTTGTACTCCTGATTCCTTTTCTCCCAAAATTTGAGATTTTGGATGATTCTTTTGAACATATCTAGATGGAGCCTTTTCAGACAGCTCTTCTTCAGGTTCTTCACTGGGTGTACTGTTTGTATCATTACTGTTTGATGTAGGAGGATATGTGTCTTCATCATCTTCATCTGTTGTTTGCTTTTCTTCTTTTGGGGCTGCAGTAGACTCATCAACAACAACATCAATACATTCAACAATCTTTCGAAGTCTTTTATTGTAACATTTATATGCCTTACTCCTAGAGGAGTAACCAAGAAATATTCCCTCATCAGCTCTGGGTTCAAACTTTCCAAGTTTTCATCATTATTTTTGATAAAGCATTTGCTCCCAAAAATTCTAAAATGCTTTATAGTGGGAGTATTACCATACCAGAGTTCATATGGAGTTTTATCACTATTTACACAAACATGTGCTTTGTTGAGAATGTTTGCTGCGGTATGTGCTGCTTCTCCCCAAAATGTGTCAGGTGTTCCAGAATCATCAAGCATAGCTCTAGCCATTTGTTGAATTGTTCTGTTCATTCTCTCTGCAACACCATTTTGTTGTGGAGTGTCGGCTACAGAGAACTGTCTTTTTATGCCGTGTTGTTCACAGAATTCAAGAAATTCTTTGGATGTATATTCTCCTCCTCGATCAGATCTAAGACACTTGATTTTTAATTCTAATTCATTCTCCACTAGTTCTTTGAAAACATGAAATTTCTCAAATGCTTCATCTTTGTGTTTAAGCAGCCCAATCCAACACATTCTAGAGAAATCATCAATGAATAAGATATAGTATTCTTCACCACGGGGTGAATTTTTCCTCTTAGGTCCACATATATCAGTATGAATAATTTCAAGAGGCTTACTTGATGATCCTACCTTGGCATTAAATTGTACCCTGGTTTGCTTACCAAATTGGCAAGACTTGCATATGATATTTTCAGGTAGAGTAATATTGGGAAGATCAAAAATAACTTTAAGTCTATTTGATTTTTTGATTTGAGAGAAGCTCAGATGCCCCAACCTTTTATGCCATAGCCAATTTTCTGAATATTTACTCAAATAACATTGTTCTTTGGGGTTCTTCAATATATACAGGTTGTTTGGAGTTCTTTTTCTTTTTATAATTGCTTTACCTGTATCAAGATCACGTACCACACATTCTTTTGAACTAAAGACAACTTTAGTTCCTTGATCACACATTTGACTTACACTTAACAAGTTATGCTTTAATCCATCCACATACATGACTTCATTAGCTTTCACCTTATCCTTTAGGAAAACAGACCCTTTACCTTTAATTACCGCAGGAGTATCATTTCCAAATGTAACATTCTTCTCCTTTTCTAGAGCACTATATGCAAGAAGTTTGTCTTTATCACCTGTCACGTGTCTTGAGCATCCACTATCAATGTACCATTGGTTCTCTTCATCTTTTGCAAATAACGTTATGCCACAATTTTCAACCTGTAACTCCTTCTTTTTCCATACTTTGGATCTTGAAGAAACATGTTCTTTTGGCTGAACTTTGCTCCTGTATTCAGATTCTTCATGGCCAAAGTTATTGCAATAAGTGCATTCAAATTCATTTTGAAGAGGACAAAAGTTGTTATAAGTATTCTTCTTTGCTTCAATATCAGTCCTTTTCTTTCTTGCTTATCTTGTCATAATAGTTTTATATGCTACACATTGACTAGCTTTATGACCAAAATTGTGACATGAGAAACATTGTCCATTGAAGAAGAAATTTCTGCGATCATAAGATCTTCTAAATGAATTCATCTGTTGATTAGTGTTTCTTTGAAAGAAATTTCTGTTAGTGTTTCTTGAATTGAAATGATCATTCTTTACCTGTAAATATTCTTTATTCCCTTGCTGAGTGGCAGCATGTTGTAAACCAGTTGTAACTGCTTTTAGATAATTTGGTGCTGATGCCTGAGAAGACTCTCCAATATATCCAAGACCTGTCTTTATAAGAGGAGAACGTTGTACCTTGATAATCTCATCGAAGGTTTCAGACCCTTTAGCAAATCTAAGATTCAGAGTCTTTACTTTCCCAAGTTCTCTTCTTAGATCTACTACTTCACATTCTAATTTCTCATTGTGTTTCTTTTTATCTTCAAGCTGATTTTTCAGAGTTTCTATGATTATTTTTCTCTCTTCTAAGCAAATTTTGAGTTTATTGTTTTCATTAAGAAAATCACTGTCTTCTAGAGCGTCCACAAAAGTATCCTCTTCTTCTCGAGATTCATTTTCAAATGCCATGAGAAGTCTCAGATCTTGTTCACCTTCTTCCTCACTATCAAATAACCCATCACTATCTTCATGAGTATAGTAACTCCTTTTAGAGCTAAAATGATTCTTAATCCTTCTTGCTACTTCCTTCCCCTTTTTATGTGTTTCTTTATAAGGACACTTAGTAGCATAATGACCAACTCTTCCACAATCAAAACATTTGAAAGGAAGCTTACCTCTGAATCGTCCTGTGCCAAGTTGAAGTTTCTTTACGAAGTTTATCTCATCTTCTTCTGAGATATATCCTGATCCTTCTGTTATTTTTACTTCCTTTCCTTTTGTAGAAGTTCTAAAGACTGCTTCTTTGACTTCAGATGGTCCTCCTCTTCTCATTTCATATGCAGTTAGTATGCCATGAAGTTGTACCACAGTAAGATTTTGAAGATCCTTCTTTTCTTCAAGAGCTGAAACTTTTGACTCAAATTTCGTTGTTAGAGATCTTAAAATTTTCTCAACCAAAGTGGACTCAGTAATTGTTTCTCCCAGATTTCTCATGCGATTTACAATATCATCTAGACGTAGAAAGAAATTTGCAATGCTTTCTTCATTAAGCATTTTAAGATTCTCATATTGGATTCTGAGAGTTTGAAGTTTAGCACTTTTTACCTTTGCATCACCTTCATAGCTCAGAATGATTTTGTCCCATATTGCCTTTGCTGTATTCAGCTACATGACTTTGACAAATTCTGATTCAGTTAGACTTCCTAATAAAGCATTGACCTCCTTTGAATTTGTTTCATAATTCTTTCTTTCCGTTGGATCCGTTGGTACTGCAGCTGGATATTGATATCCTTGTTCAACAACCGCCCATACCTCTGCTCCCAGAGACTGAAGATAGGATCTCATTCTTGTTTTCCAGAAAATTAAATTGTTTCCATTAAATAGTGGAGGCCTGATAGATGCTATTCCATCTTGATTGCTCATCTTGCTTGATCTTCCTTCTAGTAGCTAAGCTTTTTCAGAAGAACCTGCTCTGATACCAATTGTTGGGAAAAATACTAAGAGGGGGGGGTGAATCAGTATTTTAGGCTGAACAATTTTTCTTTCCTTTTCTTTCAAAACAACCATATGTTACAGTACTGCATTCAACGTGTATGTCCTGATATCTTATTATGCTTTTACTTAGAGAAATGCATCAGATAAGCATTAAGCATGAACAGAAACAATAGAACAAACCATTAACCATGAACAACACATATGGACACCAGGATTTAAGGTGGAAACCGAATTCGAGAGAAAACCACCGCTGCGTAATATTAGTCTTCAATATTTTATTATAGAGAAAACCTTTTACAATTTATGCTGGTGCAGACTCATACCAGCACGCAGGCACCCACCTGCAGAAGGCTACAACCTTCTCTCGTTTACCAGCCTCTCCTGGAAGGGAGCTACAACCCCCTGACTGAAAGCTTCGACCTTCAGCACCATTGTGGACCTCGTTTCATCAATTTTCAGACTTTATCACACAGCCGCAACCCCAGACTTTAGAAAATGTAAGCATTCGACATCCCGTTTGACTTTCTGGATAAAAATTCTTCAACAGACATGCGTTAGCTCTTCATTGATTCTTCTATTTAATGAATCCCAGATTCATTCTTTTGATGGGTGCTACATGGACTCATAATTATCAGTTAAGCACGTCATCTGTCCATACAGATATTCCTTAGAAGAATTCGCTCTTCTTCCGTGCTAGGCTCTCTCCCATCTATCACTTTCGAATAATGATATTTGCCCTTTATATAGTTCTCGCCTTTCTCAATACCATGAGTCTAAGACTACTCAACCGCTAATGGTATTCCTTTGTCAATATTCCCTTTAGTTTATCCCCGGGGCTCTTCAAATTCGTTTTAATTTATTTCATTTGAACGAGGAAATTCAAATTATCTATGTGCACCAAGATATTAACCCAAAGTTTAACCCTTCGGATTTTATAAACAATATCCAATGCATTTCCATATGCAAGTGTCTTGTTGATGTGGTGAGTTCCGCAAGCGGAACAACCATACATCTCAATTGCTTTGTATTAATAATTGTGCCAAACTAAATTGAAACCCCAATCTTTGTCTCCACCATATAATATTATAAACATTAACGAGCCACTGACTCATCAGTAATATATATATCCATATAACTTTTTGGGTTCTTCAAATAATATTCAATCTTCGATTCCGGGCCCACATTGCAACTTACAACCGGCGGAAATAACATATGGCAGAAATACGATATTGCGATCATGTGATGTTGCGATCGTGCGATGGCGCGATGATCGCATATCGCAAACAACGGAACTTGCGATGGCGGAGGGCGATGATTATAATATGCGCTTTTGCGATTTTGCGCTGATCGCACATCGCAAATGGGAATTTTGCGATGGTCAATTTCTGAATCTGTAAATTTGCGCTCTTGCGATTTGCGCTCAAGTGGTAGGGACCACTTGTCCTGCCACATTCAAAGATTTAAAGTCTTTCCGCTGTTTAATCATACTTTCATAATTTTTCTTCATGCTTGGTTGTTGAAGGCTTAAATTCCCGAATTGACTGTCTTGAATAACTCTGCTCCTCCGTAAATTAGATTTACAGGAATAACTTCGTTCCACTGTAAAGACGACTCTGCTCAACACCATAATCAACTCTCCTCTGCAATTTGTGGTTGCGGCCCATGACAATTAATTCATCCTTACATTTCTCCCATCCTTCTTGAATGTGTGTTGATGTTCACCAAAATTCTGCTGCGCCTTTGTACTCTTCCCATTCTGTCTCTGCTCCTTCTATTCGTCCTCTGTTCTTTTCTACTGACCTTTGCCAAATCCTTTGCCATCAATGAAAATATTTCCAACACGTTCATGCCTGACTTCGGTGTCATGTCTACTTGTCTCGAGAAGTTCGCTTCTCAAGCTCCTTCCCATCCAATTCAAACACCCATCCAGACACATGAAGTTTTTGCAGAAGGTAACCTGGGAAAAATTACACAAATTATGCCTATCGACATCTCTATTAAACTGGGCATTGTCGAGAACATCTACATTGGGGTGACCTATTCTCCTGATGAGATTGAGGTCTATGCTAGTCTCTTCTACGAGTTTCGAGATGTTTTTTTCTTGGCCTTAAGAAGAAATGATCGACATTGATCTGAGTATAGTCGTGCACAAGATCCCTACTTATCTTGGTGTGAAGCATGTTCGCCAATGTCTTTGTCTTATGCACCCTAGAAAGGAAACCGCCATCAAAGGAGAAATTGAATAACTTCTTATAGCTGGCTTCATTTATATGATTCCCTTGATAGAATGGGTTTCTAATATTATTCCTATAGATAAAAAACAGGGTACTATTCATTTCTGTGTGGATTATTGGGATATCAATTGTGCCTGCCCTAAGGATAGCTATACCACTCCTTTTATTGGCCATATGATCGACGAATGTGATGGGAGTGAGATATTTTCCCTTATGGATGGGTTTTTTGGGTACAAGCAGATCAATATTAATCCAATTGATCAACACAAGACCACCTTTATCTATCGTTGGGGCACCTTCACCTACAAGAAACTCCCTTTTGGCCTTAAGAATATTGGGGCCAAATTTCAACAAGAAATGTCATACACTTTCCATGATATCAAATGCATTGTGCTAGTTCATTCTGCTAAGTGTGAAGACCACCCAGATCATCTCTGTCAGATATTTCTTCATTATACATGCTATAAAATTTGGCTCAATCTGCATAAATGTGCCTTCTGCGTCGATTTCGGTAGCCTCCTAGGGTTTATCATCTCTAAAGATGGAATTTGTCTCGATCCCCTCAAGGTTCAAGCTATTGTCAATCTCCCCTCCCCTTCCTCTTCACGTTAGTTGTAGAGTCTACAAGGGAAAACTAATTTCCTGCGTCGTTTTATAATGAACTATTCTGAAGTAGCCAAAGGATTCACATGATTACTTATGCAAGGCATCCCATTCCTCTAGGATGAGATTTTCCAAACATCATTCGATGCACTGAAGATGTTGTTTATCAATGCTCCTCTCTTGCGTCCTCCCAATTATCATCACGACTATTCACTCTACTTGGCTGTGGAATTTAACACTATTTCCATGGTTCTAGTACAAGATGATGATGATGGGAACGAGAACTTAATTTATTATTTGAGCCACAATCTTCTCGATACCGAAAAACATTACACACATGTCGAGAAATTGGCATTGGAAGTTGCTCAAGCCATCCAATGTTTTCGCCATTATATCTTATTACGCATAGTAACCATGATTTCTGATTGCAAACCCACCAATTGCTGGGGAGGAAATAATCAAAGTGTATTTTTATCCTCCAAGAGTTTGATTTGGAGTTTACTACCGCGAAATCGAAGAAATCATTGGTTTTTGACAATTTGATTTTCGCTCTCCCTTGTGATTCTGCTCCATTTGGTTCTAAGGAATGCATTCCAAACAACACCATTTTTCTCATTAGAACCCTTGATCCTTGGTACAGTGATATCATTGTATATCTTCAGAATTCTTTTTTCTAATATGAGTTGATGGAGGATTCTCTTCGACACATCCGCCATCATTCGCAACCTTATCGCATAGTCAGAGATACTCTCTACTGCATCGGAGTTGATTCTGTTCTCCGCCAGTGTTTAACTCTTGAGGAGGCTAAAAAATTCCTCAATGACTACCACTTTGGTGCATGTGGCAGTCACATGTCTGGATATGCCACTGCAAAAAATATTCTTCATGCTGGATATTTCTTCCCTACCATATTTAAAGACTGCATTATTGTTGTCTATAAGTGTCACGATTTCCATATTTACCAGTGCAAGATGCGCGTGCCACCTGTTCACCTACATTCTGTCATTACCATTGGCCCCTTTGCAAAGTGGGGCATCTATTTTATGACAAGTAATGCTCACTCGACCAGGGGGCATGCTTATATTATCATTGTCGTTCACTACTTCACTAAATGGGCTGAAGCAATGCCTACACTCACGGTTGATGGTAAGACAGCTGCTCAATTCCTGTTCAATCATGTCATTACCAGGTTCGATGTCCCTCAAGCCATCGTTACCGATCATGGTTCTCATTTTTTAGTTACATGATGATTAAGCTGACTTCTAAGTTGGTTCTACATCATGACTTCTCAACACCGTACTATTCTCAGGCCAATGGCGAGGTTGAAGCCGTGAACAAGGTTGTAGTCACCATGCTTCAATGTGCGATTGGGATGAAAAAATTTAACTAGAATCTCATATTTTTCTCAACTCTCTGGGCTTACCAAACCTCGATAAAGGATGCGACCAGATTCACTACATTCCAACTTGTTTATGGTTTGGAAGCTACCCTTTCGATTGAATGTGAAATCCTTTCTCTCAAGTTAGCTGTTGAATTACTGCCTAATGCCTCGCTAGAATAAGATCATCTTCTCTATTTAGAGAGGCTTGATGAAACTCGTCGCTTTGCTACTCTTGTCATATAAAGATAGAAAAATCCGGTCAAAGCTCATTTTGATCAGATAGTTTCCCCTCGTACCTTTGTAGAAGGAGACCTCATCCTCTTGTATGAACAAGATCATGATAATCTGGGGGTAGGAAAATTCAAACCCATGTGGCATGGGCCATATATCATTAAGAGTGTTTTGAAGAATGAGGCTTATGAGCTAATTGACTCTGAAGCCTATCCTTTGGATCAACCCAGAAATGGGTTGTATATTAAGAAGTACTATGCATGAAGTTTCTCGTGCATGTTTTTGTACATAAGTGTGTTTTTCATTTTCGTAAATTTTTGGCTTGGTGTGCTTTGCGAGCAAATTTTCCTACTTATTATGTCATTGCTTACTATGAAGATGTTTGTTACTTCTTATGTTGGTTTCACGTATGGTGCCTCCCGTAGTACCCAGAATCTGTCTTCCACATCCTGGGTGATTTATAATCCTAATGGCGAGTTGATATACCTTCAAGGTATTTGACAAGGACGAACAACGAACAATTTCATTGAATATAGTCCCATCATTGAACTCTTAAATGAGGCCATTTCTCTCGACATTCGTGCATTAATTGTTAACTTAGACTCTCAGCTTGTTTTTCTTCAGCATAATGGGCAATATTCTGTTAGAAATCCTCATATTTTAAGGCTGTATTTTCATGTTCGTTTATTAGAAAGGAATTTTGATTACATCATATATCAGCATATTCCTAGGAGAATGAATGTGTTAACTGATGTAGTAGCCAATATTGTATTAAATAGGCATTTGCATATGATTTGTAAAAGCATCATCATCACATAATAATATTTATACAAGGAAAATAGGCATATATATATATATATATATATATATATATATATATATATCAAGTGTTTGCATCCACGTGCATCAAAAATTTCAAAAAATATGTGGAAATAAAAGCCTAGGCGTCTAGTGAGCATGATGCTCATGGTAGCACGTCACTGCACGTACAAGCCGCTTCAATAAGTGATGAACATGACTAGACACTCCCACAGTGTGCCTTTGATATTCCCGAGGAAAATCATCGAATCTTGCATAATCTGGGATCCCGCTGCTTAATCCCTCCAGGTTACGTACGATCTCCTCCTCCTCACTTCTCTCACCATGAGGGGCCACCCCAAAATCACACAAAATTCTCCGTACTATTGGAGACATTCATGGAGGTCTTTTTGGGCCAACATTTGTAGAAACATGGATAAACATCAAAACACATATAATAGATAAAAAATCAAAAATACTCATCAAAATAAAAAATGAGTCTGACCCAACGCTTCCATCCCAATCCTCTCCTTCTGCGAGTGGAATATCTAGGTCACCCGTGAAGTCAGTACTTTTATAAGTCCAATCCTCCATGACAACAAGTTGTCGACGAAAATAGTCAAAGAATTCTGGTCTCCATGACATCTGTTGACCACATCCTGCTCTAGGCATCAATGTCGCCCAATGGACCATCTGTGGCACTTGGGCTAGTTGTGTCAGGACTATTATCTCTTGGCACTAAAATATTGGTAATTGTTCCAAGATGAATGGTACCAATATGGACCCATAGCCAAACTGTTTCAATTTTCCATTCTTACATTTCTTTAGTCAACGTTTCAAGTTGATTGTTATGGCCTCCGCCTATTTGAAAATGGCTGGGGCCATACAGTCCATAGCAAGAAGGAGATGTGCTTTTGTGGCTTCATCCGGCACTTGAGATCTGACAGCTTGTGTGATGGTGTGCAATACTACCTTTAGTTCCAAGTTGGGAATGCTTTGGATATCCACCTTCTCACTCTTTGATCCTTTTCATGCCCCTCAACACACCCTGTCTATCAGAATGCTCATGTTTTTCATCGTAGGCAGGGTTCCTGTGAGGATTGGTGCTGCTCCCCTCCTTAATAATCTTGTGATAAAGTATATGTCAAAGACATCAATCTCTAACTCTTGATCATGGATCATGAATCTTTCCCAGTCAGTATCCCATACACTGATTAAGTACAATAATATCTCTGGTTGAGCTCAGAGACACGGTGCCATGAAGAACTTTAGGAGCCCATAGTTTCATAGGGAATCCATACATCTCACATTCCCTATGGCAATCTCGTCATCCTCCCCATGTTCTCTTTCCTTCCATTCGATCACCATTTTTCTTTCAAATACCTACAAAAACATCACAGGGGTTGTCATTAGTAAAATTACTCACTATTGTGTTGCTTAAAATGGGTCATTTACTAGAATTTTGAGGCTAAAAAGGTTGTGGCGATTGGAACGATTGTTTTAAAAATAGCCACACCAATTGGCACCTTCCCATTGAAATTCAAGGTGGTTTGGTAGGAGTCCATGCCTGGAACCCGCGTCGATCGTCGTGCCCTATTTTGAACAAAATCCCCTTATAAATGTGGAAAATTGATATGCAGGTATTGAAAATTAGTTGAAAATGTAGGTAAGGATACGAACTCTCACCTAAATAAGATGGATTCATGATTAGTCTCCTTGATTGTTCGCTGCAATCTCTCAAAAATTAGAGTAAAAAAGGGTAAACAATGCTCATAAGAGTTAAAAAGTGAAAAGTAATTCATTTTTACCAATTTTGTCACTTTATAAACTTTTCGAAACCCTAATTAGGTTTTGAGTATATTTTTTTATTATCTTAATATTTTAGCTCAAAAAATGTGTTTTATGTGTGTTTTTTGTGCAGCAACAGGTCCTCAACATGTTGGCAGTGAAGTCGTGACTTGTATTTTTATTACTTTTTTGGACTCGGTCAAAACACAAAAAAGTCACCCCGTGGAGTCATCTTTTAGCTCTTTTCTGACTCTCAAAAACTTGAAAAAATTTTCTAGACTCTTATCATTTTGAACTCGTTAAAGGAAGCAAAGCGTCATCCACCTAGTATATGTTTACCGCTTTTTCAGGGTGTTACAGTTTACTTACGAAAAATAAATACCTTGCTAAGAAGATCTCTTAGGTATTTTTTTCTACCTTTTCAGATATGTGAGAATACCTATGAAAAGGGACACATTGGTGTTTTACTTTCTACTTCTTTTCAAACTCTCTAAACATGAAAAGACATTGATTTCTTCATTTGTCAGACTTGTTAAAAACTTAGATGACATCGGAAATCATCACCATGATGTAACTGAGTTCCTCCTTCCTAGGGCTCGTAAAATGTGCTAGGATGGATTTGTTTGAAGGAAAAGCTTATATTACAAGCATATGTTATCCCCTTCAAGCTTGTTTCCAAAAATAATTGGCATGCTCAATAGAAATGGTGGGGAAAAATGGAACCGGTTCTCAGTCATGTCGGCACTATGTTACTCTTGAACATGAAACTTATCTGCAATTCGTGTCAGGTTAGGGACATCCCATTTCGTCATTTTTGACTCCATGGTTTTGGGTTATCTATTTTTACCTCTCATTTTCTCTTTTCCATGGCGTCATGTCCTTAGATCCCTTGATGTAAAATACTGCCAAATTCCAGAGTCGTGTTGCCAATATGTTCAAGAGAATTTTGCTTCTTTAGTTTTCAACCTCTGAACCTCTTTTTACTCCTGATTCCTATCATATTATTCCTCTGTCTTGTGTCGATGACATGGGAAACATTATAGCACTGGTAGGAAGTTATGGGCTCACACCCATAGAGAAATTAACACTGGGCCCTCTGCCCATTGGCGCTCTGTCTCAGTGTCTTACCCACACCGAGTTGTTTTTGGAATATTTTTTAAAATGGAAGCGAAGTTTCCATTCCTAAATACTTCGTGAGAGGAGTCAATATGGTTTGTTCGACTGAATAATGACGAAATTATCCCTTTAGATTATTATTTCCTATATTTTTGAAACTCTCCAAAGGGATACGGCCTCTCTTCCACCTAATAAGGGATCCAAAACCACCTCCTCCTCTCCTATAAATACTTCCTTCTCACATGGTTTCAGCTTGCTGAAGAGTCGTTACTATAGCTAGTGAGAAGAACAAGATAGAGAGTAATCCATTGTTGAGAGAGAGTTTAGGCCATTTCTTTCATCAAATCCGATTCCCGACGAATTCTTGAGATGCAGCTGACTAAACCCATTGAAGGACGCTGCAATGTCAAGGCATTAAGGTTGTAGAATTATTCACTTATATTAATACATGGCTGTTTTTCTGGTTCCAATTTTGTGTTTATGAAAAATGTTTGATTCTCCTTGACCAATAAAATAGCTCTAAATGAAAGTATGTCTTTGTATGTTGTCATCATTCTCTTGATCTTCGTGTAGGTACACCAACACTATTACTGATGGACCGTGACGCTTGAAGATGAATATCAGTAGATCGCTGCTACAAACTACGATGAAAGAGTTGGACCAAGGTAGGTCATCTATCTCAAATAATTCTTCATTTATAAGCTAGGAGTCTGGCAGTTGAGCATGTTCCCTTATTTCTAGACCCACCCTAGGGCTAGAGGGATCACCTCTGTCCATATAGGGGATTTACATGCACAAGAGAGGGCCACTGCATCCTCATTTTGCAACCCCCTGGATCCACTAGGTGGTGCAACTCCTGATACTGCAGGTCATCCCATATACCCAGTAAATTTCACCAGTGTTATATTTTCATACCAAAAGTGAATGAATCAGTACCTCATAAAATATTTTGAAACTTTGAAATGCACATAAAAGATAAGAAAATTCTCACTTACCATCTTCCCCCCATGCTTGACTTGGAAGAAGTGGCAAGTATGGGTCCCCATGATAGTTCATCCCACTATAGGGATAGTCATCTATGTAAAGTGGCATCTGATCCTAATGCACAAATAACTCGTGTTAGAACACCTGTCTGAATGCGCCACCTCCGTCTCTACAAAATAGTCGCCCCCATCAATGCATCCTGGGCTCTCGCGGGCCCCCATCCTGGATCTATATACGAGGCCGAAGTGTCACGATATTCTAAAATAAGAGCGAACATAACACTGTTCCATATTCATAATCATGGTTCACTTGCCGCTTGCATAGAAACAACTGTCATTTCAAAGATGACAACATCATTTGGGCCTACCCATAGTAGGTCCCACTCAATACTCTGTCAAAAAGAATCATCTGACCCCGAGTGATGTGGTGGAGCACCAGGTTTCCCAGGATCTATAGCACCCCTATGGACACAGCACCATTCTCTAGCCTCTCTAGTTCTTCGATTGGTATCCATGTCTCTTTTACATGGAAACCCGATCGACAGTGGCACTCTACAAACTCCATGATGTTCCTCCCTCATGGTTACACTGGCTATGTGTTTCCCACCATCCCAAGTGGCAAGAGACCGGTCAGGAAATATATATCCTGGATATTCAACTAGATTTGGTGCCCCTGCACTATAAAGATCTCATGATCACGATCCCAATAGCTGAAAATCGAGGCCAACAAGGGCTCTCCTGCTCTCATCAAAGGGTTCTCCACAAAATTCAGGACCCCAAACCTCGCTAATGCAACACGGACTACATGATCCTCTCAGATCTTAGACCGTAATCTGTCCAAGTCTCTCTCTCTCCAATTGATCCTCAAATCTGTCATATCTGCACAAAACCATCATGTTTTCAGTGTACAAAAAGGAAGGCTCCATCATAGCCATAAAAACCTATCTCTTAGCCAAAAATAGCACTAAAAACCCCTCTCCTTGAGAGGTCACACTTTTCGAGCCATTCTTGGGACAGGTCGGAGTTTTCTCCCCAATACCTACTACCCAGGTCGCAGAAAAGGCCCCAAAAAGTGTGACCCGGCTGTGAAGAGGAGAAGGGATATTTTCTTAAGCTTCGGGTGCCTAAAATGAGATTTTGATCCACTGAATTGAAAGAATATGGTTAGGCCTCTTACCTGCAACTGATGGATCTTGATTCCAATGGTCCGTTTGTCTCTAGCCACAAGATTTAGGACCTTTTCTCATCTCTACATTCACCACAACTACACTTAAAATGAATCAAATTGAAGGGAAAATGCATTATCAAAAGAGAAACCCTAGATTTTTCTTTCTCTAGTTGCGAGAAAACCATAGCTCGGTTTGAAAAACAGTCTGGACCATTGGAAAGCCCTAACTGAGCTCTCAAATGGGTATCCTTTCTTTTTTTGTGATTTGATACTTCACGAGGACACATTTTTTTCCAATAAGGGTCACTTCACCACTTCTAAAAAATGAATTTCTTCACTTGCAACCCTTGTACTTGGGGCACCACCTTGCCTTCATACTTGTCTATGCTCATGTAAATTTTTTTCATGGGTAAGCATATTATGCTCATGTTTTTATGGCCCCCACCAAACCTATTCTGTGTGGAAGTATCATTGATTTTCCCTTGTTTAGAGCATCCGAGTTGAGTCATCGTCGCATCCATGGAGTCTATCCTGAGTTCCCTTTGTCTGTGGCCACAATTTTCTACACTTCATTGATTTGTACCTCTCTCATGTCACACATTTTTTCCTTCATTCATACTGTCCCCTATCCTCTCCAGAGTCAAGTCAGTAGCTACCAGCTCATCCATGCTCGTTATGCTCTTACAAGGGAAGTCATCATCCTGCTACTAAGTACCACCCTTTTCACCATCATCCTTGATGTCATTCTATTAGTCGCTCTACTATTTTACCTCATGCCTTAGTTGAGGATTCCTTATTGTCTCACCTATGGTGGACCTCCTTCTGTTGAAATCATCTTATTCATTCCATAAGACAGGTCTAGAGAGAGGTGTACCTTGGTTCCAGCTTCCACTCTTGTTTAATGCCTTGGATTAGGGAAAGGGACCCTTTATTGCCATTTGACTTGATTGTTTCTTAGTTCCAATTCCACATGGCATGATCGACATCCATATACTTGATGGTTCAGTGATGCAGTAGATTTTACCAATTATTCCCGAGTGTGTGTGAGATGTTTCAGACCTCATGAGCGAGTGGCCCTTCAGGTGGCCCCCCACATACCCAGATAACTTATCTACTACAACCTTGGATGCAACTCCATAGATTTGATGATTCTGACCTCAGCTGCTTGCAGCACCTCTTTAGTTTGCATGTATCATTCAAATTTTGATAGCCCTCTCCTGTTTTATACGGCCTCTTTGGTTGTACTTATATCTCATGTACTCAGATATTATTATATAAGTCCTGGCTCTTGTCTTAGGCACAATATGTATGTGGGATCCATTATCATGTTTTTATCTGGCCCATATTTATGCCAGCATGTACGATATAGTTCAGCCGCTTGTTTGATCGACGCATCATTATTCTTTTTACTTTGTTATCTCGACGAGCATAGGTATGCCTCCCCCACCTCATGTAGAACAGGTACTCACTCATAAAAGAGACTTGTCACACCTGTAAGTCTCACCTCCTCAGTGTATTGTCCTCTCATGTTTTAGTCTACCTCATATTTCTCTCTCTCTGACTCCCCTTCGGTGTCTAGTGATTGAGTTCTTACAATGTACTTTGGTCATACGATTAGCTCCTAACGCTCGCACATTGGAGGGAAATATGTTACACCAATTTTTGGTCATATAACCTGTTACTATTAGATGTTATTAAGTACACCATGTAAGACCAATGCTACCATAGTAAAATTTATTTCACTATGAAAAATAACTTAATAACCCATAATTTATTAAGTTGTTTATGGTCTAAACAAGAAATCCCAGGAGGAATAATTGAATAAATACTTATTTGTTTTATTTTCCTCAAGGGATAATTAGTTAAACCATTTTTTAATGAATATTCCTCGTAATATTTAACCAAAAATAGGAAAATTAATTAGATAAATCATTATTTATCTTATTATTTTCTAGGAATAATTATTTAAAACATTATTTAAATAATATTCCTTATTTTTTTTTGTAATACAATCGGTTGCTATTTTGTATTTCAAAAAAGAGGAGTAGCAACTCCAATATTACATGCTACACTGCTTGTAGAGAAGTGGAGGAAATAGCTACAACTATATGCTATATTTCTTTTGTTTCTAGTAGTCGAAAAAATATGGAATACAGATAAAGCATATATGTGGATGAACTGAGACAAAAGGTAAACAAATTTGAAAGACATGCTTAATAATGGAGAGTATATTTAGTCAATATTGATGTGGTTGATATGGCATGCTGTAGAGTCCTCAGGATTGTCTTCATTGCCATCATTCCTGAAGTTGTTAGAATTAGAGCTTCGGGTGGTGCGCTTCTCTAGCATGTATTTCAGAATTTGCACCGATTCTTCAACATGTGAGCATCGATTTGAGATATTGTCAAACTGAATTTGGAGAGAGGACCCTTGTAAATAAGACTTTAACATCTGCTTCATGTTTGTCTTCCAAATTTTTTACCTCATTTTTTAGCTTTGCATCAAGAATTTTTTGATGAGCTCTGACTTGTTCAAGCTCAGCTTGAAGATGTACATATTGGAGACACCCTTCGCTGCGAGCCAGCCTATCAGAGATAGCTGCTAAATGGGGGTAAAAAGCTTGACAACAAGCTCTACAGAAGGGCAGGATGTTGAAAACACTTGTACAAATCTACACAAGAAACTATTAATAACACACTTAGACTTTTCTAGGAGAGTCTGGAGAGGCAGAGCAGCGCAAGAATAACGTAGACGCATTAACAAGAGAAAAACAAAAGAAATAATAGTGAGGAGAATCGGGCAAGGGTCAAGAGGAGAAGAGACCGAGGGTGTTCAGCATAGGGGTAGAGGCCAGAAGGAGCAAGGGCCCAACGGAAAGAGATGAGAGGTATGCGGAGGGAGACAAGCGTAACTCGAGGAGGAAAGAGGGGAATGATACAGGGAGGGGGAGGTGATGGGATAAATAGGAGAGGGCAGGAGAAAGAGTGCAGCTAGGGGGGAGAAACAAGAAGATAAGATCAAGGGTGAGGTAGATGGGAGAGTACAAATATTGCAGGTAAATTCTAAGGGTCCAGATAGGAAAATAAAAAATAATATAGGAGCATTCAGGGTCAAAATCATGGCAGAGGAATAATATTTACAGCATCATTGCAAAGCAATTGCCCCGGGATACGAGCGCAGGCTCTCTTGGATAGAATATCAGCATCCTTGTTGTGATTTCGGAGTATATGGAAGAATGAAACATCCTTCATATCATCCAAGAGATTACAACATATACTGATGGTTTGTTGAAGACCGATGTTGGCAGTCGGTCGGTCATTGATCATTAAATTGATGATAATGGAGGAATCTCCAAAAATCATAGCATTTGTGATTTTAATATTTTTCAACTGTTGAAGGAGGGATAACGCCTCTTATTTTTTATTAGAGAGAATGCCAAGACCCCATTCAAAAGTCGTGAGAGTGATGCCATTTTCACTCCTTATGATGCCCCCCTCCCTTGCATTGCCCAAATTGGATTTTGAAGCTCCGTCAAATAAAAGAGAGTGTCTTGCACTACTCTTTAACCAATAGGCAAAGTCCTCCTCTTTAAACTTGATCTTATAGCTTATGTCTATTATGTAGGGATTTTTAGGAGGAGGGTTTCTGCTACTGTTTCAAGCTAGTATATCACCGAGGAAGATCCTTTCCTACACACAAAGATCACTGTGGTTAATATTGTTGCTCTTGGTAGAGATAGTTTCGAGAGTGAGGCTCTAAGTTTTGCTGCACACTTTCATAAAGGATGGCTCTTTGTTCCGAAAGATCTTCCTATTTATGGAAAGCCAAATGTTCCACAAAGCTACAGAAGGGAGGGTATCCCATACTCTCTTCGAAATTTTGTTCTTCTTTTTCCCCCATGGGAAGCTGTTTTTCCAAGAGCGGAGAACATCAACAATAGAGTGATGATGCGTCCAGTAGGGCTGAAAAAAGGGGGTGAGCTCATCCCAGCATCGAGAAGCAAAGGGGCACCCGATAAAGAGATTTAGGCCTGTCTCTTTGGCATTTTGACAGTTTGGACACATTGATGGTCCTATTTCACCTCTTTTTTTGAGTTTTTCAGAGGTTAAAATTTTATCTTTCAAAAGAAGCCATATGAAAAACTTGATATTGGGTATAGCTTATGATTTCCAAACATCCTTCCATGATGGCTAGATAGGCATTGGATATTGGTCATTACAAAGGTGGTGGTAGGTTGCTTTGATGGTGAATGTTGATCTAGAGGGGTCCCATCGAAATCTGTCAATGTTATCTTTTCTTAAAGGGGTAGAGCCATGAAGGTGGATTTGAAAATTGTTAAGATCATCTTCAAGGTGAGAAAGAAATTTAGAAAAGCACCGTCCAGTCCAATTTTGAGTTTGATTATCCCATTTGGAGAATTGACTCAAAAATTTTAAACCCATACTGCTGAAGAAGAGGAGAATGCTCTGAGTACCAGGCCTATTAATAATGGGTATTTGTCCCATAATGCAATCAGTTCCAGCATTTATGGTATTTCCTCCCATGGGAACTTTGGAGAGGTTTTTAGATATGAAGGGAATGGATTTTTTACAAAGAGCCCAGATTTTAAGGAAAGGTCTATTAGGAATATCATGATCAAAGAGCTATTTCTGGGTGGAATTAAGATACATAACTTCCATGAATTTTTTCCACCAAGCCTAGTTCCCATTGATAAGCCTCCAGACAATATTTCCTCCAAAGGTTTTGTTTAGGAGTTTGCGTGAGCGGACTCCAATGTCTCCATGCTCCTGATCTTGTATTACTTGCCTCCATTTGATGAGGTTATATTTTCCTTTATCATTCTTTCCTCCTTGCCATAGGAAATGCCTGATGATGGCTTCAATTTTAAGATGGATGATGGCAGGAGCTTGAAGGAGGGTGAATTTATATAGAGGAAGGGACGAGAGTCCAGATTTGAGAAGAACAAGGTGACCTGTAGGATTGAGCGATGATGAGCCCCATTGTTGAACTTTCCTCTTCATTTTGTCCATAGTGACATTCCAAACTTCAGAATTGAAAGGAATAATACTTACAGACATGTCTAAATAAATGAAGTGATCCAATTTCAATTTTCAAGGAACACCAAAGATATTAGCAATGCTATGTAAGGTTTTATTAGAAGCATTCCAACCATAAATTCAACTTTTGTGATGATTGATCAGCCCTCCAGAATAGAGCATGAATTTGTCCAAGACATTTTTAAATCACTGAGCAATGATGTTGGATGCTCCTCCCATCAACAAAGTATCTTCTACAAATTGGGAATGAATCATATTTTTAACTCTGTTGCCAAATTTGATGTCAGTGATGAGACCCACTCATCTCATATGTTCCAATTATTTTTTTAAGGATTCAACCACGAGGATGAAGAGGTAGGGAGAGAGAGGACAACCCTACCTTAATTCTCTAGTGGATTGAAAGAAAGGAGCAGGTCTGCCATTAATGAGAGGAGATATCCATGGGCTTGAGATGGAGGAGTTGATAAGGGCAAGGAAGTTTTGGTCAAAACCCATATTTTAGAGTACAACTAATAGAAAATAATGCCCGACCCTATCAAAGGCATTGGCAAGGTCTAGCTTTAGGATAAAGCCTTTTTCTTTGCGAGAAAAAATGGAGTGTATGGCTTCTTGTACAAGGAGGATGGAGACAAATATTTAACTTGGAGATATGAAACCTCCTTGGTTTTATAAGATGAGGTTATGAAGATGAGGTTTGAGACGGGTGGCCAAAATTTTAGTGATGAGCTTATAGGATGAGTTGCAGAGGGAGATGGGTCTAAATCTAGAAAAGGAGGAAGGGTGGTTTTATTTGGGGATAAGGGCAAGGAATCTGGATTTAGTGTACCCCCCAAATTTTTTCTTGCGTTGGATCTAATGTATTATTTTCATAAGATCCTTTTTAATAAGATCGCAATATGTTCTATAGAAGGTGATAAAAAACCCATTGGGTCCAAGAGCTTTATCTGGATGAAGGGTCCATATTGCATTCTCGACCTCTTCTTCATCAATTTCTTTGTTGAGATCATTATTTATCTCTTCGGTGATTAAGGATGGAAGGTGCTGCAGCAGATCCAAGTAATCTTCAGGTGTGCTTGTCTTAGTGAGGAGCTCTTTGAAATGTGTTTAAGTTTCACTTTTAATCGCAACTTGGTCTGTATGAAGCTGGCCACCTTCATAGATGATGGATACAATGTTGTTTTTGACTTTGCGGAGAGTGGTTTGATTATGGAAAAAAGTTGTGTTTTTATCACCAACGTGAAGCCATAAGTTTCCTGAATTAATGCGCCAGTTCTCTTCTTCATTTTTGTTGGCTCGATACAGCTGAAAATAGAGATTTTTTTCCTGATTGTGAAGATCTTGATTGAGTTCTTGATTTTCAATGTTTCCATGTAATTCATACAAGTGGATTTTGATTTCAGTATTGATTTGATCAGGCTCTTTATAATGTGTTTTGGCCCAATCCTTTAAGGCCATCTTTGTTTTCGTTAATTTGGTCTCCCATATAAAGTTTGGTGAACCTTCAACATGTTGTATCCAAATGTTTTGCACCAGCTGATTTGCATCTGGATTATCGTTCCAAAGGGGACTATATTTGAATGGAATGGGCCCAAGAGAGAAATGTTCTCGAAGGGTGAGAGTAATGGGATAATGGTCTGAGGCTGGAAAAGTGAGCACATTTGCTGAAGCTGTGGAGTAATGAGAAAGAAGTGTGATAGCGACCAGGATTTTGTCAAGCCTTTCCATGATGGTGCCTCTGCCTATTCTTCTACTGCTCCAAGTGTATCTACGATTATTTCGGGCTATGTCCACCAACTCATGATCTTTCATTATATCTTCAAGTTTATTTCTGGAAGGATCTTGGCTGAAACAACCTCCTCTTTTCTCGCTTGCATGGAGAATAAGGTTGAAGTCTCCTCCCATTATGATGTTGTTGTTTTCCTCATTGCTCATGTTTTCCTTTATGGAGCTCCAACAGAGTTTTTTGTCCCTATAATGGTTGGGACCATAGACATTGTAAACTATGATCTCTTTCTGATTCGTGCAGTTTTCTAAAGTCACTTTGAGCCAATTCTGATTTACCATGATGCCTTTTTGCTTCCATATGTTGCAATTCCAAAGAGTAGCTAATCCACCAGAGGCTCCCCTTGACTTAGATAGGAATCCATCGTAGTGCTTTGTTTTATTTATTATTGCCTTTATTTCTAATTCTCCTTGCTTTGTTTCCTGTAGGAGGATAATTTCCAGTTTCTATTGATTTGTCAGATCTCTTAGGGCTACTAATTTGGAGGGGTGCCCTAAAACCCTGTTGTTCCATGAGAGAACTTTCATCATTGAAAAAAGGTTGTTTGGAGAGTTTCTTTCCCTCCTTGATCCTTTTGCCCTGCGTCTTTGTTGTTTTTTCCCAATATGTAATTTTCGATGGGGTTCTGTGTTCCCAATGCTATATCCTTTTGTGCATTTTCATCACAATTTTGCTTTGTAGTTTTTCTTCTCGGGCCCTTCTTTTTTTGAGCTTTTAGATTTGCCCCATGTTCCTTTGTTGAATTCCTGGTGATTCGAATAGAAGAGGGTTCTTGGGAGGAGGAGGGAGGGTCATGAATGGAGGGGTATATTTGAGGGGAGACATGCTGAGGGAGAGGAGTGGAAAGGGGAGGGTCTTCATTAGGGAGGGAGATGGATGAGAAAGGATAGGATTGCTCCAGTGAGGTGGGGGGAGTGGAAAATGCAGAGGGGTTGCATGGATCCAGGATCAAGGATGAAGAAGAGAGCAAGGGGTTAGACTTAGGGGGAGGAGTAGTTGGGGAGACATTCTAATGGTTCGAATTGGTTTTCTTTCTTTTAACAGTTTCCCATTGTTGATCCATCTCCAGGGTTTCAACATTAATAAATTTTTAACAACGATTAGAAAAGTTAACATATTCATGACATACCTTACATTTGAACGGGATCTGCTCATAGTCAATCTGCTGTATGTGCATCCATTCGTCGACTTTTAACTTGATGGCCTCAGGGAGACCTTTGCCCAAATACACTTCGACACAGATCCTGGCATAGGCTTGCATGTTATCCTTTGGTTAACTTCAATCAATGAATTTTCCAATTGCATTTCCGATAGATTTTACTAAATAATCCCCCCAACAATGAATGGGGAGGTGTGGAAGGCACACCCAAACAGGTACTGCATTTGGAACATCGAGTTCAGGATCAAAATCCAACGTCCATTTGTTTAGGTACAAGCCCCTGGTGTCCATGAAATAGGGTCTTTTTCTGAAGATCAGATATTTATCTTCTTTGGTTTCAAAGTGGAAGGTAAAATATCCCCTTCCACAGAATCGGATGGAGATTTTTCCATTGATCTTGTCTGACCAGTTACATTCAACCCAACATTGTATTATCTTCAGAGAGGGCCAGAGTCCCGTAAACTGATCTATTAATCCCTTCTCTGCCAAAGAAAGAGCAGCCATACGAGGGAGAGAGGGAGGGAGAACAACCCTCTGTAAGCCTTCAATATTTTTTATGAATTTGGATATAGCTAGTGTAGGTTGTGGAGGCGCCAAGGAGCTAATAAGATCTGAGAAGGCTCAGGCCTGGATCAAAGAGGCGGCCATCTCTGTGGAGGACTCTGGAATGGCCATGCTGGAGCTAGATCACGATCATCAGAGGTAGAAGAAAAAGGGCTGAAGGGCAGAGGGGCCGAGGAGGGCGCAACAGCGCGGGTTTAGGCACATGAGATCGACATCTTCTGTTCCTTTTTGGTTTTTTGGGGAAGTCCCCTTTCAAGTGTTCCTCATAAATAATATTCCTTGTTAAATTTGACTAAATCGTTGATAAATAATTGAATAAATAATTATTTATTTAATTATTACTTAACTAAATTCATAAAATAATAAATAAATCATTTATTTATTTATTATTTCTTAATAAAGGCATTTGACCAAATTCAAATTATTTTTCCCTCCAATAAAAATAATATAATATTCCATAAAATTTGGAACTAGATTTGGTTAATAATATTTTAATTATACACCAATATCTAGACTAACTCAAGTTTTTGTTATAAATAGAAGGGTCTTTCCATTCATTCACTACCTTTTGTTGCCTAAAGATCACTCTAGATCTATACTTTTGGTCTAACTTTGATCCTCTATCATTGTCATATTTTTCTACTTTTTGCTTGTGAGCTCCTTTGAGTTCCATTTTTGTTTAGGTTTTCTACACCATCATGAGAGAGAGATCTTAGATATGAAGCACTGAGGACATACAAGAACCCATCCCATTGAGGGGGACATGTAACATTTTTCTATGTTCCCTTCCCAGGCGTCACAATACAAAAAATTCTTTAAATATTCTTCTCTTGTTCATTGGATGCATGGAGAAATTATTATTATTTGTTGTTTAATGTCTTTGACTGCATAGATCTGGATTTTTGTAGCATTTATTCTGATCACAAACTGCAGATATAAGGAAATTGACAGCCATCTTTGATGTTAGGGTTGTTTTTTATGCATAGCGAAAGTGAGATTTTTTTGTACGCTTGCGATTAGAATTCACCCTAATACCAGGACCTATAATTTATTTATTTTGTGATAATGATCATTCTAACATAAATATAAAATGGTTTTATGCAACATATAATAGTAATTTTCACAAATGAAATGGTATACATTGAAATCCAAGTCTGTAAGAATAATAATTGATCATACCTACCAATGATCACTCTTAGAAAAAATATGCACTCCCAGGAAAAACCAATTACACTCTTGGTAATGAAATTTTAAATGGGACGTGATTATACAACTCCTAAGCTTAGAAAATAACCTTGCATGATGTGTGAAAAATATCCTACATAACTATGTTTCCCACTTATACACAACTTTCACATAAGGTAAGTCGAAGAAAAACTTAGAATGTTGTATGAAATCTGAAGTATAAATATTTAAGCTAAAAGTAAATACATAATAATTTAAAAGTGTGTAAAATCATTATACAAATAAATATGCAATTTGATTTGATCAGATTGACAAGGAAATGAATTTTGGGCGTTCCTTTTAGTGAATAAAGACAATTTTGGCATACTTCACAAAAATGCATGCCCAACCTTCATTTGAAGGCCAAATTGAAATATTAAAATTGGAGAGTAATTTTTTACTCATAGGAAAAATTAATGCAATTCAAATTTTCTAATTTAAATATCTGAAGGTCAAAGGTAATTTAAATGAAATTGTTACAACAATTGTAGTTCACGGTATCACCACAAAAGTGTCAATAGTTTGTGAACAATACAAAAGAAAATTTGTGTAAAATTATTAGTTAAATAGTATACAATCTTAATCAACCATACTGGCCAAGAAATGAATCGTATGCATGCATTTTACTGAAGTGAGGCAATTTTGGCGTACTTCACAAAAATGGATGCCCATCCTTCATTCCAAGGCCGCCTTGAATGATTTAACTTGGAGAGTATTTTTTTACTTATAGGTAACATTAATATAATTTAATATTTTAATTTATCACACACACACACACACACAGATATATATATATTTCTATTGTTAAAGAATACTCTAAATTCCATATATTTCATAGGGTAAAAGGCAAGGTTTGTGTGCCTCAAATAAATGCACACCAGGAATCTTTGGGAACAAGGGGAAGGACTAAGACAAATCAAACTTGAATTTATATATTTGAAACATGTAGTTTCTTAGTTAAGCCATATAAGTAAGGTTGGGTGACTTTATTTTAGTAGTATTTTTGTTTAAATTTTTCGAAGGGATGGATACAAATATCTAATCACCTAGGGTTTTCATTGTCTATTTAAGGGTTTTTCTATATTGCACATATTTTTATGGTTTTAAGTTTAATATTAGGTCAAGTTGCCTAGTTAGGACATTTATTATAAAAAGGTTTGGGTGTCATTTTAATGCAAAAAGGAAATTTACTATCATTTATCAATAACCAGTTACATGATGGAAATTTGGTCAATTCTACCTATGAGTTCTATTAATCTTTGATTTTATTTCAGAATAATGCTTGGCTTTAGGTAAGGTTGGATGGCCTTATTTTTGTAGTAATTTTTTTAAAATGTTTCCAAGGGATGGATAAAGAGATATAATCACCTAGGGTTTGCAGAGTCTATTTAAGGGTTTTTCTATACTATACATATTTTTTAGGGTTTTAAGTTTAATATTAGGTAAAGTGACCTAGTTAGGACATTTACTATAAAAAAAATTGTTTGTCATTTTAATGTAAAAAGAAAATTTACTATCATTTATCAATAAGCAGTTGCACGATGGAAATTTGGTCAATTCTACCTATGATTTCTATTAATATTTGATTTTATTTGAGAATAATGTTATATTATTGTAACATTTATATGTCTAACATTTGATTAAAAAAAATAACTTTATGGTGATAGAATAGGCTTCGTTTGGGCCTTCGCCTAAAATAGATCAAATTACAATACATGAGTCAGCGCTAAAGTTGGTGATCATCGAGTATGTCTTAAATATTGAATGCTAATAGAAAGACCCTAGTTCATAGTGAATCCCATAAGTTCCTTCATTCTCTTAAACCCCCAAAATATCTAATACTTAAGTAGTTTTCAAACACCTCCATAATCAAACTTAAGGACATAAGCCTCATATTTGGACGTACTCTGGTTAGACCATATTATAACAGAGTTTAGTTTACTTTGAAATTTTGGCTGGATGATTTCCTTAAGATAGATTAAGTTTAACTCATAGGTTTCCCTTTTCAATTCTTAACTTACGATAGTTTCTTGTACTTCCAATACCTGATAATGATTCAAGATTAGGTTTAGTATCAATTTTAACTGATACATACTATGTTTATGCCTTGAACCCGACGAGCCCCCCAGTTGATAATTGGAATAGGGTGTTAGTTGTTTTTAAGACATATAAAACTTATGTGATTAATTTTATCTCATAGTATTTCATTTTCAATGCTTAACTTAGGAAAATTTACTGTACTTCCAGTACCTAACAATGAAGTAGGATAATCCAATGTCACCAATATAATTGAATTCGTGGTTTTTCTAATCGGGCCTCACTGTTCCAGTTATGGAAATTTATAACTCGCTTCCCAATTTCATTCAAGGACACATGGAAAATTTATGCCTGGGGCATAAAAACCAGATAGAGAAATGAAATTAAGTTCCATAAACTCTACAGGCATGTTTGTTCAAGGGTGAGAAGTCCACAGTTCCCATTCCCTCGTTTGGAAAAATTATTAATATATGAGCATATAATGCAAAATTTGCATTACATGCTAATGAGCAGAAAATTAGTTTCAAAAACCATTGATGTAGACAAAAATTGGTCAACGAAGTCACTAGAGGGGTGCCCCTTATAATAATTCAATGTCATGATTCTAACGTAGCTAATGATTTGTCCAACTAGGCCTCCACTTTCCAGCTATGGTGAGTTTCAACTCACCTCCAAATGGAATTCAAGGACATAATATTTTTTTTAAATGAGGCATAAAAACCAAACCGAGGAACTAAATTGAGTTCTGTGAGATCTTGCAAGTGCGTTTGATCAAGGGAAAGTTGGCCATAGTGCCTAGACCATTGTTTAACACAATTTGAAATACAACACTAAATTATGGAATATTTTCAATTGAATTATGACCTATTGTATAAAACTAACAATTCTATTTGATTGTAGACTTATATACAAATTTAATGTTCACACACCACTTTTGAAACTATTAATTTTCAATTATATCCCATCAGGGAAGTAGCTTGCATCAATGAATGACTACACAACGAGGACCCTATGAGCCAATCATTCATGGAATTTATGTAGTGCCCACATTACAGGGACATTCAGTGGCATATCATATCCAGACACCTATGATGGGTTTCATAGATATGCAACCTATGACAATAATTTTCATTCTATTGTCAAAGCATGTAAGCAATAGAAGAATTATATTCTTCCAAAGGAAATGTCCATCCACACCAATTGTAGGCATTTTCCTACTCTAGTTAATTCTTTGGAGTTAGTGCCCATGGATTTTATGTCATGTTTTCCCTCAACCAAGCATGGTAACAAATGCGTTTTTGTTGTTACTGATCGCTTCCTTACATTGACCCAACTTAATTTCTTGTAATGAGGCCATTGTTGGTTTTTGTTATTATTATTGAAAACCTCAATGATTGCCTTTTATTGAGGCTCCTAAGACCCTTTCAATTATAAGATGGAAATTTCATGAATTCGATGATTTAGATTTATTCCCTAAAGAAAACACTTATTGTTGTTTGAAGTTATACTTATTTCTTTTTATAATGCTTCTTCTTCTCTAGTTTCATTTCTTGATTTCCTTCTTGAATATTTCCCCATGACTCTCTTCTTTAGGGATATGTGGGGTGGGGTAATTCTTCATCTAAATTTATTAAGGAAGGCAACTGCCTTAGAGGATTTGAGTGCATCCATATCTATTTGAGATTGGAGGGTGTTGTTAATATTCAAGGGGGTTGATTCAAAGTTTATTCCAGTTGGGAGGAAGCTATTTCCCTTTCTTATGTCAAGGTTCTTTAGTTGGAAGTTTCTAGGATTATAATATTTAGAATATTCTCTAAATAGCTACAATCCATTAACTATAATTTCCTAGGGTCGAAAATTTATTCTTGGAGTCAAATTGGGATTAGATATTGTTTATAGGGCACTATTACCCTTTCTTTACTTTTAAAAAACCCTTTTGAATCCCCCATCCTCTTGAAATGAGGTTGAAATTGGTTGGATTTCATTTTTAAGACAATATTTAGTGATGAAAGGAATCTATTTATATTCTAATGTTTAGTGATGAACCCAATCCCTTGAAAAGATTGTATGGATTTTGGTATTCCTTTTTCAAGATCGCTTCAATGCATATTCTTGTACATCCATGTATCCTTTGTTTTACATGTGATTTATCTATATGTCTCCCAAAGAGGTACCTATCTAGTCTAAGGTTTCATTATCCCACATGATAATGAGGAATTGTAAGAAAAATTAGATGGGAATAACAATGGTAGCCTCATATTCAAATCAAAAATCCATGTCTAATGGTTTGAATTTAATATGTGAGTGCCCATAAACTATGGGTCATATTTAAAGATCTTATCATGACCTTCCATCCACTCAAAGAGAAAACAACATAAACCTTTATGTTGTAACATTGGTTCACTAATCAAGTGGATACAATGGATCTTTTTTTTTTTTGGTAAATTAGGCTAATCTATATTAATTTGAAAAGAGAAACAATACATATGCTATAGGCTTTGTTGGTAAGCTGCACTTAACCAATCCTAGCCTTACTTGCGTGGTTTTGGGGCTGCCTCCATGGAGGAAACCAGCCCAGAAAATACTTGAAACATGAAATTACAAAATGAACAGTAGCGATGGTGTATCCAGAAATTACAAAATGTGTGGAAGCATAAGTATAACTTGATATTCCATGGTGATAGCATGCATGACCAAAACGAAGGAAAAAATGAGAAGCTTCCCAGTCCTTAGTCTTCAACTTCATCATTACTGTCTTGTTCTTCTTCCACTATGGGGCAGGCGTATGCCTGCATAGACACTTCCGTTGTATCAGTGGGTGGACTCATAGGTTTGGCAACTGGTGTGCAGAGGATGGGAGCCTTCATATGTTCTGCATTAGGGGCGCACATCCAAGTGTCTTAAGAATCCATAATCCATACATTTGATTCATCATCATCCTCCTCCTGAACCAGTAGAGGGTCAGTCTTGCAAGATGGGGGGTGCGCCTAGTGTGAATGGTAGAATTTTGGGGTCCACATCTACCTCTCTACAGAGCTTGCACAGGGGCCTCCTCCTCCTGCTCAGGATCAGGGCTCTAACTAGTGTAATTTCCTGAGGAGGAGTCTTCAACAGACTCCACCCGACTGTCCCTCCCACAGTGGTAACAACCAGTGAGAGCCCCTCTCTTCCATCCATGGATGGTTATTTGGCATAGCCTAGGAGCCATGGCTTGCTGAAGTAGAGGAGTGATAGATATGGAAGGATGTGCAGCATAGGGAAAGGAACGAAGCAGGGGAAAAGAAAGTAGACAGGGCGAATGATGAGAGGGAAATAATAGACTAATGGGTGCACACAAACAATTAAGACTAGAGGAATAGATGGAGCTGGGATAAGCAACACAGGCTAGATAAATCGCATCCCAGAGAAGTATGCATAGCCCAGCTCTAGGGAGAGGGATGCGCAATGGGCTGGTGGTGCAGGAGGGTAAGAACATAATAAAAATGAAATATAGGAGGAGTTGACTGTGTGTCTCTTTGTGCTGAGGGGCCTTCCTTTTAAAAGGTCTGTAACACATGCGAGCGGGTAGGTCATGATTGACCCTCACAAGTAGTTGTATGCATAACCGATTTCATGAGCGGGCACAAGTGAAAAGTTATGGCCGATTGGCATATCAATCCAGGTAATCATTTAGGATGATTTCTGTTGAGAGGTACCCTGGAGGGGGTAGTGTTAGCTAAGCATATATTCATCATGCCTTATCCTGTTCATATCATGGGGATGGTTACTGGTTTGAGGATCCACATCGGGTGAGGAGCTGCACTGCAGATCTTTGTCCTCATGAGCACGGGAGAGATGATTTTCATTCATACTTCTGTTGTCACCCGCATACGAGGAGAGAAAATCCTTTTGAATGAGAGTGTTGGATTCTTGAATTAATGATTTTTCCTCAGCCTAGGTAAGGTTGGAATGATACAACTCTCTGTGGCTTTCCATCCCCTTGATCACAAGGAGGTCTAAAACTGAGTTTGTTTTCCTTCGCTCATGGAAAAAATTAATGGCTATATGATTGTGTATTAGTTGTTCCAGAAGCTTAAGCCTGTGGGCTAGCCTCCAACTAGTAGATACCTTAGTGGATGTCATGCCATGGAGAATTCTTGTGGCCTCTATAATGATGATTTACGAGTCTCCTTCCATTTCGATGGGGAAATATTGAAAGTCAATTGCGATGTGAATACCCTGGATGAGTCCCTCCAGCTTCAGAAAATTATTGTTATCCCACCCCATATTACCATAGTAAATTTGAAGTGTCTCACCTTGAGAGTTCGAGAGAATACCTCTAAATCCTGCATTTCCCGGGTTTCCTCTGGATGCACCATCGAAGTTACATTTGATGAAGCCATTTGGGAAGGGGGGAGGTGATTCCATTTCTCAGGGGCACAGATTCTTTTGACACTTCTAGGGTTGATGTCCGGGGGGGTATTTATGCTCATGTGCCAGTTATTCCAGATGTGGCGCTCTGCAATAGAGGTGGGGAGATCCTCCTAGCTCCATGCATCTAGAGCCATTGTTTCAGTGAGGTGGTTGTGTATCCTTGCCTAGAGCTGCTCTGAGGTCAATGCTTTGTCTTTGAAGATTTGGTTGTTCATTTCCTTCCATATGTTACAGATAATAATGCTCATAATTATCTACTAGAGTATGTTAAAGAGGGATCTGGAGTAAGGGTTGTTCATCCAACTTCTAATGGTGTTGATGATGTCGCCCCTTTCTCTGTTAATGCATTAGCAAAGAACTGTGATTGCGTCCCATAAGTCATTAGAGGTAGGGAATTGTTCCATCACGTGGTCGATGGTTTCAAAGTTTTCCTGGCATAGAGGGCATCTCGAGGGTCCTAAAAACCCTCTCTTAAAAATATTCTCCCATGTGAGGATGTGTCATTTACTGAGCATCCATAGAAAGGTGGCTTCTTTAGGCCGAATATTGGCCAACCATATATTTTTCCAGATGGGATTTGTTGGATCTTGGTTTTTCTAATGAAGGAGGTTGTAAGCTTCATTGGTGGAGTAATTTTCACTTTGCATGGGACCCCATCGAAATATGTCAGGTCGTGGCTATACTATAATTTTGATTTTAGTGCTTAGCTCCTCCCAAATGTCTGTGTGACTCTCATTGTTCCAGTCATCTTGCCATATTTCCGTGTGTAGCCAGTTCTTGTATCCTTGGGCTGTGTCATCCTTCGAGAAGTACTATACACTTCCTTTCCCTAAATTTTAAAGCTTCACTCCATAATATGCTGGGGAAGATGGAAGATAGTATTGGAAGTTGCTACCAGAAGTCTTCCCAGAACCTTTCTTGAGTGCCACTGCACAACTCCCAGAAGATGTGGTTCCGTATCATCTTCTTTTGGCTACTTACTTCTTTCCAGATTTGGGATCCTCCCAGCTCTATGTTGAATCTGATAAGGTCCTCCTTGAGCCATGAACGAGCATAATTTTCATCCCATAGGTTAGCCCATGGAGTGTGGGTGTTGGAGACCCATTTCCACCAGATACTAGCTCCCATGAGGTTGTTGCTATGCTCAGGGTCGCTCAGCCCTAGCCCCCCATGAATTTTTGGTGAACACACTTCCTTCCAGTTCAGTAAATCCCATTTGTTTCTCTCTTTGGTACCACCCCATAAGAAAGATCTTCGAAATTTGTGCATGTCCTTGAGGACCCATTTGGGGGCTACCGGGACCAAGAAGAGGTAAATGGTTAGGGACTGCATAACTGATTTGATGAGGACCAGGAAGCCTACTATATTGAGAGTACGATGGGTCCAGTTGGATAGTCTGGTTTCCATTTTGTCTAGCAGAGCTCGCCAGGAGGAGTGATTAATGGCAGTGTAAGCGAGAGGGGCTCTAAGATATTTGGAGGGTAAGGATGTGATGTATAAGGCTAGGATGCAAGAAATTTTGCATTGAGATAGAGGGGGGCGTGGAAGAAAAATATTTGAAAATTTTGAGGTTTGACCTTAGTACCAGAGGCTTCAGAGAAGGAATCTAGAAGTGATATGATGGTATGGTCTTCCTTTATCGAGGGGTAACCCATGATCAGGTTGTCATCCAAAATTTTTTGATGGGACGAGGGGGCAGGTTGTGGAGGGGTATACCATGCGAAGCGCCTGAATAGATGGAGCTTTTGAGAAGGAAGCCCAACCCTTCAGCCATTATGATGAAAATGAAGGGTGAGAGAGGTTCCCCTTATTTTATTCCTCTTGAGGGGTTGAAGGTTGCAGAGAATATACCATTGACCAAAACAGAAAGAAACGGAGAGGTGATGAGGCTCATGATTTAGCGTACCCAGGTGTGGCTGAAGCCAAAGGCTATAAGGAAATTTTTGATGTAGTCCCATCTAAATTTTTCAAAAGCCTTGGATAGATCGATTTTGAGGAGCATACCAGGTTTTTTCAAGGTTTTGAGAGAATGTATGACCTCATGGGTTAGGATGATGCCCTCAAGGATTTTCCTGCCTTCAACATAGCTTGTTTTCTCTGGGGAGATGATCATGGGGAGGAGCTGATTCAACCTGTTAGTGACAATTTTAGATATTATTTTATAAATGGAATTGTAGAGTGCTATGGGCCTGTACTTACTTGGTGAGGTTGTGTTGTCTTCTTTTGTAACCAGAGTGATGAAGGTGGCATCAAGCACTGGAAGAAGCCAGTGGGTGGTGCGCGATTCCTCCACTACGTCCCAGACTTTGTCTATGATGGTGTCCCAGAAGAAGTCGAAGAAGTTGGTGGTAAATCCATCAGGGCTTGGACCTTTTCCGGCTTTCATCTGGAAGACCGGGTGTTCCACCTCAGCAAGAGTGGTGGTTTTGAGTAGCATCCTGTTGTGTTCTTCCGTAATCAGCTTAGGAATGTGCTAAGTTATTTTAGAAATAACCTCATGCCTCTGATGATTGGGTTCTTGCATAATGTTCCTAAAGTGGTTGTGCAACTCCTTCGTGATGTCCTATTTCTTTTCCAACCGCTCTCCATTTTGGTTTTTGAGGATAGTGATTCTATTATGCATCCTACGCTGAATAGTGGAGCGGTGAAATAATTTTGTGTTTCATTCTCCCTCTTTGAGCCAACAGATACTTGATTTTTTTCTCCATAAGATTTATTCCTTTCTCCTTCTTTATTCCATATGTGTTGATAATATCTTCTCTTGGCTCTATGACTCGGCTGATCATCCTTTGTTGATGATTGTTTGTTGAAGCTTCTTCATTTTTTCCTCCAGCTCTCTTTGATCTTTGAAGATATTTCCAAAGGTGGATTTATTCCAAACCTTCAGTTTACCTTTGGGCATTTTCAAATTTGTTTGGAACTGGAAAATTTTAGTACCTTGTAGAGATAATAGGGAGGACCACCAAGAAAAGACCATTTCCTTGAACCCTGGGTGTCAGAGCTAGTAGTGTTCAAAGCGGAATGGTTTGGGAGAATGCTTACCTGGTCTTAATCATTGAAGTTGTATTGGCTAGTGATCAGAACTTGCAGTAGGGATGATGGTAGCTTTTATATCACCCCCCATATGGATGATTTCTTCCGTGATGAGGAACCTTTCCAATCTGGAAGCTATTTAGGTGAATACTTCGTTTGAGGTTTGAAGATCACTGAGGTGGTTTTCTTGGATGAATTTCTTGAATCCATTTCTATCCAGGTCAATATGCATCCTTCCTCCCTTATTTTCCCATACATTTGTTATCATATTTAAATCTCCTCCCAGGAGCCAAAGTGGAAGAGATCTCTATTTATTGAGTTAAACTATGTTGTCCAGAAGCTCCATTTTCTGGTGGAGATTATGGGGAAAGTAGACATTCATTAGCAGGCCATGGATGTCCATACCAATTAGGTGAAAGTTGGCCAGGATGAAATTTTGATTGGCATGATATTTCTCCAGGGAGATGATTTGGGGGTTTGAGATAATTTCCAGTCCCACAGATGCTCCATTGGCATGTAATGTTATTGTATTGCATCCTTTCCATATATTTTTGAAGATTGTTTCTAGAGTGGAGCTGGAAAATTTTGTTTCTTGCATGTAGAATATTGCAGGGTATTCCTCAGTAATTATTTTCTTTATTGTCCTGTGCTTGGTGGGATTGTTGGGCCCTTTTATATTCCATGAGATGATCTTCATTGGGGGGGGGGGGGGGGTGTTGGTGGTGTAGGCATAAAATCTTGTTAAATTGGGGAATCGCCCAGAATCCACCATTTATCTACCTATTTCTACTGTTATTTGTAGAGTTGTTTTCCTACCTCTTTTGCAGGATTCTTTCATGAAGTATTTTTTATTTATGAGCGTACCCCCCTGAATTCCCAGTTAGGGGAGATAATGCCCTCGGGTAAAGATTTTCTTTCATATTTTGGACCTGATGCTCGAATATTAATCTTAAGTCCTTCTTATTGTAAGAATATTCTAACCCTATGAGATCCAGGCCCTTAAGTTGAATTATTTCTGGCTCTTCCTCCATGGCTTCTAGGATCGTCTCCATCACCTGTTCTTTGCCCTTTGATGTAGGGTTTTACCTTGCAAAGCAAGGGGTTTGAGGTTTCAAAAAGGTCTTTGGAGGGACCTTGTTCTGTTATGCTTTAGAGGACTGGGGTTGCTCCTTTGAGGTGTTCCCGGATTCGTTGTCTGGTTCGTTCTTGTTCTCATTCAGCTGATTTAAAGTAGCGAAGCTATTGCTAGTCACAGGTCATTTTTTATTCTTGTGAGATTTAGTTCTCTTATTATGCCTTTTCTTTCTTTCTATCTTCGTGAATCCTTCTGATGCTTGATCATTGGATTTATTTTCAACCGCCACTCTTTTGTTTAGAGGGAAGTCTCTGAAGAGGTTCCCATGTTGGCAACACCTCCTGCATCTAAATGTAATATGCTCGAAATCTACAGTTTGTATCCATTCAAATTTTTCGTGCAACAAACTTACCTCGCCTGGTAACGACTCCACTATGTTCATGTAGATTCAGATTCAGGCATATGTTGTGTAGAGGTTTTTATTTTTGTCCTCTACTGTCTTGAAGAATTCCCATAGGACATTTCCTATATCTCTAAGGGTCAGATCATCCCAGAAGTCCAAGGGGAGGGAGTAGAGCCGACTCTGAACTTGAGCACATGTAAGATCTTATTTGTTGGGGTTGAACCAATCAGTCCAGTGTTGGATGTATAAACCTACAGAGTTGAAAAATTAGGGTCCTCCATCCATGATCCTATTTTTGTCTTCAATGCATGTAAAGAGCACATTGAAGAAACCATTATGACACATCTGAAGGTCAATGTCGCCCTTGGGTTTCCACTTTGAAGCTATCCATCCTCGAAGAGACCTTTTAGTGAGCAAAAAACCCATGAAATTTCCTATCAATGCATGATCGTTCAGAAATTGGATTCTTTCATTGATGTGGTGTGGTGGGCACTTGATCATTGTTTGTTTTGGGTTCTTTGGAATGCATGTTGTTGACTTGATGTTCACTTCTTCTGCTGCTTATTTATTTTTCTACTTCCTTGTGGGATTTTCCCCTGCGATGTTATGAGACGAGCCATAGTTTTTATGATTGTCGGTATCAGCCCCTACTACCGCCCCTGAGGGAGGCTAACTTGTTATGGGGGAAGCATTTCCCCCCCACTATTTTTTGTCATCGGTGAGCCTCAATTTTTCCTAGAAGAGTGATCATGAACTAACAATCTATGGGAGAGAGATCTGCCTAGGGCAACCTGCGCAAAAACTTCCAAACCCTAGGTCATGGTGGTCAGCCTCGTGTACAGCTCCACTAGGTCGAGTTCAGAAATTATCTTTTTCTAAATCACCTCAATGTGAGTTATCTTTCAAATACAATGGATCTTAATCCATGCTCTTAGTGCTCATTGGATAGGGTAGAAGCCATTCAACTTTCGAATAATTTCCATTTAAAAAAAATGAAGAGATATATTCATGAGAGTACCCACTTTCATGAATGGAGAAGGGGCACATAAACTATTTTGACATACCAGCTGGAGTTGTCATTCCTGACAGGCTTCACTTTCTCAATTGCAATAGTTTCTACTATCATGAAGGTTATGTTACATTGGGCAAATGGGTTTCACAAGGGACTATAGGTCCCTCCAATGGTGATGACCATGAGAGGATAAAGGAGATGTTAACGTTTATTAGAAAATGATTTAAAAAAATATAGCTTCTCTTCATTGTCACACTTAATGTGTTAACTCTATTTCCATGCATAAATTACTTGAGATTTAGATATACATATTTTTAGTAGGGTGTGATCAATTTAGGCATATTTAAAAGAATCCAATAGTTGGAGACTTCCATTCATGACATATCGTATTGAATTAATTTACAACAACTAGATGAGGTTTTATTCTTAGTGCACTATGTATGGCTCTCCCCTTAAATCTTCAAAGTAATATAATATAGAAGCAACCAATGTTAGTTGGATTTCATTTTAACAATATACCAATAGAATTTTTCCTCATTTGAAATATTGATAATTTATATTATGAGTAAAAATGAAGATTTCATATTGCATTTTCTTGTTGCAGACATACAATAGGCTTCTCAACATTCTTTTATCCCTTTCCTGTTAGACATTGGGTTCAATGCTCCCAGTGTGTTTCGCGACATGGACTAACTGCCTCTCGTGGATCATAACATTGGCGATTGTAGCGGAGACTAATGCCTACGGATTTTGGTCTAACGAAAATCGTGTTTCCAACAAGTGGTATCAGAGCGACAGGTCTCGAGATCAAAACTCACCCGGCTCACATTCGGGGGGAGATTGTTGGAAATTGGGTCCAACTCTCCCTGTGTGTTTCGCGACATGGACTAACAACCTCTCATGGATCCTAAATCTAGCGATTGTAGCAGAGACTAATGCTTACGGGTTTTGTTCTAACAGCAATCGTGATTCCAACATCTCCCGTATTTATTCAAGTTACCCATTTTCAAAACCAAATCATTGTTCAAAACTCATTATAATGCAGTATTATGCATAGACCAAAAAAAAAAAAATGTATCATGATTACATCAATAAACTAGTAAATCCATCTCAGAAAGAAACCTCATAGTGATATCTTCCATCAAATATTATATAAAATATTTAGAACAAAGCACTATTTAGGCTTCATAAATTGAGGATGTAAGTACTAGCATGGTCACTCCATTTCTTATTTCAACAAACATCTAGGATTTGTGCTTGTTGGGCATGGCCTAAATTGGTCCATTTTGGGTCAAAATACTATGAAACTCAAGGAGCGAAGTGCATGGTTCAGTTAAGATAAATTAACCGCGGGAAGTTTAGGCGCTTTGGGGTGGGTCAAAGCCCCTCTTTTTGTAAAGGGATCAAGTTTATTTTCTTAGTTTTGATTCTACCGATGGTATGTGGACCATGGATTTTGTATGATGTAAAGGCTATATAGACACATGCCATATTGAGATGAAGTAAGTATTCTTGTACTTGTGATGAGCACGACCTGTTGAATATCTATCTTTCTATGTTTTCGGCCAAGGGAAGGCTCGGCAGCTATGTGTGTGGAGGCCTTGAAGAGTCTACAACTTTGTGCGTAGACCACCTGCAGCTATGTGCACAGGTCAAAGAAGTGTATGTATTGAATATTTTTACCATAATAAAAGAAGGAAAGTTTGAAAACATCTCTATGTTTATGCATTTTATTTTCTTATTATCAGTGTTTCGAAGTTATTTATACACTTTATGTATGTTTTAAATGATAAAGGTGCAATGTGCATAAGTATTGCTGTATTTTAGAGTATATAAATGCATCCACATAGTTATAAATAATCATAAGTATAAGTTTAGCAGTAGATCCACAACCTATTGTCCCTCTAGATGCATAAACCTCATTCTGACATCTCCTAATATTGCCTTGGGTGGGACTGCAATCTGTGCAACAATTTTTTTCCGAAAGGGCTAGTAATAAAGGGTTTTCTTGGTGTAAAACTAACTCTGAACCTAGGTCGAAGCCCCTTTGAGCCAAAAAATGGTTCCATTTCCAGGAATGGGATTGTATTGAAGAATATATGGATGTTTCATTTGAAAAATAAGGAAATACAAGATTGGATAGATATGAAAGAATGAGAGTCTGTAGTTCAAGGAAACAAAAATTCATGACTTTCGACTGAAGCATGGTTACAAAGGTATATTTTCATAGAAAAACATGATATTTTATTTTCAACACTAAATAATGAATGACATGAATGATTATCAAGGTTGAATGAGAATAAGAAATGTTTTAAGAAAGACAAGCCTACTGTGTGGATCCTTGAATTGTTACAACAACTCAAGCAGACCGATAACAACATATCCAAAGATGTTTATTTCTAGATTGATAGTATTTTGTGAGGATTTATTAATGAGTTCTCAATAAACACATTTGTATCTTACAGTGAAGCTAAATGAATATTTTTCAAGGGTCCATGAGGTAAGTATCTGAATTCTATGAAGTTGTGGATTAAAATTATTTTATGTGAAAAGGGTGTAGTATGAATGTAATGAAATTAAAATTTGGGATTAAATTTGGAGGAAAATCTACGTGAATTGGAAAATTATACAGATTACATTGCGAAAATTACATTGAGACTGATTACAGTCTGTTGTTGAGTGTATCTAAGAAACAAGAAGAAAGAAGTAATCCCAACACCCCTATTGGTGCATCACAGTCAAGAGTTGAGAATAATCATGGAACCTCTATGATTCACCATCCCACAACACCCCTCATCCCCTATCCCAATCCCTATAATTTCCCTCCCCTTCCCCTCCACCTACATCTCCACCTCACGCACCCCTAGGAAACATGGCTAATGATATCGGACTACTGGTCTTTAGAGAACTCAGATCAAAGGATCCTGGGAAATTATGTTTTCTAGTTGAGGTTTTATGGAAATCACAACAGATCACCGATGAATATATAAATAAGGCACAAATTTTTAGTGTGTTTTAAGAGAGAGCATTGATATGGTGCTTCATTGGATGATACAAAGAAAGCACTAACTATAGAATTTAAGAAGCTAAAATCGCAGTCATAGTGTATTACTAAACTAAAGTAGTTCAAGGAACTGGTAACTAAGTTTGTTTGGGAATTATATGAGAGGTTTAATATGTTAATGGGACAAATAAGATTTAAAATTCCTAAATAAAAACATAAGGAATCATTTATAGTTGCACTATTGCCACATATAAGACAACCTTTCATACAAAAAAAGATATCAACACAGGTCGAAGCTTTGGAAATTGTGATGAATCTGGAAAATTCATTGCTCAGAGATACTCATTCAAGAGTAAAACAGATTCAAAGAAAACTAGAAGCAATTAATTTAGATCTACAACATCTGAAGAAGGGTAAGGAAGTCAGGTTAGAAATTCTATCAGAAGTATCGTGCATAAAGTGTAAGGAAGAAGACCACTATAAGGATCAATTCCCTCTATTCAGAGACAAAATTAATAGTGGAGGCCCTAATCCATTGCACCAAATATCAAGTGTACGGTGTGACATGTGTAAATTTGTAGGTCGACATCACACGAAAGAATGATATTTGTTGTAGAAGTATGTGCAGACCCTGAAAAAACTATTTTGTAACTTCTGTAACTTAGTAGGGCATAATGATAAGAACTGTCACAATTATGATTTGATGATAGAACAAAGTACAAGTTCTTATAAAATTCAAGATGAGGGACATGCACATGAGGATTGAGGTCAACATGCTGGTTGAGGAGGATTCCTATAATATTTCCAAATGGGAAAAGTAGGAATATAGTGTGAAATGATGGAATAGCAGTGTTATTCATCATATAAAATTAGTAGGCCAATATGGAGACCTTTCATTCATTATAAAAGCATCAAAATATGCATAAGAAATGGGCCATAAGATGTACAATAAGATAGAATGAGCCTCAAATGGACAAAACCCTCAAAAAAAGGTGTTGCTACTATATGTGAAAGGCCTAGAAGACTGCTACAGTGCTGTTTAAAAGGAACTGCTACAGCAAATGAATATACAAAATAATATGGGTTGATATATGCCATAGAAGATAGATCTAAAACAAATCTAGGCACTATACAACCTCGAATGAAGAACCCCTCAAGGATTTTCAGAAATACACCATTAACAAGATGGGAATCTAAGCCTTGGGCCTGAAGATCCACTGCAACATATATATCTGGAAAGTGTGGCTGATCTGATATAAGAAATAATGTAGCCTCCTCCAATAGATATCCTAGATGGAAGGCTGATCCCTTCTCTAGCAACTCTCCTCTCCAAATGGTGTGCTGAAACCACCCAACAACTCTTCCCTCAAAATAACGCAGATCTGGAAAGAAACTATGCTGTAGGGGAAAATAAATAAGTGGCCTGATGCCAAGATCTGAAAATAACCACAAGGGTCTTCCTTCCTAACCTCCCAATGGAAAGGAACCCTTCTCCATTGAAAATAAACACTAAAGTGACCCAAAGATGGTCTTCACTGCTGCAACCTGCAAAAAAATTCAACTTTCAATAGGATTTGCACTGTAGATGTAAGATGAAGCCTTCCCCAAATTCCTGATAGTGGAAGTGAAGTACAAGACTCTTCCAACAACTACTCAATGAAAGAGGTGGGATTCCTGATCAGGAACACCCATTTCTAAACAACACTTTAATCTTAGCTAAACAACCAAAGAAAGCTATATGTCTAGATCGACCATATATTCAGAAATATCAAATACATGAACATAATCAATATGGTTTCCATCCTCTTCCTTTTATAATATATGAGCTTCCAAACCCTAATCCCCATTCATTTATGACCCTACTTCCATGCAAGGTGTCTCCATCGAAAACTGCATTTTCCCTCATTGATTGCCACTCCTCCATGACATTGTTGTTGATTTGGTAAAAGTTGACCCAGTCACGATGTTCCAGCCCCTTTTCACACCTAAGGTTTCTTAATTAAGATGCTAAGATGTTTCCTTTCTACATTGGCATTGATTTTTTCATTATTAAGGAGAATTATGGACCTCCATTATCCTCTTATTCATAAAACAAGAGAGTAAACAAAAATTAATATTCCAACTAGGTCATGGCTAATTGGGAATGTTACAGTCCTTCCTTCCTAAATGTTACTTGTCCTCAAGCAACTAACAAGGTGAGTGTTGCAACTCTTCTCCTCCCTCATTCGTGACACCATCATGTGATAATATTCCCTCATAATATAAGTGTCTCCCAATCCATCCCTCCATGAAATTCTCCTCCAAAGTTCTCATGAGATGAAAATGTTTCATCCCACAAGTAAGTAATAGATCCAATGAAAAAATCATGGTTTGCCCAATGTTTTCCCTAAAACATGTAGCATAATGAACATGGATAATTTCTCTCCCATAGGGCACATACAATCCTCCCATCCTCCCTCCAATCATTCCCATAAAATAATAAGCACATCATCAATGTATGGGATCAAAACCAAGTACATGCAAACATAAATATGAACAAATGGAGGTGGGTCATAGTCCCACATGTTGAATGAGAGAGGTATATCTCCTAACTACATCAGATAATGATATGGTAAGTGGTTTCCCCACCACTTAAATGCTGGCCAAGTCTTCTCACAATGGCTGAGAAGGTGAGAAATGTTTGGCGCCTTTGGAGTGCACCCACAATGATACAACATCTCCCTATATCCTCCAAGGGAGTGGCCATGTTCAGAAATTTTAATGGCCCAAAGTTGGCTATGAATTTTATATGGAAGAATGCTCTTCCTTGGAGCTATGGCCTACATATACATGGTAAAGGAATGCAAATATTCATCAAATAAAATATCATGTACATAAGAATGTTCCTTACCAAAATTTCTCCTCATACTAATGGAGTTGTTCATAGATAGATCCCCTCTCATTCAAAAAGATGAAAGAGGTGGCTATGATAACTCCTTCATTGAGTTATGTGAAAATTTTGATATTTTTCCTCTTCAAAGACTTCCCAAGTGTAGCTCTCCATGATAGTGTTGTAGGCTCTCAAGGAATAAGTATGGTTGAAAAGGAATTCTTCATGTGCTCTTTGTAGCAGCTTATCCTTGAGCTTGGAAGCTATAGATAAGAAGATCCTACCATGATAATATATGAATTCATCTTAGACTGAATAACCCTTCTCTTGAAGCTGGTCATCAAGTATCATGCATGTAAAAATATCCTTGGAATAATCCACCAACATCTGGGATTTCCAATATCGATCAATCTTTCATAGTGACAACGATGATGATCTATCTTAAGTAACATCTGTCATATGGCTTCCCTTCTCCTTCACATCTCCCATGCCAAAGGTATATGTTGGAAGGCTTCTATCCTTCCCATGTTTCTCCTTTCACAGTGCAGTTTTTGAAATGACAGTGGGTAATGAATATGTTGGGAGAATGTATCCCTCCTCCTTGAGTCTACCCAAGACTCTCAGTGCTATATCATGGCCTTCTAATGCTCCCATTCCTCCTATATCTATGAATGGTGCATCATGATGTGAGAAATGTATCACCAAATTTGGATCAGTTGGCCTCTCAGGTTGTTTTCCATAATATAGTGATGTCTCATGGGCCAATCTCATATGCATAATAGATGGAACTATTCGATCCTTGCTTCCATTGCGCAAATCAATCTGCCTCTTCTGTGCATCAAAATTTTGAAATAGATAGGAGTGTGTGCTCCCAATCATATGATGTTAGTCCTCCTCCCTATCCTCTTCTTTCATCTCCAAGTTCTCACAATCTATGAATGATGGCATATGTTGCTCATGGACTGTGCCTCGATCTTCACATGAGATTCTTTGGAATTTCTTGCAAGGGTACAATAATTTCTCTCATTAGAGCAATTACTACATCTTTCTCTCTATGAGGTACTAGATTTTCTCCTGATGTGATAGCGTTGTTACCCCTTACCTTCTCTTTTCCTTCACCATGAATGGAGGTTTCCTCATCATCGTTAAGTTTCTCTTTGTTTAGTTCCTATTTTGAAAAAATATCTCCATGTCTTCCTTTTGAGAAGAGAGCTCTTCCTGAAGTGGGGATCTTGCCTCTAGCAAGGTATTCTACAAGTTTTAACCCCCTCAATAGCATTCTGCAGTGGATTTGGGTTTATAGACCCTTCCAACTCATGCAAAGGTTTTGTTTGTTTAGGCTTGGCTAGCTCAACCAAGGATGTTTCAGAATGTTTTGCATCAAATATTCTTAATAACCTCCTAGTTAAATTTGCATAAGTAGATACATTTACATGATTCAATGAAGAAGTTTCATAAAACCACTAGGCATAAGCCATACCTTCAAGATGCAGTGCTGCTACTCTAATGGCTTCATCTTCTAAAACTTGGTGTTGTTGCAAATAGGTGTTTAGCTCCTTCACCAAATCCCTAGCTATGCATCTAGGTGACCCATCAAAAGTAGATAGAAAGAATCTACTCAAATCATGCTGCTTGCACCGTTTGCTTATATCATGGTTGCTAGGTCTTCTATTCTCCTTGATCTTGCAAAAATCTTGGAAGTTTAGATGATCTTTGAACTTCTGTGATTGAGATTCATATTCTTGAAGATAGTCACCAAGAGTCTCCTCCTTTGGCACATCTCCTTCCTCCATCTCTCTTGCTATGGACATAGGCATGGTAGAGCATTGTAGATTTGATTGTATGGTTGAATGCTCACACCCATAATATGAAAATATAGAGCTTTCTCTATGCACAAGATCTTTTGGAGAATTTCTATATCTCTCCATCCTTATTTCTATGATGTCTTTGTTAATGCCCCGAATAGTTTGGAAAAGAAGTCTTGAGACCTCCTTCATTTTCATTCCTCCCGATAAAGCGGTTTTACCCTTGTCTTCTTTATCGTTTATATAGTCAAAATTCTGGTGTTTTCTTCTTTGATACCTCTTCTCTCTGTCAGTAAGAGGATCTCCTTCTTCAAATGTCATATTGGCTTTTCAAGATGCATAGACTATGCCAAGATTATGCTCCGATACCACTGTAATATTACCAAACGGGAAAATTAGGAATATAGTGTAAAATTCTAGAATAACAGTGTTATTCATCATATAAAATAAAGAGGACAATATGGAGACCTTTCATTCAGTATAACAGTAGAACAATATGCATAATAAATGGGCTATAATATGTACAATAAGATAGAACAAGTCTCCAATGGAAAAAACCCTCCAAAAGAGGTGATGCTACTATATATCAAAGATCTGGAAGACTACTACAACACTATTTAAAATACACTACTACAAAAAATGAATATAAAAAATAATATGGGCTGATATATGCCACAAAATATAGATATAATACAGATCTAGGCACTATACAAACTCCAATGAATAATCCCTCAAGGGTTTCAGAAATACACCATGTACAAGATGGGAATCTAAGCCCTAGGGTTGAATATCCACTACAACAGATCCACTGTAACATATATATCTAGAAAGTGTGGCTGATCTGATATTACAAATAATGTAGCCTCCTCCAATAGATCTCCTAGATTTAAGGTTGATCCATTCTCCAGCAAAACTCCTCTCCAAATGGTGTACTGAAACCACCCAACAACTCCTCCCTCAAAATAACACAATTCTAGAAATAAACTGCACTGTAGGGGAAAATAAATAAGTGGCCTGATGCGAAGATATGAAAATAAGCACAAGGGTCTTCCTTACTGTCCTCCCAATGGAAAGGAACCCTTATCCACTGAAAATGAGCACTGAAGTGACCCAAAGATGGTCTCCACTACTTAAACCTACAAAAAAACTCAACCCTCAATAGGATCTACATTGTAGATTTAAGATAAAGCCTTGGCCAAATGCCTAATAGTGGAAGTGAAGTAAAAGAATCTTCCAGGAGCTACTCAATTAAAGAGGTGGGATTCTCGATCAGGAACATCAGTGCTAAACAACACTTGAAATCTTAGCTAAACATTCAAAGAAAGATATATGTCTAAACATACCATATATTCAGAAATATCAAATACATCAACATAATTAATATGGTTTCCATCCTCTTCCTTTCATAATATATGAGCTTCCAAACCCTAAGCCCCATTCATTTATGACCATACTTCCATGCAAGGTGTCGCCATCTAAAACTACGATGTCCCTCATTGATTTCCACTCCTCCATGACAACGCTATTGATTTGGTCAAATTTGACCCAGTCAATATGTTCCATCCCCTTTTCACACCTAAGGGTGTTTAATTAAGCTTCCAAGATGTTTTCCTTTTACATTGGCATTGATTTATTCATTATTAAGGAGAATTATGGACCTCCATTATCCTCTTATTCATAAAACAAGACAATAAAACAAAAAATAATATTCCAACTAGCTCATGGCTAATTGGGAATATTACAATTCCAAGGCTGAGTAAAAGGATGAGGAGGAGGCGTTGGTCGAGGACATGGCGAACTCATATTTTACAACTACGGTGAAGCATGACACTTCATGCAGCGTTATCATAATCATACCTCCACCTATAAGTACTGTAAATATTTCGATCATGTATTAGAAGAATGGCTGATCCTTATGAAAAATATGTAGGAGAAAATAAACTAGCAGCCTACACAAAATTTGCAAATGATGACCATTGAGCCAGGGGAAGATGACCCATGCACTAACATAATCACGTGAAGTGGTGCAAAAATAGGAGATGATATAGCCGATGGTAAGAATCGGATGGAAGACACATCATTTAGGAAGAATGAAAAATATCCCTTGGGTTCAACATTCAAGCTGAAAAAGAACCCTTCTAAGAGGCGAAACAAAGTTTCATGGATCTAAGTGATTCAACATATACCTCACAACCACAACAAAACCTGATACCGAAGAAGGACAAGGATGAATTAACTATTGAGATGAAATAATTTTATCCAGATATATTAAAATAATTTTTGCAGACCTGGATGAAGCTGTTGAGGGATCATAAGGTTGTCCAAGGACTCCAGGATGTAGCATCTCAAATTGGGAACATCTACACTATTGGGAATAATCTGAGTTATTACCAGTGTGGAGCTTCAGAAAATCATGAGCTTGGAAATGTAGAGTAGCTCAATATATTTCAAATAACATCAACCCTGTAGATAAAAGAAACTCAACAACAAGATGGCCTATATCCTCTTTCCCATGTGGGGAAATGCAGCAATACGGGGCATAAAATGGATGTCTTTAGAAACTAACACTATGAAAGTGAGAAATGGAACTTGGATCCCTTAGAAGACATGATATAAAACTAACATGCAGAATTTGAGGTGAAGCAAATCACTCTAGCTCATATAAACAGATCTCCCAAGTCTATGGAACTAAAATAAGCCAAAACCCCATAACCTAGCTCATGCAGCAACTACTGAAGCAAGGAATGCATTATTCTATTGAGGGTTTCTGTAGAAAATTATCAAAAAATGCTGATATTCAGCTTATATTAATCAAACAATAGAGAAATGGAGGTTCAACCTCTTATACAACAAAAACAAACACCCAGCAAGAGTTTCCGGCAAAATTCATAAATAACAAGCAGCACTGCATAAATAATGCAGTTACTGCATCTGTTTATCATACATGGCTGAATATGACATGAAATAGCTTAAAAATACAGAAATATGGCCCTAGGCCTTCTTATTATAACTCTTGGAGGGAAAGAGCACTTCCTCCTCAAAGACTAGCATAAAATCAAAGGGTCCAATCCTGCTGCTGCTGCCCCTGCATGAAAGACGCATATTTCTGAGGGATACTGCATTGTGGCTAAGTATGGATGAATGGAACCAAGCCAAATACTAAAATGAAGCTCAAATCACTCCCCTTTTATCCCTTAAGCAAGCTGATCTAAAGAGAGGATGGAATTCCCACACGGGAATTCCTTGCATTAAGCAGTGCAGCAACTCCGACTAAACAACTGAAGCATGCCAGTGGTCTCAAGACCAAAATAGATGAATACATGAAAGAATCCCCTTTGATGATATGCCTTCCTTTTATCTTTGGTGAGCCTCCTCACCCCGGACCCCACACAATGTTGAGGTGACTTCTTCATGAAGCTTCCTCTTTCAAAACTGCACTGCCCTAGCTAGCTTCCCTCCGCTTTGTGACAGCGCTATTGAATTGGTCAATTGGAACCAATCCACTTGCAATGCTTTTGTTCACACCAAGGGATCTTCAATCCGATTCTCATATGTGTGTCTAGGTTGATCCTTGTTCACATTGAGCTAGTTTACTTGAGTGTTTCCTTCCTCCTCAAGAATGCATGTTGAGTTAGTCAAACTTGACTATGTTCCCATCTAATTTGTCCTTGTTCACACTTGGAAGTGTAAAACCAACTCCTAAGGTGACCTCCTTCCTTACTAAGGTGTAATTTATTCATATTTTTATTGTTCATGGGCTTCCTTACCCATTTATTCCTCTCCTAGGTGAAAGTAGCAAAATCTAATATTCAAAATTGGTGTGTGCAGATTTTGGAATATTACAGTCCTCCCGTTCCAAATGTTGCTTGTCCTCAAGAAATTGCAAGGATAAGATTGAAGAGCATCCTCTTCTCCCCTGTAGCAACCTCATAAGATAAAATCATCCAAAGGTTAAGGTGCTGCATAATCAATATATCTCCAAGTTTCCCCTCCCCAGTGTGTAAGCTATCTAAATAGCTGACATTATGTGGCAGTAGAACATCCATGGAAGAAAAAATGGGCTATTTGAAGATACTCTTGAAGCATGAGGGCTGATATATATTGGGAATCATCATCCCCATTTGAATCTCTCCTTCCCCAAGCTATCAACCAAGCAAAATGAGCCACCCTCCAAAATGGTAACCCATGCAATTCATCCGCCACATGAAGCTCCGGAAAAGTAGGTGGGATGAAATTATGATCATGGTAGACATAGTAGTCTACCCCACGCTAATTTCCTCTCCACTTAAGACAAGTGTAAAGGATTTTATAATCTTGAGCTGCCATCATGTTGCCCTCAAATGGAAAGAAGGAAGCTAGACGTCCAAAGGTCCCTCTCCCAGCACTGTGCATCAAGCTCGTCCAAATCATCTCATACATGATGGACAAGAAATTACCACCATATGGAATCCCATCCATCTCATGTCCCTCCTTATTAAGAAAAAAATATGTTTCTATAGAGACCATGTCTCCTCCCATGCTCCCCTTAGAGCATGCAACGCCGAAAGTGTGGCGATGCTCCTCCCCCAAGAACACATCCACTCTATGTGTCCCACCTCCAATCATGCTCCTCATATAGGTAGGAATAATATCAGCAAGTAGGATCATGATCAGCATCATAATGAGAGAAATACTGAAGGTTTTAGGTGATGATGGAAGGTACCAATAGTCTCCCAAGTGGTCACAGTGTAGTATTCCCCACTGCAGCTTTAGACAATGGTATGGAAAGTTGTCTCTTAACAAATGGCTAGTTGTGTAAGTCATCTCATCTACTAGAAAGTAGTAAATGGCTGAGTGCATCAACTGAGCAGACAAGGAGTAACCACAAACTTGCCCCAAATAATATAGTAGATGCTTGTCTCCATCATGATAGCTGGCCAAAAATAGACCATGGAGCCTAAAGAAAATCTTGCCTCGTTGTAGAGAAATGCACTGTAATTAAAAGGCAAGAGCATGCAAATATTGTATGTAACAATCAATAAATGCATAAACATAATTCTTACCATGTAAGGGAAGTAAGAAGGTAACAAGATCCATAGATGAGCTCTCCATAGTGATAGAACATATTCCTATGAAGAGGAATAAATCATATGCTGCATGAAGATCCTTCCCCTCATGCCTGGAAACCCAAGTCAAGGAGATCATAACATAATGAAAAATGAGTCCATTCACTCCTCTACCAGTCTTACCTCCTCTATTCCCATCATGTGCATCAAATATGAAGTGATCCTAGGAACACTCCATCAACAAGTTGTTGCTCCATAGTGACAGTGATGCTGCCCTATGAAAATATGCTCCTGCCAACTCATAAATCCAACCTCTGACATGTTCAATGTTAAATAATCCTCTCATAATGTTTCCATATCCTCCCATTGAAACATCATGCAAAATGTGAGAGCCACTCTATCCTCCCTCTCTTTCAACCCTCCAAAGCAAAAAATGTCTTTGCTGCCCTGACATTCCCCCATCATATAACCCATGTGGTGAAAATATCACCTCCTCATAATTCTCTGACACTCCTTTCATTGGCCTCTTACAACAGTTCCTATGCGAAATGCATGACTTTGTTATGTGATGTGTTAGAAAATTATATACTATGGGGCAATGCAACACATAAAATATGCGGAAAATAAAAGCACACAAAACACATAAAACCAGAGAGACACAGATATACGTGGTTCACCCAGTTTGGGCTACGTCCACCCCAAACAGCCAGTCCTTCCTTTCTATCCTACAGCAAATCCACTGTAATATACTATGTTCTCTCTCACAGTCTCCCTCTCTGTTTCTCGCTCCGAGAATACACATAAAATACACAGCCGCAATACAATGCCCTCATAAAAGCGAGGGGTTGCCTTCTAGGGCAAAAAACCATAATCTAAACATAACTTCTACCGTCAGATAATTTGCCTAATGAACGGCCCAGATTGACTAGAAATTACTATACTTTTAGAAGGAAATTTTACATCTATTTTTAGCTTCGGGGGTGCTGCCCCCGAAAACCCCCGCCAGGGGGGGGCTCCGAAAAGCGCTGCCGCCCCCCCTGGACCCCCCACGGCAGCGATTAATTACGGGCGGCATTGCCGCCCCTTTGAAGGTATCGGGGTCCAATGCTGTGATACAAAGTAAACAAGATAATCAGGCTCCACACCCAACAATCTCCCACTTGGAGACTGATTGTAGCAACTCCATCGCTGCTTCATTTGCTGGACAATGACTCCTCTTTGGACCTAGTTGTTTCTAATCTTCATCGTCATCCTTGAAGACCAATTGAAACTGAGCATGTTCTCAGTTTCTCCCTGGTTACAACTCTTGTTAGCATATCTGCAGGATTTTGGCTAGTGTGTATCTTTTCCAGCTTCAACTCTCCATCTTCCAATACTGACCGTATGAAATGGTACTTGAGATGTATGTGTTTAGTCCTAGAATGAAATGTTGAGTTCTTTGCAAGATGAATAACACTTTGGCTATCACTATATAGTGTGCCCATATCATGCTTCTTACCCAATTCATCCATAAACCTTTGTAACCAAATCATTTCTTTACTAGCCTCTGTAGCAGCAACATACTCGGCTTCTGTTGTTGAAAGTGCAACAACACTTTAGATTTTTGAAACCCAACTGACAGCTGTTCCACCTATAGTAAATATATATCCTGTAGTGCTCCTCCTGTTATCTCTGTCACCTGCCATATCTGCATCAACATATCCCTGTAGAGTAATGTTTGAACCACCAAAGCATAATGCTTGATTTGTGGTACCTCTCAAATATCTGAGAATCCATTTTACTGCCATCCAATGTTCTTTTCCTGGATTATTCATGTACCTGCTTACAACTCCCACTGCATGTGCAATATCAGACCTTGTGCAGACCATTGCATACATTAAGCTTCCAACTGCTGATGCATATGGAACTTTAGACATATAGTCCATTTCTTCTTGGGTCTTGGGGCACATCTCCTTACTAAGTTTGAAATGGCTAGCAAAAGGTGTACTAACTGGTTTTGCATTTTGCATATTAAATCTTTTCAACACCTTTTCTATGTACTCATTCTGAGATAGTGTTAATTTGCGATTTTTTCTGTCTCTAGTTATCCTCATACCAAGGATTTGTTTTGCAGCTCCCAAATCCTTCATTGCAAATGAATTTGCCAATTTTCTTTTGAGCACATTTATTTCCTGCATGTTAGACCTTGCAACAAGCATGTCATCTACATACAATAACAATATAATATAGCTGCCATCATTTTTCCTTTTTAGATAAACACAATGATCAGAGTGACATCTAGTATAACCTTGTTAGACATAAACTTGTCAAATTTTAGATACCACTGCCTTGGAGCCTGTTTTAAGCCATACAAGCTCTTCTTTAACTTGCACACCAATTTTTCTTTCCCTTTTACCTCATATCCTTCTGGTTGCTGCATGTATATCTCTTCCTCCAAATCTCCATGGAGAAATGTTGTCTTTACATCTAACTGTTCAAGATGTAAATCTTCCGCTGCTACAGGACTTAAACTAGTTCTGATTGAATTCATTTTAACAACAGGAGAAAATATTTCATCAAAATCAATGCCTTTCTTCTATGCAAACCCCTTCACCACAAGTCTAGCTTTGTACCTCTGTTTTCCTCCATCTTCTTCCTTCAGCCTGTAAACCCATTTATTCTGCAATGTAGTTTTACCTGCAGGCAACCTAACTAAGTCCCAAGTCTGGTTATGCATTAAGGAATCCATCTCTTCTTCCATGGCTAGCTCCCACTTCTTCCTGCTTTCAACCTGCATTGCTTCTTCATAACATTCAGGTTCACCAGAATCAGTCAACAATAAATAATATAATGAAGGAGAGTATCGTTCACGGGGTCTGCTTATCCTGGTAGATCTTCTAACACCACTTTCAGGTGTTTGAGGTGCCTGTTGCTATTGTGGTGGTTGCTGCTGTTGTGGTTGTTGATTATTATTATTTTCAGGCACCTTTAATTTTTCAGATATCTCATAAAGAACCGCGTATTCCTTGCTTTCTTTTTCCTGTTTCTCTTCCTGCAACTGATTCTTATACAAGACCTTTTCATTGAATATTACATCTCTACTCCTAATGATTTTGTGATTTTCATAATCATATAAGTGATAACCAAAATCATTAGCACCATATCCAATAAAGGTACATTTCTTTTATTTTGCCTCAAGCTTTGTTCTGTTTTCTTTATTAATATGGAAAAAGGCCTCACAACCAAAAGGCTTTAAAAAGGAGTAGTTTACCTTTTTACCTGTCCATGCTTCCTCTGGAATACCACCATCTAAGGAACTTGAAGGCCCTCTGTTTATTAGATAAACAACAGTATCTACAGCATCTGCCCAAAATTGTAAAGGCAATCCTGCATGCAATCTCATGCACCTTGCACGCTCCATGATTATTCTGTTCATCCTTTCTGACACACCATTTTCTTGTGGTGTTCTTGGAACTGTCTTCTCTCTACGAATTCCATGCTCTGAACAGTACCTATCAAACTATTTGCTGCAATACTCACCTCCATTGTCTGATCTGAGACACTTCAACTTCTTTCCTGTCTCAATCTCAACCAAAGCTTTCCATTTCTTGAAAGTATCAAATACATCAGATTTATTCTGAATACAATAAATCCATGTTTTTCTAGTTGCATCATCAATAAACGTAACATAATAGCGAGAGCCACCGAGAGATGATACCTGAGCAGGTCCCCATACATCTGTATGCACAACCTCCAATTTTTCGCTCTTCTTTTCTTTCCCAACTCTGAGAAATCTGACTCTCTTTTGTTTTCCATAAATGCAATTCTCAAATAAATCCAAATCAGCATTCTTCAAACCTGGCAGTAAATTTCTTGAGTGAAGAATTTTCATCCCCTTCTTACTCATGTGTCCGAGCCTACGATGCCATAATGCTACATTTGATCCTTTGGAAGTTAAAGCATTAACAAAGTTATAAATACCATTGCACTGCACTCAAAGAATTACCCGATGTTTCACCGGAGCTTTTCCGTCGCATTTCCTCACTAAGGATAGCACCCACAACATCATCAAACTTTAAAGTACTAGATCCAGGGACAGAGTTACTAATGGCCATAACTAAACCATTCCAGCTTTCTGGTAATGAGCACAGGAATAACAGAGCTCTAACTTCATCATCAAAGTTTACCCCTATAGAACTTAACTGATTGGTAACTGTATTAAATTCATTTAAATGGTCTGCAACAGATCCACCTTCCGACATCTTCATATTAAATAGTCGTTTAATAAGAAATACCTTGTTTGAGGCCGAGGGTTTTTCATATAGTTTCGCCATCGTCTGCATCAAACGCTCTGTTGTTGTTTCCTTCGAAATATTGAAGGTGACGGACGCCGCAAGGCACAAACGTACTGTACTGAGTGCCTTTCTATCGAGAATGTTCCATTCCACGTCTGTCATGGCCGCCGGCTTCTTTGTTTTTCCTCTCAATGGTAGGTATAGATATTTCTGATACAGATAATCTTCCATCTGCATCTTCCACAGCGGGAAGTTTTGGCCGTTAAATTTCTCGAACCTAAACTTACCATCGTCCGCCATTGCTCCCACTCGAACCAGGAACCCTTCTTTCCTGCGAGTTTATCAACCAAATATACCTTCGGCTCTGATACCAGTTGTTAGAAAATTATATACTATGGAGCAATGCAACACATAAAATATGTGGAAAATAAAAGCACACAAAACACATAAAACCAGAGAGACACAGATATACATGGTTCACCCAGTTTGGGTTACGTCCACCCCGAACAGCCAGTCCTTCCTTTCTATTATCCAGCAAAAAATGAAGAAACAAAACCTACAGCAGATCTGATGTAATATCCTCTGTTCTCTCTCACAGTCTGCCTCTCTATTTCTCGCTCCGAGAATACACATACAATACACAGCCACAATACAACGCCCTCATAAAAGTGAGGGGTTTCCTTCTATGGAAAAAAACCCTAATCTAAACATAACTTCTACCGTCAGATCATTTGACTAATGAACGGCCCAAATTGACTAGAAATTACTATACTTTTACAAGGCAATTTTACATCTATTTTTAGCTTCGGGGGCACTGCCACCCCCCCCTGGACCCCCCACAACAGCTATTAATTATGGGCGGCGTTGCCGCCCCTTTGAAGGTATAGGAGTCCAATGCTGTGATACAAAGTAAACAAGATAATCAGGCTCCACACCCAACATGATGGACTCTATATAGCTCATTTGGTGTTGCCTGTTTATTTAACCATACCCAACTCGATACACATTTCCCTGGTATAAACAACTCGATGCACAAATTCATCACTCCCAAATACTAGAAGAATCCCTGTATCCATCTAGAGCAATGCACCGGTGAATTATCGTATATCCCAATCCTTCTATGGGAAACCGTTCATATACCTAATGATTGTTCATATAATCGCCTCGTGCTAGGAACCTATATTTTCCACATAATGATCCACAATAGGCAGAGCACCGTGGATGATATGGGTATAGAATAAAAGCACCACCAGTAAAGGAACTTTCCAAACATCAATTATAGCTAGTGCTAATAAGAAAATTGTAGTTAGCATCATCATAATCACCATCATCAAACATGCAACAAGAAAATCTACCGCATTGCGATTTATACCCATTGCGGATTTAAACTACCACTTGCTTTAATAAATAGATACTCATTTGAATCAGGTAACCTTCTCCCTTGAGGAGTGAAGATGCACCTCCAGAAGGATGTGGCTTAATCGTGATTAATCATTCCCTTAACTAGTGCGCTCTTGTCATTTGAGTTCCAATTTATTTCTCCCGGTGTGATGGTAATATTGTTTGGTACATCATATGTGGGGTTGACCTGCATGCAACATTATAATATTAATTAGTTTAAGTTACCATTTATAGAACGATTCCCCTCCCCCCCACCCCAACATAATTTTCATGAGCCTATGAGTTTAAGTGGAGTACCAAAACAAAATGCCTAATGATCTGTGGTAGGAGGGCTTCTAATGTACATCCTTAATACACATAAAAGTTTCTATTTGAATGCTTGCATGGCGATCGTCCCGCACATGGTGTGGCTGTAGTAAAAGTATCTCGTCATGAAGGTGAGAAGGTTTACAAGGGGTTGGGAATAGGTTACGAAGATGTCATTGTATAAAGGCCAACCTTAACAGCTAAGAAAGGAGGGGAACCTGGAATTTCGAATATACCCAAAATTTTGGGTGGTGTTGCAGCGGCTACAACAAATGGCGAACCACTGGTAGAATCTAGCATCTCTGTCAACATCACAACAATAGTTTGAGCCAAGATAGTGATGCAAGGGAATATTTAACAGGTTCTGCGGGTACCCTTTGTATTACTTTGGCCTTTACAGGTATGCCTAGTCCTTGTGCCTCAGCTAGGTCTCGCTAATCAGAACACATCAAAGCCGAAGCTCACAGATGCCAGTAGCTTGTTGATGAAGTGAAGAGCTAGGAAGAGGGTTTATTATTATTAGGGTTTTTAAAGTAAGTTTCCGGTGTTTCTCCGCTGCCTGCAGGCCTAGACAGTACCTTGGTGGAGTCACTTCAAAAAATCACAAGCATTGCTCCGCTGCCAGCGAGCCTGGTCAGTACCCCAACAGAGCCGTTGCATTACCTCTCTGTGCAGGAATCCTTTCTCGATCCTTTACCCTTATTTGTTTCATGTGCTTGTAGCACTTATTTTCATGTGCTCATGGCACTTATTTTTCATAGGCGGATGAGGGATTCTGACTTATTTTACAAGCAAGAGAGGTTGTTTCTTATTTTACAGAAACTGAAAGATATCCTGATTTAGATTTTCCTTTGTGCCAAACCTTCGCATCCCATCTACCACAATAGGCGAAGCACGCAAAACATATCATTAAGATGTCCAAGACTATGTTGGGCACAAGTCTTAGGCTTACAGGTATTTGGCCACTCAAACTCATTAGGTCTCCCACAATCAACCGGCTCGTATCTCCCCGACTAATAAGTTTAGACTCATAGGAATCTTGTTGAGAATGCGACTTCGATGATCTGTCCTGAGAGAAAGCTACCTCTTGAGATAGCCAACGCAACCTCACACAAACAATGGGGTTACTGTTTCAGTAATCGAGGCAGAACAAGTCTGCAAGTTGGTAGGGTTTCAATGAGGGCTCATGTAGTGATAGGCGATATGTGGAATATTTTCAAAGCTATATCAACAACCTGTGGAAACGATGTGGGGAAGAAAGTGTATGACGCAATGTAATAAACAAGGCTCAGGATGCAATGCAACATCACGTGTGGGAATGATCCACTAGTTGGAGGTGGAGAGACAAGGCAAAGCACATGTAGTGATTATTCGAACATTATGCAACAATAGGGAAACTGAAAAAGCATGCATGCCAAAATAAATGGAACTTTTTAATGGATAAAACTACAGAACACAAGAAAATACAGCAAGCATAATTCTAAACCATGAAGTAAAACCTTAGCAAGTAAACCTAATTAATAACTTGACAACCAAAACTTTATTAGCAGATCCTAGCTAGCCTACTCCTAGTTTAACCAAAGAGGTAGTCAGGTTATGTAAAATCATCTTTCCAGTGTAGCCACCGCATTATTTCCCATCCTGTAATAGCAACAATGCTCGGGATCAGAGCCAACATCCAAAAAAGTGCATCAACAACAAAACTTACCTGAAGGGTATGTGCAACGACAAGAAGATCATGGATACTTACCATAGAACATGCCGAAATGGATTGTGTAAGCTGAATTCCACTCTCATCCTAATAGACAGCAATATTTTTATGAAACTTAACATTTTCTATGAATGACACACACCTATTCATGCACAACCCTAGGTCTGACGGGGTTATGCTGGGAGGAGCATGGTACTTGGGAACCATCATTTCAGAAACCCTAATATGAGAAACCCTAGTTGGAGTTGTTTGAGGGGTCCTGTCAGGATCGGAAGGACTAGGGCTAACAACCGACATAAGAGGATTCCCTGATGGGTACTCGAATATTCATAAAGAGGATTATTGACTTCTGGTGTCTTCATATGGTCAGCAAAGAGATATGAGTGGCAGTCCTCAGTGGTATGAGTGAATATGTTTTCAGATAAGCAGTGATTGCTGGAATCATCGATTTGATCAAGTTGGATACCTGGCATGTTAGGCTCCCCGGGAGTTACCAATTGGGATGGATCAATAGAGGGGACATGTTGAGGTTTCCTAGATAGGAAATCGCTCCTATGGCTGTCTAAAGATTTCGAGTGAGAAAGATCAGATCTAAAAGATTCACCAATTTTGCACTATGATTGTGAAACACCATCCGCGTGCTTATGATGGTCGCCAATACCAGTATGAGGATATTTTGAATGTCTCGAAGAAATTACTGGTGTGGCGGACTCATGAAATAAATCGAGGAATAATGAATGAAAATATTGAGCCGCAGGGGTGTTAACCGTACAAGGAATTTCATTTCGCATATCGGTGTTATCTGGAGCGAACAATGGTCTTGCATGCCTAGGATGGTCCAATGATTTTGTAAGGTCAACTTTATCTGGAACAAGATTCAATTTGTTATTAGTGTGTGAATAAGATTTAGGATTGTCTCTAGGGAAAAATTCAGTGGGCTCGAGATAGGTTCCATGAACCGGGAGAGATAATGAGACACTATGGTTTTCAAGCTCTGATTCGACAAGGTGTGTGAAAGATTCAGAGGTGACACAACATGTTTTATCTTCTTGCACACGTCTATCATTGCTCACAAATTTCGAGGTCATAACTCCACTACACGGTAATTTAGGAGGGAGAGCAGGAATATCGCAAAAGGTAATACTCTCATTGGAGGCCTGAATGTGGTATGGACTCGGGGAGATGGACAAGGAAGAATTAGGGACACAGTCTGAATAGCTAACAACTTGCAGGTCATTATAGGGAACACTAGGATCAGGCTGGGTTTATACTTGAAATTGTTCAAGGGAAACAAGGATCACATGCCTGAACTGTTCACTTAACAATTTCCAATCAACATCTTTTTCAGGGAACTCAACACAATAATGAACAAATCTGATAGAGAATTCATCTAGAGTTTCCTGAGGTTCCATTCTGATGTTATTTAAATTTATAAATACATTTTGAAAATCATACCTGTGAAAAGCTTGTTGTAATTCACTAGCAAGTTGTTCAAACGAATGGATGGACGCTTCCGGCAATGTGTGGCACCATTGCTTAGTGCGACCTTCGAGAGTGAGGAAGAAAAGTAAACAAATCAAACCTTCATTGTCCATTTCGTAGCACTCACCAAAGTCACAAAAATATAAAAGGTGTTTGGTTATAGACACTCCGTTTTCACCATCAAATTTTAGCTGGGACAAGTGATACATAATTTCATCGGGGATGAGGCATCGAGGCTCACAAAACTCAAACAAACATCTCAGGAGAATGATTTGGGAACAAGACATTATAGATATGAGATTAACTGCATGCTCTAAGGGCTCAGCTTGTCATCTGGCCCTCCTTCTAGCACCAATTCTGTTGACGGGAAAGTTTGTCCGACCAACAGCAAGGGATCTCCTTGGTAAAAAGTCCCAACTAGACTCTAAAATTTTTGGAGTAGGGATCCCGTCCAGGGTGTGGGTCCCACTACCGCTGATTTCTCCTTTCTTCGGGGTCTCGCTTAAACTCTATAAACCTGTGGATACAAAATTAATCAAATGATACAAGACATATGGTTGATGCATTAAATGTACATATAACACTATGAGTAGAAAGAGGAACTAATAAAGCATAAGTACCGAAGGAAGTGTTGTTAACAACACATCATTAGCGTCATGCTTATAAACTTTTCTGACCACAAAAGAAAAAATTCATTATGGAAAGAACACCCTTCACTTCCTAAAAGTTTTAAATGAAAACAAAAATGCTAATAAACAAAGTCATCAACATTCATTAAGAAAGTGAAATGAACTCAACCACCATTAACATATATTCAAAAAAAATGTTATGCAATTGTGATATGAATTGAAGATACAGTTCCCTTAATCTAAAGATGTTCAGAAACTGAAAATATAATACTCAATAGTGCTCATACATATGTCAACACCAGATCCACAAAGGGATTTTTAAAAATGCTTGTATTCATGCTCAAATTGTATAATCCTGGTAATAAAATGTACTCAGCTCGAGTCCCAAACAAAAGATCCCATTTACAACCTCCCGAAGGAAGTATTTATGGACAAAACTTGCCCTTTGGGCTTCCTTGACCTTTTGTCTTCCTAACTGTTGGGCTGCCTTGCGACTTAGTAGATTTTGTGACCTGCGACCTCAGCGATTGTTGTGACCTGCGACCTCACTGAATTTTGCGACTTGCGACCTCTAGCAAGCTACAACCTGCGACCTGAATGTTGGCAATATGATGCAGAGTGTTGTCCTTGATGGCAACCCACTGAATGAAGATGAAGACATGCGACTGTTGTCCTTAATGGCAATCCACCTGATGAAGTTATTCTTGACTTGTTGGACATGGTAGATGATGTAAATCTGATATGAAATGATGTTTGTTAGCAATATGATGCTGAGTGTTGTCCTTGAATGGCATCCCACTTGATGAAGATAATGGCAACTTACTGGATGAAGTTGTGCTTGATATAATATGTCTTGATGAACCTGTTTAAAGATGAAAATCTATTGTATCTACAGAGAGTACAGAAGGTAATGAAGAAAGGAATTCAATATGTGCTAGATCTATGATAAAAAGAGTATGTCTCAAGGCATACGCGGATTTGTCTAGGAGAAGTCGCGTATGCATGCGGGAAACAACGTGACAAGTCGCGTATGGACAAAAGCGCTCAAAAAGTGCAAAATCAGGGGTAACCACCATGGTATTGACCCATTGTATTGGGTAATGATTCGTCTAAATGACCCCGTCCAGGAATACCATCGGAAGTAATGTAGTTTTGGGCTCATGGTATTGTTTTGGCTCATGGTATTGAAAAAGGGGCTCATGGTATTGAAAAATGGAGAACCTATATAAGGAGAAGAAATTCATTGTGAAAATCATGTGTGTGGGAGAAAGATGTCTGAGCTTGAATAAATACTTCTCTGTGAAGTATATCTGTATGGAAAGGGTAAAGGTTTGATGATAGATCTGAATCTATGATGCACCTATGAAGAAATGATGAAGCAGGATATCTAGATATGAAATGTATTTGTATCTACTAGATCTGTTTATGGAGTGATTAGATCTGTGATGAGGCGAACATCTGTCTGAAGTAAAGGGTTGAATTTGAACTAAATATCTGATCTGAAGAAGTATGTAGCTCTGTAATGGTTGAAGATTCATACGCTAGTTAGCCGTAGAGGAACTGCGTATATACACGTCTTCGCTGAAGAGAAAGCACATATGCGCAATGAAATATACACAGAGGTATACGCTGGTTTGTGTGAATGGAAGAGCGTATATACGCGACATCAGTGAAGGGAAAGCGCGTATGCAAACTAGGGTTTTCTGAAGCAAGGGGTATGAAATATCTGATCTGTTCTGCTGTGTTTCTTCTATCTGATCTGTGTTGATAAGTATCTGTTGGTGATGTATGTTTGTGCTTAAAAGTATGGAAAGGGTCTAGTCTGAAAATATGATGAAACGTGGCCTGCAAGTGGTGTCCTAAAGGAAGCTTTGGATCCAGTGTGAAAATTGATGAAACGTGGTCCATAGAGGTGCTGAGGGTTGTAGCCTTCAGTCAGGGGGTCGTAGCTCCCTTCCAGGTGAGGCTGGTAAACGAGATCGGGGGGTCGTGGCTCCCTTCCAGGAGAGGCTGGTAAACGAGTCAGGGGGTTGGAGCTCCCTTCCAGGAGAGGCTGGTAAACGAGCGCAGGTGGGTGCCTGCGTGCTGGTCAAGTCTGCGCCAGCACATATGTTGTAATATGTTTTCACTATAATAAAATATTGAAGGCTGAGCAACTGCAGCGGTGGTTTTCTCCCGACTTGGGTTTCCACCTAAAAATCCTGGTGTTCATGTGTGATGCTTTGTGTGATGGTTTACTCTGTTCTTACTGCATATGTTTACTGTTTATTAAACATATGATGAATGAATGATGGAATGATTTAAGTGAAGAACTAATGACATAATTAGATATCTGTGTATACGCGAGTTTCATAAAGGGTATCCGCGTATATACGCGAGTCTGTTTCAGAAAAGTAGCGTATGGGTTTTAGAATCAAGAAAAAGTAAAAGTTTTGAATATGCAGTAAATACTGATTCACCCCCCCCCTCTCAGTATTTTTCCCAAAAATTGGTATCAGAGCAGGTCCTTATGCAGAAGCTTGATCGCTTGAAGGAGATCCGTCGCAATGGGAAAGAAGCAAAAGAAGAAGGTTACTCAAGGAAAGAAGAAGCCTCATAAATCATGTATAGAAGATGAAACATGTATTAATCATTGTCTTGTATTTTACTTAACTGTATATGCAAAGATTATGATAGTGAAAGTGAAGATGAAGAAGATTCTGACCAAGCTCTACAAGTGCTCATGGCAAAGAAGCAAAAGGCTACTCAAAGTAAGGAGATGTCTCAGAAAACCTGTATAACAGAAGTTAGCAAAGATGAATCTGATAGTGATTGGGGTCCTTGTAATCTTATCGGTGCAAGCAATGATGTAGATGTAGAAAGTGATGTTGTGGATTGAAAAGAAGTCATCAAAGATCAACAAAGAATATTTATTGAGAAGGACTCTGCCTCCAAAAGGTTGGTCTTTAGACTGAAAAGGATGTTCGATGATGTATACAATCGAAGTAAAGGATATGAAGCTGGAATCATCTCTCTGCAAGCAGATCTTGAAGAATCAAATAAGAAGAATGAAGGACTTGAAGCAGAAAACGTTTCTCTAAAAACAGATCTGGAAAAATCAAAAAGGAAGAATGAAGTTCTTGAAGCTGGAATCATCTCTCTACAAGAAAAACTTGAAACATCAAGTAAGAAAAGTGAGGAACCTCTACAATCATTTGAAAATGAAGGACTTGAAGCAGAAATCATTTCCCTCAAAGAAGACCTGGATAAATCAAATAAGAAGAATGCAGGACTTGAAGCAGAAAACATATCTCTGAAAGAAGATCTTGAAGCATCGAAGAAGAAGAATGAAGAGCTGCAACAAACATGTGAAGAAAACGAAAATTGGTTGAAAGAAGAGATTCTAAATCTGAAGGATCAAGTAGAAGATGGAAGAAGGAAAGAAGAAAGCATGAAAAAGCAATGTCAAGCCTTGGAGGTTGAGGTAAACATTCTCAAAGGTAAATTAGAAGAAAAGGTTAAACTTTTGAGGTTTCAAGATAGTACTAATGTTTTGGACAATATTCTGAGTAATCAAAGGTCTCCTGCTATCAAACTTGGTCTTGGTTTCCATGAAACTGTTAAAGGAGAATCTAGCTCACAAGGAAGTGCTAAAGATTCAAAGGATGTCAAAGCAAAACCTGAAGTAGTGAAAGAGACAAAAGGGCAACCAACAATTATGAATTCTCAAAGGAAATCACTCAATAATGTTGAATGCTTTAAATGTCATAATTATGGGCATGTTGTAGCAAATTGCAGGAGCAGATCATTTCAGCCTCAAACAAATAATTCCTACATAGAAAGGTACTCTGGTTTCTTCAAGGGATATTGTTTTTCATGTAACAAGTATGGACATAAAGCAGCTGATTGTAAAAGAAGGAAGATTAGAAATACTCATTATGATTCTTATGCTTATTTCTCTGGACACATGAGATGTTATTCTTGTAACAAGTATGGACATATAGAAAAGGAATGCAGGTTCAACAGATATGAGAAATTGGATAACTTCCAGCACACAAATAGAAAGTTCAAGCAAATCTGGAAAAAGATGGAGGATCGATCAGAAACGTAGGGAATTTTGACCCTACTGCAGTCATCTGCTTTTGAAGCTTACTTCTCTGATTGACTGCAGGAATGATGTGGGATACATTATGAGATTTAGTAATGTATCGTCACAGGGGGAGCAATGTATGATGTCTCTCATGATTGATTTGATTATTCTGGTTATATGTATTTCTGACAAAGCATCTGATATGAAGAAGACAGGTACAGGAAGTACAAGTTCAGGAGGAGATGAAGGAATGTGAAAAAATTTCTATGCTTCACTTTCCATACGCGGGTTCTATTAAAAAAAGTCGCGTATACACACGAGTTCCAGCAAACACAGTCACGTATGCATTGATGATAAGAGAATTTATATGATAGCTGAAGATCTGGAGCAGAGGTTCAGGGGAAGCATCAGTCTGACTGTTAATAACTGTGTTATTGACTCAATTTCAGCTTAGTTTCTCAGTTCTAAATAATGAGGAAACGATACATGGTTTCTTATGTTGAAGATTATGGATGAGTCCTGTTTGCTTTTTGATGAAGAGTATTCATTGTTGTGATGAAATTCTTATAATTCGGAGATAAGGACAGTTCATGCAGAGATTGTTGCTGATGACTTACTGATGAACGTATTCAGGTTGCACAAGTTAAGAAGGAGCACTGGTTCAGGAGGAGCAGCAGGTTGAATACTAATGATTGCATTGTTGGCAATATGACTGCTTATTCTTTGGTTTTGTGATGCTCAAATGATGATGACTTGGTATATGGTTTATTATGATAAGATTTTGATCCCTGGTTACTGAAAAGTATCTTTTGTGCTCACACATGGATGAGTTGGAAGTCGTTTGATTCAGAAATAAATCATGCAGAGTTTGTTACTATGCTTGAGATCTTTTGCCTACATATGTTACTTCATGTTAAATCTTGAAGATCTTGATGATATTGGACCACATGGATGATTGTTTGACACATATTTGAAGATGTTGTTCTGGTATGATAATCTCTCTTGGAAAGATTGTATTGATGCTGCAAAGAATCTGAAGGCTTGGTTACTAATGTGCTTATGCTACAACTGTTGGATGACGCTTGAAGACACAACTACACTGTTCTATCTATCTGTAGTCCAGGGAAGCATTCAAATATCCCAGAAAGAAGCTGAACACTGTCTTTTTCTCACAGAGGATCAGATCTGGTTAAAATTTAGAAGATGGTATTGGATACGCGGGTTTCCTGAAACACAGTCGCGTATATACGCGAGTTCATGCACATAAAACCGCGTATGTTTGATTACTGACAATTTTCTGTTTGGAGTTAGCTCTCTTCAGCATAGCTGCAGTACTAATTGGTATCTCTGATACTGTTTGGTATCTTTGGTGGTGTTCCAGTTCTTATAATATTGTTTCGATCTCTGATGTTTTGATAAAGATGCCTTGATGATTTGTTGGTGAAAGTGTTCAGGATGCACAAACTAAGGGGGAGCCTTGGTCATATGAAAAGGATGCTTGGATGCACAGATTCAGGGGGAGCATTAGCGATGCTGAGTATAATACATTGTTGGCATTATGTTGATTCTGAAAAAATGTTCTCTTTCTTGAGGACTTTCTAGGTGTTGGTTATGAAAAGTCATATTTGTATTTTGATGAAAAGGTCATGTTGAGACCCATGATGTAAAATTGTAAATTTCAGTCATGTAAAGGACTTGTCAAATTTTGTAAACCCTCTTGGTTGGGTAGCTGAGTCAAATTTATAAACCCACTTGGTTGGGTAGCTGAGTCAAATTTTGTAAACCCACTTGGTTGGGTAGCTGAGTCAAATTTGTAAACCCACTTGGTTGGGTAGTTGAGTCTCATATGAAAATCCACTTGGTTGGATATTTGATGTAAGTATGAGTCATTGGTGATAGGAATTTCATAGAGTCATGTACTCCATTGGAAAATATGTTTGAAGATTCAGCATGAACTCAGGGGGAGCTTGGTCACTTCAGTATACATCAGATCTGCAGAACGCTTCTTCCACATGAGGAGAAAAGGGGGAGAGTGTGTTGGTTTTTGATCCTCCCTTTGCCCTTGATGTCAAAGGGGGAGAGTGACATGGTGTTTGAATGAAGAAAAAGAATGGTGTCAAAAATGGAGAGAGTGACATGGTGTCATTGTATTCTTAATGTACCTATCTGTTGTGGTAACCAAACACCATCGTGGTTGCCATCAAGTCCAAAGGGGGAGATTGTTGGAAATATGATGCAGAGTGTTGTCCTTGATGGCAACCCACTGAATGAAGATGAAGACATGCGACTGTTGTCCTTAATGGAAATCCACCAGATGAAGTTATTCTTGACTTGTTGGACATGGTAGATGATGTAAATCTGATATGAAATGATGTTTGTTAGCAATATGATGTTGAGTGTTGTCCTTGAATGGCATCCCACTTGATGAAGATAATGGCAACTTACTAGATGAAGTTGTGCTTGATAGAATATGTCTTGATGAACCTGTTTAAAGATGAAAATCTATTGTATCTACAGAGAGTACAGAAGGTAATGAAGAAAGGAATTCAATATGTGCTAGACCTATGATAAAAAGAGTATGTCTCAAGGAATACGCGGATTTGTCTAGGAGAAGTCGCGTATGCACGCGGGAAACAACGTGACAAGTCGCATATGGGAAAAAGCGCTCAAAAAGTGCAAAACCAGGGGTAACCACCATGGTATTGACCCATTGTATTGGGTAATGATTCGTCTAAATGACCCCGTCCAGGAATACCATCGGAAGTAATGTAGTTTTGGGCTCATGGTATTGTTTTGGCTCATGGTATTGAAAAAGGGGCTCATGGTATTGAAAAAGGGAGAACCTATATAAGGAGAAGAAATTCATTGTGCAAATCATGTGTGTGGGAGCAAGATGTCTGAGCTTGAATAAATACTTCTCTGTGAAGTATATCTGTATGGAAAGGGTAAAGGTTTGATGATAGATCTAAATCTACAATGCACCTATGAAGAAATGATGAAGCAGGATATCTAGATCTGAAATGTATTTGTATCTACTAGATCTGTTTATGGAGTGATTAGATCTGTGATGAGGCGAACATCTGTCTGAAGTAAAGGGTTGAATCTGAACTGAATATCTGATCTGAAGAAGTATGTAGCTCTGTAATGGTTGAAGATTCATATGCTAGTTAGCCGCAGAGGAAGCACGTATATACGCGTCTTCGCTGAAGAGAAAGCACGTATGCGCAATGAAATATACACAGAGGTATACGCTGGTTTGTGTGAACGGAAGCGCGTATATACGCGACATCAGTGAAGGGAAAGCGCGTATGCAAACTAGGGTTTTTACGAGAGAGCAAGGGGTAACAGAAATATCTTAGAATTTACTAACGTGTTTATAACTAACGATGCTGTGTTGATAAGTATCTGTTGGTGATGTATGTTTGTTCTTAAAAGTATGGAGAAGGGTCCGGTGCGAAAATATGATGAAACGTGGCTGCAAGTTGTGTTCTATGGAAGTTGTTGGATCCAGTGTGAAAATTGATGAAACGTGGTCCATAGAGGTGCTGAGGGTTGTAGCCTTCAGTCAGGGGGTCGTAGCTCCCTTCCAGGTGAGGCTGGTAAACGAGATCGGGGGGTCGTAGCTCCCTTCCCGGAGAGGCTGGTAAACGAGTCAGGGGGTTGGAGCTCCCTTCCAGGAGAGGTTGGTAAACAAGCGCAGGTGGGTGCCTGCATGCTAGTAGAAGTCTGCACCAACACATATGTTGTAAAATGTTTTCTCTATAATAAAAGATTGAAGGCTGAGCAACGGCAGCGGTGGTTTTCTCCCGACTTGGGTTTCCACCTAAAAATCCTGGCGTTCATGTGTGATTCTTTGTGTGATGGTTTATTCTGTTCCTACTGCACATGTTTACTGTTTATTAAACATCTGATGAATGAATGATGGAATGATTTAAGTGAAGAACTAATGACATAATTAGATATCTGTGTATACGCGAGTTTCATAAAGGGTATCCGCGTATATACGCGAGTCTTTTTCAGAAAAGTAGCGTATGGGTTTTAGAAGTAAGAAAAAGTAAAATTTTTGAATATGCAGTAAATACTGATTCACCCCCCCCCCTTCTCAGTATTTTTCCCAACACTGAAGCAATCTGCGACCTGCGACCTCAAGAAATCTATGACCTGCGACCTGCTTGGATTCTGCGACCCTACAAATTGAGGAAATCTGTGACCTATGACCTCGAGAAATTCGTGACCCGTGACCTAGGGTTTTCATCCTTTCTACATTTCTCTTTTGAAGATATCAACACCTTGTTTTTCCAGGGGACAACCATAGCCCTCGTCACCTGGACCGGCATTTTTTGGATAAGTGAAAACTTCTTCGTCTGGGTCATTATAATAATCTCCTCATACTGTTTGCATGTGAACACAACAAATTAGCCGTATATAACACACTAAACTAGCCTCACACACACATACACACACATATATGAATATATACGTATATGTGAATATATATATATATATATGTTGAGGAAGCAGAAAATCGTAGACGCATAAAATGAAAATCCAAAATAAAATTATGGGAGTTTAACAGCTATCTTGGACTCTTGCATATTCCTGTTCTGTAGGAAATTTATGAGTAATTGATGCATATCCACTATGATTTCATTTGCTGGTGCGTAAGAGAACTTTGAAATGCCAAGAAATGTTCATCATTCAATAAGCATGTATAGTTAACTCTCTTGATGTTCCTCCTCAACGGAAATGATGTTGAAGCCAAGGAAGCTCCTATGTGTTACTAGGTGCTGGGATGAGCCACGATGTGTGACCTCATCAAAGTATCGTGAGGCTGCGACCCAACGGGGATTTCGATGATCATTCAGAAATAATGGATTGTTGCTCAACGGGAAAATGACCAAGGCAATCTGGGACAAATAAAGTGAGTATTGCAAAGCAGGATACTTCCTCAGATTATTTCCATGCACACTACCGTGAGTGAATAGGAATGCAACTGCTAAGTGATCAATATCACCTGCCTTGCTATAGGGACGACGAAATTTCATTGTTGCATCAGGCTTGAAATTATCTGTCTACTGAGCTGGGGTTTCCATGTGCTATGTGGGGCTCCTTTCAGGTTCACTTTTATCATTTACCATATCAAAGCCAGCCACCCTAGTACGCATTGTACAGTCGAGGGAGCTACATTAGTCTAGATAATATTTTCATCGTATATCGCATTGTTAGCAGCCTACCTGGTCCTATTCCCTCTGTTCCCTGCCATAATAAGATATCCAATACTCCAAGTGGTGTATGTGGGTATCAACTTTCCCAACGTCATGCAAAACTGTGATGGGTGCACTCTTTCGAGCCTTACATAGAGATCAAAATTTTGTTCTACAGGTGCAGTCGATGAATTGATTGAGTATCGGTGTACATCAGCCTATGAATCGAGCGCATGCCCATCTCATTTTAAGAGTGCATCTCTACGTTTAGATGGGCATGGGTATTTTCCTCGGAGGGAGGTCGCACTTATGGAGTAGAGGTCGCCTGGTCGAGGAAATTAACCTGTCGCGGCTCCTCTTGAATATGTTCTTTTGCGACATTGTGACTTCAGGGAGGTTGAACAGCCACATTGGAGTATAGGTCGCACCTCCTAGCCGGAAGCAAATGTAGCCACTTTGCGACTTGGGTTGCAGTGACGTGGTCGGAGAGTCACACCAGTCACGATCTCCCTTGGATAAACTCACCTGCGACTTCGCAACTTGGGTGGCGGTCGCAGAGTCGAGGATTTGCTTGAGTTGCAAGTTCTCTCTCCCTGTTTAATGCCTTGCGCTCACAGTGCACTAGTAACCGTGCGACCATAGAGGGAGAGTGTGACTGCCCAGAGAACCCCTAGATCACTATCTCGGATCAAAAACTTAGTGTTTCTTCCCAGAGTTCATTTTTCCAGCCAAGGAAGTAGTAACTATCAACGCGTTTACGGAGACTTGCGATGCAAGCTGATAGTAGTCATGCATACGTAGTTGATCTCATATTGCGAATCTGGGGAGGTTACACACCCAATATGATTATAAGCACTTATCTAGTGTGACGGTCGCTATTGACACCACGAGGCAAGGTGTAAAATCATAATGCTACTCTCTAAGAGGAAACACAACATGCCGTCTACTTTATGAGGGCGAAAGAGAAAAGCAAAATTGATAACATTGTCTCATGCCTTGGCTGCATGCTCGGATTGAATGTTGCGTGATAGATGCCTCAGCAACTTGATTCAATAGGATTGTTGAGTCATAATACCAATAAGTTGCGGCTTTAGCGAATCTTTTGGCAAGTGCGACCTCGCGGCTGGTAAAACTGAATGCCGCAGACGTTTCATGAAATAGTCTCCAAGCTTACGTTGCTGCGCATCTAATTTTGACCACACCACCATATTTTTTATAATATTTTATACATAGATGGGGCTCGTAATGTGCCATGCTTCCTTGGGAATCTAATAAGGTGCGCAGTTTATTGTAGACAGACTTTATGCCCACGCATTGTTATGACCCGTTTTTTTTTTCTATATTCTGCAATGATCGACTAGAATCCTTCATACACTCCACTATAAAGAAAACATATTTTCTTTACTTTCGCCCTGAGATTCGATGAGAGGCCTCTCAATGCCTATTCCCACCTTTGAACATGCGCATTTTTAATGTCAAATGAAGATGTATTTTTGCCTTCTTGATCATTTACACATCTCTTTTGAAGTGCGTTGGCCTCTTACAATAGTTCCTATGCGAAATGCATGACTTTGTTATGTGATGGAATCTAGATAGATCATTTGGTGTTGCCTATTTATTTAACCATACCCAACTCGATACACATTTCCAGGGTATAAACAACTCGATGCACAAATTCATCACTCCCAAATACTGGAATAATCCCTGTATCCATCTGGAGCAATGCACTGGTGAATTATCATATATCCCAATCCTTCTACAGGAAACCATTCAAATACCTAATGATTGTTCATATAATCACCTCGTGCAAGGAACTTACAATTTCCACATAATGATCCACAATAGGTGGAGCACTGTGGATGATATGGGTATAGAATAAAAGCACCACCAGTAAAGGAACTTTCCAAACATTGATTATAGCCAGTGCTAATAAGAACATTGTAGTTAGCATCATCATAATCACCATCATCAAACATGCAGCAAGAAAATCTACTGCATTGCGATTTATACCTGTTGTGGATTTAAACCACCACTTGCTTTAATAAATAGATACTCATTTGAATCAGGTAACCTTCTCCCTTGAGGAGTGAAGATGCACCTCCAAAAGGATGTGGCTTAATCATGATTAATCATTCCCTTAACTAGTGTGCTCTTGTCATTTGAGTTCCAATTTATTTCTCCCGGTGTGATGGTAATATTGTTTGGTACATCATCTGTGGGGTCAACCTGCATGCAACATTATAATATTAATTAGTTCAAGTTACCATTTATAGAAAGATTCCCCCCCACCCCCCACATAATTTTCATGAGCCTATGAGTTTAAGTGGAGTACCAAAACAAAATTCCTAATGATTTGTGGCAGGAGGGCTTCTAATGTACATCCTTAATACACAAAAAAAAATTATTTTTGAATGCATGCATGGCGATCCTCCCGCACATGGTGTGGTTGCAGCAAAAGTATCTCATCATGAAGGTGAGAGGGTTTAGAAGGGGCTGGGAACAAGTTATGATGATTTCATTGTCTAAAGGCCAACCTTAACAGCTAAGCGAGGAGGGGGACCCAAAATTTCGAATATACCCAAAATTAAAGTACCCTGCCAAGTACTCTCCTCCCGCATACCCTTGGAAAAAGGATATGTCTCTTGATGGTCAAACTCTCTTAAGAGTAGCCAACACAATTTTTCCTCCTGCTGCCTAGTATCATAGAGTTGCAATTAACTCTCCAACTTCTTTCTCTCTATCCGCATCCATTTTTCCACCGATGAATGCCTTCTATCCTCCTCCATTTTGGTATTCCTCCAAAAGAGACTACCATCCTCCCATATCATATTTTTCTCCTTTCATTCCATGGGATGTTGAGATGCAACTCCTTGGAGACTTCCTAGAGAATATCTCTCACCGATGATCATTTTTAACCCATAAGGATCCAAAGGGGTTGAAAGCAAAGCCTCCTTGCTGCTACCTCTTGACAGTGTTGTAACCCTCCTATAGGGTGTTTTGGCTATCTCATGTCTCAACTCCCGAATGAAAATTTGGTTCTGCATTAATTTGTTTGGAGAAAATTTCACTCCACCCTCCAGTTTCATGATTCTCTCCAAAATATCACACCTCAACCTCAAGGGTGGTGTGCAACTCAACAGGTATCTATGAAAATGATGGTTCAAATGCTGCTTGAGCCATTCAAGCTTGCACAGCTTAGTGTAATCTTGATGCTCTTCCATGGCAACAATATTTGATCCTGGGCCATATGAATACATATTTCCACAATTTTTAGAAGGATTTTCTACAATAAGTAAAAGTGGAAATCTTCCCATACCTTGGTGAGATGTGGGAACCTCATGGAGTGCTGCAAAGGCTCCTCCTTCCAATGTAGTGACTGCCCCAGCTGCTGATGTAGAAAGCTGCTCTTATAAGGCTGTGACAACACTGGTACTTGTCTCTTCCCATGGTTGTGTGGACCCTTTATTGTCTGATATATCTCCATAAAAATTTTTGATCAGCTCTTGAGTGAACTCAAAAAAATAAGTCACTCTTGTGTGGCTTAAGTGATTGCACCACCAATCTTTGGCTTCACCATCCAGGTGCAATGCTGAAACTTCTGCTTCCTCCCTCTCTATCACTAGATGAAGTAGGAAGAATGTCTCAAGCTTCCTTGCCCAAAATCTTGCTGTAGTTGACCCATCAAATTTAGACAATAGGAATCTATTGCCTTTAATCTCTCCTTTGATGCAAGGTCTCTTCTCTTCTCTCAGTTGAAAAAACTGAGGAAAATCTAGGGTCTCTTTGAAAGCCCTAGGTTGGCAATTGTATTCTTCCAGATATCCACTTAGGATTTCATGCTCTAAATTTTCTCCTTGCTCTCCACTCCCTCTATGAGAACAGGAAGTGCATGCATCTTCTTCTACTTCTTGAAACCTTCTAGAGGTCTCATTGCAATTCTCTCCTCCTTGAAACCCTTTTGGAGTTTCTGTTAGACTCCTATACCAATAGGTGTCATATTTCATGATTGACTTGATGAACTATGTAATATGTTCATACCTTTTCTTGTTGCAAAGGTTTTCCATATTCTCAAAAAATCAAAAAATTTAAAAAAATGTAAAGACGGTATACCCTAAAAGAAAAATCAAAGGGTGAAAAGAATAAAAATGGCCAAAAAAAAAGTAAAAGAAAATGAACCCCACCAAAAGAAAGGCCAAGGAAAGTGTGCAACTCTAAATGCCACTGCTTTTTGCTCTTATGTAATAAGTAAAATTTTGTGCAACTTGTATTTTATGCCACAAATTATGAATAGTCAAACATTTTAAGCTTGGCTAGTTCATCTTTCAATTTTATGTTTTAGAGATAGAGAATAAAATATGACCAAACTATTTAATATTGGCAGATAAGTAGTTAGGTAGAGTGAATAAAAGGAGCTCAACAGTTTAATCTGAGCCCTTGGATGTAATAAGGTTTAGAATTAGATAGATTTTCAGATGTAAAAGAAAAAGTGTGATAAGGGTTTTCCAGTTTAAGTGCACCCTAATAAAGAAGAAAAAATGGTAGGGTAAAGTAGGTAGGGTAGGTAGATGTTGTTGCAAAATTACATGTGATGAATAATGGCTTTATATGTGTTAAATATTTTACTTTCATCACAAGTGAAAAGGCAGACAATACACTGGAAGAAACTCAAGCAAAGGAAAGTCAGATTATTAACTTCCCTTCTCATTTTTCCCTGAAAATTTCACTAATTTCCCCTAAGTACTAAGGTATTTGAAAATTGGAGGGGCTCAAGGCATTTCCTTGACTTTTGGAGGGACCGGACCCTTGAACCAATAATTGGAAAATCCTAAGTACTTAAAATCATTCATCAAAACATTCATTCACCTATAAAAGATCTTTTCCTAAGTAAAATCCCTTTTTACTTAGGAAAATCATGCAATATTTCACAAAAACCCTATTCATAAAAGTGTAAGTTAAATACATTACCTTAATATTTTATACTTAGCGCTTCCGTTCATTTTTTTCATATTAATTTCTAATTTTATTATTTAAATCCCCATACAAATAAACCCTTTCCCGTATTATTTTAATTATATCCCAAATAATTAATATCCTGCCCCTTTTGGTTGAAATATAACCTTAATAATTTGATTAACTAAATCGAAATACAAATCCACATCCCCGCCATATCAATAAGGGTTAATTAATCCTCATGACTAATTAATAACTTATATCCGCCAATAGAATCACCCCCGATATGATTAATTATATTAAATCACATTGGGCCTGCCCTGTTTATCAATAAAGGTTAATTAATCCTCATGATTAATTAATAACCTGTATCCGCCAATAGAATTTCCCCCGATATGATTAATTATATTAAATCACATTGGGCCTGCCCTGTTATCTTTTCTCCATCTTTCTTTCCCGAGGACCGTCCGATCAACTCCTCTAAGATCTATGGCTATTACTCATATCGCTAGCAATCCACGTCCGAACGATAACGTGTGATGGCCAAGCGGTTTTCTGGATCGTACAGTGCCACGCATCATTCATCGTATGGAATCACTTTCCCTCTGCTAAAAACCGCCCTCCCTCAAAAGCGGTGCGATGGAAACCGCTTACCGCTTGCCTCCCCTGAAAAAACCTCCGTACCTGCTGACGTCATCCATTAAAAAATAAAAAACCCGCCAACCTTTTGAATTTTTGAATAAAAAAAATGTGCCCGCGTCGTTTTCATTATTATATGTAACGACCAGAGTCTCATGGAGAAAATTCCAAAATCAACTGTTGAACGCCATCAACTGCCACCTTGCTAAAGAAAATTGTAGCTGAGCATTCAGAAATCATCTGCCATAGCTAATACCTATTCCAATTACTGTTCATTTCCCAGAAAACAGGTATTTACCTCAATTCCCGTCAAACTCTGTAAAATCTTGGTTTTTTTTTTTGAATTCCACACGAGAAACTAAAGAAGAGTTCAAAATTGATCTTCATTTTATTCCTCAAATTCCCGAAACTGCAATTATATTCATAATCCTGTGATTGTGCTTTTTTTCATAAAAAAACCCCAAATTCATTTCTGAATCCACAAGAACCAGAAATGGAGGTTCCCGTGGCTCTGAATGTCACACCCCTCAATGCCCCTCATAGAGATTTAGATTATCTACCTTTAGTAGATGGAGATTTACAAATTAAAGACTTGGTTCTCAGTGAAAATCCCCTTTCGAATCTTCTGTCACTGCAGAGATAATTACTTGAAAGGTTCTGACATTTTTGGATTATGGGAATCCAATCTTCCCATGTACCTTCTACCCTCAGTCCACATTTTCCCTGTGATAATCCATTACTGTCATGCAAACTATGATCCTAATCAAAGAGCAGTTTTTTCCCTGAGTCAGACTATCCTTTTTCCCATAACTTCTCAGTCTATCAACGAGATGTTGCAATTTCAACCTGGTCAAGCCCTCACTCCCCTGCCCATGGGAGAATTACTTGATAAATCTACCAAATTATCCCATGAAGAGTTAAATCGTCTCTGCCAGGCTTTCATGTTACCAGAACATCAGCCCAAAGGCTCTCCCCCTTATGGTTATACTTTCTTCACTGATGTAGGCAGACTTATTCTAAATATGATATCTTCTATAATGGGTTTCAATACTAGTGAGTATGTTGACCAATTAACCCTAGCATTGTTGTCTATTTTCACCCCTGGACAACCCCCTACTGTCAAGTATGATTTTTCTTCCTACATTGCAGACAAAATCCATGATCATTTCATGAGATTAGAAAATGAAAGAGTGTTCAAATATTCTTCTGTTATTTATCATCTCATGCTTTATTACCAATATGAAAGTTTCCCTTTCTATGTCAAAAAGATGGATGCCAAAGGAAATCCTAGGTCCGTTATATTTTGGTCTGCCATTACTCATAATTCCCCTAATTCTCCTTATTCCTACAATGAGTTTGTTGACCTTTTTGTACACCCTGCAACTACCTTGTTGATAAGAATCTCCCCTCCTAGGCTCAGTAGTGAAATCAAGAAAATTCTTCAGCTCTCAAAGCAATATTGGATAGGTGACTGTTACCTATACCGAAATCACACTGAAATCAGAATCTATGGATGTCAATTATGCCCATTCAAGTTTCCAAAATATGTCCCAATGAGACTCTTTTCATTAAAGTATTTCAGGCAAATGATCAATTCAGATATAGTTCATTTTTGTAATGCAAAGAAAAAGGCTCAACTCAGGATTAAAAGTCAGCTAGGTCCCTTTTTTTGCAACTCTAGAGATGTTGGGAAGGAAGCTGAAAGAATCTTAGAAGATTATCTTAAATTACAGAAAATTTTCTATTGGGTACCTTATGACCCAAATAGCTTCATTTGTGATAGAAGAATGAAAAATAAACTATCACCATACATTCATCAAAGAATCCCAGAAATTGAATAGTATGCCAATATGGATGAATGGATGGAAGGGACATTGGTAGAATAGGATAGTGAGCAGGTCAATGTTGAAAATGTAATAAAAGATCTTAAAAAAATACTTGACCTAGACTCTTTTGGATAGGTACAGATATCAGGTATTAGTTCTTCTTCTGCATGGACTTCTCAACAAAACCTACAGGAAATCAGTGCATTGGCAACAATAGCATCTAAAGGAAAAGAGAAAGAGGTTGATATCCAAATTACAGAAAAATTTACAATGAAAAAACAGCCTCAGACTTCTAAAAAATAGGGTCAAGTACAGATTTCTCCTACTCAGAACAATGTAGTATAAGTATCAATTTTACAAACTCCTCTTAATGTGGAAAAGGGTAAAAAGAGAGATGCTGAAGCAACTAATCCTGTCACTGGATCTTTTGAACAACATGATTTTAAAAGACAAAAATTAAATCCTCTTCCAGAAGTGGAATCTGTTCATGAAATCCCTGATAGTCAAACACAAGAAGAATTGGGTAGTCAGCAAACAGGTTCAATCAGTGGAACATCCACTACTTTACAGAGAAAGGAGCTGCAAAGGCAGCAAAGTGCAGAGGTGTCATCTTTAAAACCACCAGTAAAAGATGCCTGGGACATTAAAAGAACATTCGTAAATATAAAGGCTAGAAATGATCCACTCAGACTTCAAGTGTACAATAAATGTTTGAAGATGGCTCCTAAGAACCAACAAAGATTAATGTCAGCCTATGACATTCAACAAGGTAAAATGATAATGAGTCTCTTCAAACCCAAAGTGCAGCAACCTCAAACCACTGCAGATTATATCAGGACTAATTTTGAAGTCTTAGCAAAGGATATTCATCCTCTGGATCAAATTGAGCTGCATAAACATACAGGTGAGATGATTTATTTTACTCTGACGGATAAATCAATGATGACCCAGAAGTTGTAGGATTCTTTGGAAAATACAAATGATCAATTAAGTCTTGAAAAAACCTCTTCTCAAGCTAAGGACAACAGGATTAAGACTTTGGAGGAAATTATTATTAGTTTGGGTCATAATCCCAAGGATGTCAAAGGTATAGAAGCATTAATCAAGAAAAAATATGATGATATTGCAGCTTTGAGAAAACAACTGAAGTTACCAGCCTCAAGACATCCTCAGACTGCAGAAATTATAAAGCAAAATTCTGAAGAAGAATTAATGGACTTGCTCTTGAAACTAAATGAACAACTTAATGAAACAGAAAAAGAGCTCAAAAAGGCATTGAAAGAGAAGCAGTCAAATATTCTAGCCTCTACAACTGAAATGATTGTAGGTACTACAACAACAGGTCAGCCAACAGAATTATCACAGGTACAAAATTCCAATTTAAGCACAGAAGAGTTAATAAAGTCAATGGAAGAAATGAAACTCCAAGTGACAAAGCTACAGAGAACAAAGGCACAACTCACTACTTTGGAACAGAAATATGATCTCTCGAAAATGAATGTTGCAGATAAAACAAGAGAGGTCAAAAAATTAGAAAATTTGGTCAACAAGTTGGAAAAGGATCTCACATTGGAAAAGCCTTTAAAGGAAATAAATGAAATTCTTTGGGACAACATCATCCAGTCAATAAGAGATGTCTGGCCCTCAATTCAAATAATGCACGAGCATAATTATTTAGTCAAATTGGCTATGGAAGAAGTCCTAAGAGCAAGAGAAGAATTGGGAAACAGGCTTGATGAAGCCAATGAACTTATTCATTTTCTAAATACTCAGAACAGGCAGCAACTTGAAGAACTTGGCATTCAAGATAGGACAAGAACCATCTTGGAAATAAAAAGAGTTTTTACCAAAAGAAATCTGATGCAGAATTTAGAACGAAGATGTTCTGATGTGAAAGAAGAAATCACTGCCTTCAGAAAAATATTTAATATTTTATTGAATAAAGGATTTCCCAGTCCTTTAGTTTCAGAAGATAAATTGATGTACCTTGAAAGTTATGCTGAAAAACTAGACAAGCATGCTGACAATCAAGCCAGTACTTCAACTAGTTCATCAACAACAACATTGCCTATAGGAAAAAGTCTTCATGATAGATTGGAAAATTTGTTTTATCTTGAGCATGAAGTAAAGCATTTGTTCCCTGTTCAACCTAATTTCTTTAGGTATATAGAAACTGATGAAAATATCAGAAAGCTACAAAGGACCAGGATACCGGAAGATAAATGGTGGGAAGAACTATTAGAACTTTTGTAAAAATTATCCTTACTTTAATTTTTGATTATATACTACAATAAGTCAGTGTAAGAAGGATAAAAGGATGAATAAAGGTCAAAGTGTATCAGAGCAGTCAAAGAGTATCAGTAAGACGGATTAGCCAAATCAGCAAGCCAAATCATAGGGTCTGCCTCTAGCACATTCTCAAAAGAAGGAAACAACACAACATCAGTTATCATTTTTTCTTATCTACGAGACCATTTGTCTCTATTTTATTGTAATTTACTTATGAGTCATCCTAGATTATATCTCAAGTTGTTATGAGATATTTTTTGTAACTTTTTGTATAAATACTCCCTCAATCAGAGTATTCAGGGTGGATTTTTTAGACTTTGCTGTAACATTGACTATTTGGAATAAAGTGTTGTTGGAGAAATTTTTTGTGGCTAGCTGGATGAGGAATTGATACGAAATACTTTTTACAGGATTCATGTGTCAGAATACAGATCAATAAGTCATCTCTCTCTTGTGTTGAAGTCTTTATATTTTTTTACTATATCATCTGTGTTTCATTTCTGAATGATTAATGAAAAGGAATAAATCAGAAAGTACTTAAGTGTAGTCTGATTTTAATCATTATTGTTCTAAATGTTTTCTTCTAAACTGGTTTTAAACAGTGAATTCTTAACTGCTCCTATTTTACTATTTTAAGAAATTTGGTTATTTAAAAAAGAATACTTAATTGCTATTTGTTAATAATCACTCAATTTTCCCTCTTATAAATGTGTTGAAAGATTCTTAATTTCCTTTCATCCATTTAGATTCCGTTCCATTCACTTTAAGATTTATAATTATTCCCTGTTTGATTATCTTGCCCTGTGAAACCATCTTTTTCTAATAGACTTAATCCAGTTAAGTTATCCTTTTTGACTCCATTAGCCCAATGGACTAAACTACTCAATCTTGCCCTCAACTATTGAATTCTACCACCCAAACTCAATCAAAACCCCTCGACTTTATAACTAGCTTGATATCTTCTAAAACAAAGCTAAATTATATAAAGAGAGCCCTCTCTGGGTACAGATTGGCTAGATTATGTACCTAAAATTTGGTTTGTGGTTACCTAGGACCCCTTTCCTCTTCCTAACAACTTCAAGGAAAATCTGAGTGATAACATAGTGGTGACTCCACTGGGGACCTGAATAATTTTATTGTTACTATTGTTTACTTTATAAGCTACAGATGGAGCATGAAGTTAGCAAGGTAGCTTTTGAACTACTTTTGCTCTGCAATTGCATAGTAAATAAATGCGACTTCAGTCTATCTCCGGTCTAGTTTATGAACTGAAATTTGGTTTCAGACATTTGATCATTTCCTCTAGTTAAATAAATCTTTAAGAAAATTTAAATCCAATATTTGAAACTTCTTAAAGAGATTATTGAAGTTGTATTGTTCATTTCATTTAAACCAAAAAACCAAAATATCACTTAGAAAACTGGCTTCAGAAAGGGCTCATTACACTAGGGCTAATCCTGATACAAATCCACCGCCCGTGTTTGAAAATCTGAATCTGATTCCTAGAATTTTTAGAAGACAAGATATTCAAGAAAGCTCTGGAAGTTCTCGACCTCTCTATAGATCTATATCCTGTCCTGTGAAGTGGATCTATCTTGAGGATGAACCTTTTGATGAGCAGTTCGAAACATCTTTATTTGTAAATTTTTTTGAATCTGAGTTGTCCAATTTGGTTCCAGACCCAGTATTTCTTGAATATTTACAATTTGAATTTGTTACTTCACATCTTGATAAGCATTTGCGAAATTCCATACAATCTGAGTTTACCTCTGAAGAAACTTCAAATATTTTTGTGATCACTTTAGCTTCTCCTAGTTCATCGACAGTTCATCAAACTTCTCAACCTCAAGCAACCCCTTCTACTCCTCCACCCACCACTCATATACCAACCTCACTTGTTATTTCATCGGTACCTCTTCTAATGGCAAACAGATATTCTCCCTTAAGATTACCTACTAATCTAGGGGCTATTCCTCAAGATTATCAAAGTAAAATCACTCCTTTTGATGGTCCTGGTACTTACACGGCACAACAACACACTAAAAAGATGAGCGACTATTTTGAAATTTATGAAATTAATGCTGATGATGAATTTTCATCCAAAGTCTTACTGGAGAAGTCAAAACCTGGTTCAAGGCTCTTCCTGCAAACAGTGTTGCTGACTTACCAGCTCTTTATAGAACATTTTTAAAAAGATGGGAAAAGAAGAAAGACCCTCTTCAAATCTTATCGGACTTTGGAAAACTAAAGAGAGGACCAAATGAGACTGTGCAAGATTATGTCACCAGATTCAATGAAGGTTACAATGCTGTTCCCCAAAATCTTAGACCTCCTCTAGATTAAGTATTAATCAAATTCCCTGATGGATTTGATTCTGATATAGCGTATCAAATTAGGGAAAGAGCTCCTCAAACTTTAGAAGAAATGCAAAGTATAGTTGTTAGTGTTGAAGCTAACCTAATAGAGAAACGAGCCAGAGCCAGAGCTGAAAGAAGAATGCCTGTAAATGAAGAACCCTCAGCTTTTGAAAAGAAACTAGATGCTATTATCAAAGGGATAGAAATACTAGGAGATAGAGTAGAAACCATTGAAAATAATAAAGCTCTTGGGGATGGTCAACCGAGAAATACTGTTAGAAATCCGAACTTCAGAAGAAACCAAAATCAAAATACTAGAAAATCTGGTCCTGACCAAAATATTATGCCCCCATTCCAGGAAAATTATGTCGAAGGCTCAACTTCTAAAGAACCAACTGAAGATGTTCAAATAAACAATGTCACTGAAGGTGAGAATGAACCAGAAATTTTCTTGACTCAAAAGGATCAAGAGGCTCATATTCTTAAGCAATTTCAAACCCAATCTGGAGAATCATTTGACTTTAAGGAAGGATATGATACAGCCATCTACGAAGTTCATAAGAAATACAATTTGAGGAGTAGAAGAGTTGATGTTCTGAAAGCAAGTAAACATAAAACTGCAAAACAACCCTTCAAAGGTAAAATTAATACTGCCCCTGTAAATATTCTTTCAAGATCAGATCCTAACCCTGCCCACCCAATAATTGAAGATGTATCTGATACTCAACTAAATAAGAGACAACTTTCCAATACTCTTCCTCCCAAAGGAAATGTAGAGGAACCTTTAGAAGTTGATTCAGAAACAACTCCAGCACACAACCCCACTCCTTAGAAGGAGAAAAATACTGAAACACAGAAGAAAAATACAATCCAACTGTTCGAAATACAAGGACTCAAACCGAGAAACCTTTTAATCTGGAAGATGAAGTAGGCAAATTAAAGATAGCTGTTCCATTGCCCAAATTAGCTAAACATGATGTTTAGAGAAGCCAAATTCATAAATCACTCAATATTACTGGAAGTGATGATTCAGTAAATGTTTTTGATGATCAACCAGGAAAAAGTCTTCATGATAGATTGGAAAATTTGTTTTATCTTGAGCATGAAGTAAAGCATTTGTTCCTTGTTCAACCTACTTTCTTTAGGTATACAAAAATTGATGAAACTCTCAGAAATCTACAAAGGACCAGGATACCGGAAGATAAATGGTGGGAAGAACTGTTAAATTTTTTTTAAAAATTATCCTTACTTGAATTTTTGATTATATACTAGAGTAAATCAGTGTAAGAAGGATAAAAGGATGAATAAAGGTCAAAGTGTATCAAAGAAGTCAAAGAGTATCAGTAAGACAGATTAGCCAGCACAGAGTTACGGAAGAGGACAACAGCAAGGCAAATCATAGGGTCTGCCTCCAGCACATTCTCAAAAGAAGGAAATAGCACAACATTAGTTATCATTTTTTCTTATCTACGAGACCATCTGTCTCTATTTTATTGTAATTTACTTATGAGTCATCCTATATTATATCTCAAGTTGTTATGAGATATTTTTTGTAACTTTTTGTATAAATGCTCCCTCAATTGGAGTATTCAGGGTGGATTTTTTAGACTTTGCTGTAACATTGACTATTTGGAATAAAGTGTTGTTGGAGAAATTTTTTGTGGCTAGCTGGATGAGGAATTGATGCGAAAGAATTTTTACAGGATTCGTGTGTCAGACTACGGATCAATAAGTCATCTCTCTCTTGTGTTGAAGTCTTTATATTTGTTTACTATATCATCTGTGTTTCATTTCTGAATGATTAATGAAAAGGAATAAATCAGAAAGTACTTAACTGTAATATGATTTTAATCATTATTGTTCTAAATGTTTTCTTCTAAACTGGTTTTAAACAGTGAATTCTTAACTGCTCTTGTTTTACTAGTTTAAGCAATTTGATTATATAATAAAGAATACTTAATTGTTCTTTGTTAATAATCACTCAATTTTCCCTCTTATAAATGTGTTGAAATATTCTTAATTGCCTTTCATCCATTTAGATTATGTTCCATTCACTTTAAGAATTATAATTGTTCCATGTTTTATTATATTGCCCTGTGAAACCATATTTTGCTAATAGACTTAATCCAGTTAAGTTATCCTTTTTGACTCCATTAGCCCAATGGACTAAACTACTCAATCTTTCCCTCAACTATTGAATTCCACCACCCAAACTCAATCAAAACCCTGGACTTTATAACTAGCCTGATATCTTCTAAAACAAAGCTAAATTATACAGAGAGAGATCTCTCTGGGTACATATTGGCTAGATTATGTACCTAAAAGTTGGTTTGTGGTTACCTCAGACCCCTTTCCTCTTCCCAACAACTTCAAGGAAAATCTGAGTGATAACAGTTTCAATGCATTTCTTTTCTTCTTTATTCTTAGATCTAAAAATGGATGAGAGTAAGCTCATCCTCTCCATAATTTTTTTCTCCTCTCCTTATTATATTATGATCAGATCTGAAATCCACAGGTTGAGCCAGAGATCATGCTCTGATACCACTGTAATATCCCAAATTGGGAATAGCTACACTATTGGGAATAATATGAGTTATTACCAATGTGGAGCTTCAAAAAATAATGATCTTGGAAATGTAGAGCAGCTCAATAGATGTCAAATAACATCAACCTAGCAGATGAAAGAACCTCAACAACAAGATGGCCTATATCCTCTTTCCTGGGTGGGGAAATGCAGAAATCCAGGGCATAAAATGGTTGTCTTCAGAAAATAACGCTATGAAAGTGAGAAATGGGACTTGGATCCCTTAGAATAAATGATATACAACTAACATGCATAATTTGAGGTGAAAAAAATCACTCTAGCTCATATAAACAGATCTCCCAAGTCTATGAAGCTAAAATAAGCCAAAACCCCATAACCTCGCTCATGCAGCAACTACTAAAGCAAGGACTGCGTTATTATATTGAGGTTTTATGCAGAAAATGATGGAACAAGGCTGATATTGAGCTTATATTAATCAAACAATAGATAAATGGAGGTTCAACCTCTTATACAGCAAAAACAAACACCCGAAAAGGGTTTCTGGCAAAATGCATAAATAACAAGCAGCACTGCAGAAATAACGTAGTTAATGCATCTCTATATTGTACATGGCTGAATATGACATAAAATAGCTGAAAAATACAAAAATATGGCCCTCGGCATTATTATTAGAACTTCCGAAGGGAAAGGAGCACTTCCTCCTCAAAGACTAGTATAAAATCAAAGGGTGCAACCCTGCTGGTGCTACCCCTGCATGAAAGACGTATTTTTCTGAAGGAGACTACACTGTGACTGAGTATGGATGTGTTGTAGTCCTGTGATTTGGCAGATTGGCATACGAAGTGACAAGGCAACATCAAAACCAATCTTTATAGCTCTAGGACCTAGCCTTCCTAGTCTCACAAAGGGATCTCTCAATTTTTTGCAAAGATGTGAGCTTGTTTTCTCTTAAGCATTTGATTTTAGGTTGGTTATGAAGCATGATTTTTGGTTGGAAATGATGATCTAGACAGCATAGATAGAAAATGGAAATCTCTAAGTCATTGGGCAATGGAGTCAAGTGGAAGTTGTAATAAGTTTGTAGATGAATCGAGGATATCAAAGGGAAAATCTAACTTGGCTAGTGGATATACAAGGTCTTTCAGGTGAAATGAAATGGACATCAAAGGTTTAGAATGAAAAGTAGAACTAAGGGCAATTAAGAACCCTTAATTCTATGTACTTCTCAACAAAGGGAATTAAAACATTATCTAAAAATGAAGAGGCATTACATAGACAGGGCTAACCATAAATTCTTAGAAACCACACTTCAATAAATAACAATTTCAAGAAAAACTTTTCAAATGAAATCTAGGAGTCGAGGGATGCTCTATTTCATCCAAATATTTCACTTTCAAGGATAGGAAAACATTCAAGATTCACTAATAATTGCATTCATAGAAGAGGGAAATCCTAGAAATATTTGATTACAGCTATAAAGACCTTCAAAACAATTATTTGAGTAATAAAAAAGGGTATGATTGGAACAAAACCTCTTTGGCAGACTTTGGACAATGGTACTTTCAAGGGAGACTTCAGAAACAGTTATTAAGTGGCAGCAAGTAAGCAGGGAAAATGATAAATCATTCTTGAGGCCAACTGTATTGAACTATTTAAGAAATAAAAAAGCATAAGGGTTCTAGAGAGAAATTAAGAATTATATAGAATATCTTAGCAGAAGAAAACATAAAGACAGTGAAGAGTAAACAGAACTAAGGTGCTTTCAAAAGACATTTCTTAGCCTAAAATTTTTACTCTACTACAACAGAGAATGGTGAAACATAATGAAACATGAAATAACAATAACAGATTTAGAGTACTTCACCAACAACCAAGCTCAGGGATCCAATGACAGAGCTTTCTCCATCAACAAACAGGTCAAAACATCCACAGGTTCCAAAACATCTATTTTCTTTAAACTTCAGCAGAACTATGTATTACTTCAAAGAGTCATCAAATGCCAACAATACAATGAGTTCAAATGCAGTATTTATGCTGCAAATGAGGAGGTGGAACTGATCTAGTGTTCAAGTGTTATTAATTGCAGAGTAAAGGCATTTCTAGCCTTCAAAACCATGCAAGGCATAAGGCAGAAATAGGTGCAACTACTTCTCTATTTTATTAACTCTGTCTTAACTTTTGAGAGAAAACAAGTGAAAAGTTTGACATTTAAGCCTATTCTTAAATATTACAATAACTGCCTTGATAGACAAAAATATATTCTTTTGTGTAATAACTGTTTAATTAGTCTTTGTAGGTAGAAAGTAGGCCAAAGGTGTTAGTTGATTTTTTTGAGTGAATAACTGCTTCCCTTTGATGTTTTCGAGGCTGCTTTAGCCTAAGTCTTCTTGATTTCATCACTAAACTATTTTTTAAGGCCTGATCTACTTTTACTATCCTTCCTCTTTTCTGCTTTAAACAACTACTTTTATCCTGGATCCTTTATATTTCAAACTTTAGCCTTTAATCATTGATCTTAAAGGGGCTAATATTTGTTTTGACAAACTTAATCTATGATTAATCCCTTTAGTCTTCTGTCTTCATCGTCTTCTTTACTGATCTTATGTTTATGTTTTGTTGTGTGCAGGGGTTTCCTTTTGGTGTGCTGGAGGGTTCTTGTGATCGAATTGATGACCATGAATCATCAATTAAACCCTATGGAATCAAATACCCTATCCCTTTTTTTGTTTTAGGCTCTTAGATTGTCATCCTGAGGCCTCAATCACTATCTTGAATATGGGATGGCACTTCAAGCTCGAGGCATCATTAAACCTGCACAAAAAAAAAAAACATTAATAAAAACCTTTGTTTTTGGTCTAAACTTCTTTTCAGAGGTCTGGAATGGGTTTGAGTTGTCGAAGGAGCATTGTAGAGGAGAGGAAGAAGTAGGGGAGGGTTCCAAAGGTGGAAGCAGGTGGAGAAGCGGAGGAAATTTAAAGTTGGGCGCACAGAGGAGGGAGGTGGTTTTGTGAAAACTGGGGATGGTTTTCGTGCTGTGTATGGGTAGTAAGTGGTTTTAGCCTGAATGAACACAATTCCACTTAGTAAGTGACACGTGGCAAGACAAAACCATTTTTATCATGTGGATATGGCTTGTTAAAATTCGGCGCTAATAACTGCGCAAAATACGTTGTGGACTGTTGGATCTGGGGGAGCCAGATCAATGGTGGAGATTCGACATGATGCATTTGGTGGACGGATAGTGGGACTAGGTGAGGTCATCTATTTTGTCGGGAAGCATAATTTCATCGGGCGGGGTTGAAATGATTCGGGATCAGCGATGACCGTTGGATCTAAAAGATCAATGGTTTAGATCCTATCTCGAGGATGACGATGAGGTATGGTCGGAAGGAGCAAAGGGTGGGGAACAACCCTACTAACCGTTGGATCGTTTTTGATCAATGGTTGTGATCGAACGAGGAGAAAACATAGCACGAAGGAATGAAATAACATATAAAGGGGCTAGATGAGGTAGGGGAGAGGTTTTATGAAGAAAGGAAAGGAACAAGGGCTAAGGTGAAGGGGCTGTGACTTAGCCAATGGTCGTAGGATGAGGTTATATGAAGTAGGGGTTGAGGGCTTAAGCCAAAAAAGGGCTTAAGGCCTAATACTTTGAAAAGGGTGGAACCAAGGCTTAAAGTGGGTTTTTTAACCTTCTAAGAAGTTCTGACAGGGTAAAAAGAGGTTTCAAACCATTATAAGGAGTTTTATAAGGTTTAGAGGGTTTTTTATGGGAAACTGAAGGAAAGAAAAAAAAATTCAGAGGAGGAAATGATGAGTTAGGATAAGTAAAAATGAGTTAAAAAATGGGTGAAATGAGCTTATGAAATGATGGGAAATAGCTTTGGAATAGTTTTATCTTATATCAATAGGTTAATCAGAGGCTTTGAGTGAAGAATTATGGTGAAGTGATTTCTGGAAGATAATGAACACAGTGAGGTTTCAATAACTAACAGATTTTTATAAAATTTATTTCTTGAAAGCTAAGGAACCTATTAAGCCATAATGAGGTATAATAGAATTTATAGATGGATAACAGTGGCTGCACATGGGGAGGACAACTTGCTTTTTAAGGTGTCGAGAACCTCAAAAAATAATCTTTGAGTTTTATCGGATCAGTGCCTTTCCATGGGCATATTTCTTTTTCTCTTTTGCTGATTTTATTTTGGATTTGATAATTTTTCAACAATCTGCAACATGTAATCTCTTTAAAACAACATCTCTACCTACCCAATCTTACTTTTCCTAACATTTTCTCTTCTTTCGAGTGCACTTGAACCAGCGAAATCTTTGACTTTTTATTTTGAAAAGGGAAATAAACTATCTAATCCTATCCTTGTTTCTTCCAAGAGTCCAGATTAAGCTGTTGAACTCTTTATTTCTCTACCTATACTACTATCTGTCAAGATTAAGCTATTTTGACAGATCTGCATTCTCTATATTCTAGAACAGAAAATTAAAACATAGTCAAGTCAGGATTAAATAGTCTGATCTGCTATGGTGCCTATGGCTTTTTGTACAAGTTGCACATAGACTTTATTTGCATAAAATTAAAACAAAATTGTGAAGGCTTAAGATCTGAAAATTGTAAATATCCTTATTCCCTTTTTTAGCTCTGATTTTGATCTTTTTGAGAGCTATTTTCCTTTTCCTTCCTTGGTTCATATTTTGAGTTTGTTTGAACCATTTCTTCTTCTATCCTAATCTATTCTACTGATAAGTCAAGTCTGAAATAATATTATCATTCAGTGCTTCTACTAACTTATCAACATAAATTTGAAGTATGTTCAACCATGATTAGGCTAGATGACTGAACAATATATCATTTTTTAATCAGTAGTGGCACTTAGATTTGCTCACTCTTAGAAAATTCTCTTTTTTGGGTATGGGGTTGTACCTATTTTGAATCTACCCTCTTTTCCTTCTCTTTTCTTTTATTGTTTTTGTATTTTTCATGATTTCTTTTGAAATGGATTATGTACAATGAATAAAAAATTTGAAGCTAAGACTCTTGACAGAAGTAGTGTTTTTGACAGGACCTCCAAATAGATCTTCTCCATTTAGCTCTTGCAAAAAGAATGCATTATGACCCTTTATAGAATGAATGATGTAAGGACCTTTCCAAAAATTCTCAAATTTTCCATGTTTTCCCTTTTCTACCCTTCTAGAATCCCACTTTATAACTATATTTCCAACTTGGAAATCATTTTCTTTAGTCCTTTTGTCAAATAACTTCTTGATGCCTTCTTGGACTGTTTGTGTTCTCTTATATACTTCCTCTCTAGACTGTTGTAAGTGAATGGTCTGATTTATCCTTCTCTGCATATCATTCTCTTCAGTTTGTATTTCTTGAAGGATTTTCATGACTAGAACTCCTAAATAAGTTGGGAAGACTGCATCCATGCCATAAACCAGCTGATAGGGGGACATATTTATTGAATTTTTGGTGGTTAATCTATCAGCCTATAAAGCATGAATAAGCTTACTATGCCATGATTCCTAATTCTTCTCTAGTAGTTTTTTGATAATATTGACAAGGATTTTTTTGAAGGATTCAGCTAATCCATTTCCTTGGGGTTAGTAGCCAGTGGAATGACCCAATGTGATATGATATTTATATAAAAATTCAAATATTCTCTTAGACTTGAAGGCAACAACATTATCTATGATAATTTTTCTAGGACAACCAAATCTGGATAGTATATTGGTTTCAAGGAACTTGATAATGACAGAGTCAGTAGCATTCCTAGAAGGTATGGCTTCTATCCACTTGGTAAAATAATCAGTGGTAGTGAGGATCCACTTATGTTGGGCTGAAGAATATGGGTGAATTTCTCCAATGAAGTTCAAGCCCCATTGTTGAAAGGGAGCCTCAACACTGATGGGATGTAAGGGTAAGTGTAGGAGTTTTCTCTTGCCATCAAAAATTTGACACTTATGGAAAGACATGACAAGCTTATGAGTATCTGGGAAAAGGGTGGGCCAATAGTAACCATATCTGAGGATTTTATTTGTTGTAGTATTCCAGTAAAGATGTCCTCCACATTCTCCCTCATGCAGCTCATGCATGATTTTTCCTGCATCAATCTCAAGAAAACATTTAAGAAATATTCCAACAATGTTCTTCCAATATAAAACCCCATCTAATATGCAATAATTTAAAGCCTTCTGTTTTAAAAAATCTAACTTTATTTTAGACAGAGAGGGAGGGGTATTCAAATAAAGCAACACATATATGATATCAGCATACCATGGTGAATTCACAAAATTTTCTTCAATAAATGGAGTTGTGAATTCTTCTATTTCTTCTAAAATATCAACCATATTCATATCTAGTGCTTGGAAGTTTGACTTAGCCATGAGTTTTTCTAATCCCGACCCTTTGATTAGTTTGGTGGGCCTGATTTCTAAGTCATATTCTAAAATAACAGCAATCCATTTTCCTCATTTTCCATCAGGGTCTTGACTTAGAATATCCTTGACAACTGTGTGTGGAACAAAAGCAATGATATGAGAATGCAAAATATACACTCTAAAGTCTTTCAATGCTTTTACGAAAGCTAAGGCTTGTTTCTCCATAATGTTATATTTGAGTGGAGCATCTCTTAAGGCCCTACTAAAAAAGAATATTGGTTGTTCTTTCCCCATGATATTCTTTTGTATTAATACAGTAGTTATTGTATGTTCCGATGCAAAAGAAAAGATATAAAAATATTTTGTAAAATCAGGACTAATAAGTGTTGAACCTCTAATTAAACTGAGAGGGGGGGGGGGGGGGGGTGAATCAGTTTAATACATTCCTGATCTCTTAAAAATTTTCATTAAACTTATTTACACCTTCATTTCAAACTCTATTTGATGTGAGAGTAATGTTAGAATGTAATCAGAAAGTATTAGTTTAATAGAGTAGTAGACTTAATATGAGAGCAGCAGGTATTAAGCAAATGATACATATCAGATCAATGCATAGATATCATGCACAGAGACACCAGATATAAGTGGAAACCCATAAAGGGAGAAAACCACATCTTATTATTGTTGTGATGCAAAGGCAAGCTCCAACTCCCTCTCACCACTGTTTTTCTGCAGGCACCAACCTACAGGAGGCTCCTACCTCAATTCTGCAAGCTACAACTTGCAAGGAAGCAGCAACTCCCTTCAGTTTTCTGCAGGCACCAACCTACAGGAGGCTCCAACCTCAGTCAGCTACAACTGATAGCTATCAAGCTACAACTTGATAGGGAAGCTCCAACTTCCTTACTCTTCCAAAAGAAAAACACTTGCTGATTTACCTTGGATATCAGCTCTGTTCTGTACCTTCTTCTCTGTTGTTCATCAACTCTTATATCAGACCTGCATCATCTCTGCTCAGCCCCTTCTTCTTCTTTGCTCAGCTCCTCCTTATTCACATTCTTCTTGCAGCTTGCTTATTCTCTTCAACTCTCTTTAATTCTGCTGCATACATTCTTCTTCTCTCACTCATTTTTCATCAAATCACTCACCTTGGATATTACCCTGTTTTATACAAAAATAGCTTCATGGCTGTTTGTATTCCACTGGGAATTCGAAATGGACAGCCATGTCTCTTTGCCTTCTACCTTCTCATCTCTTTTCAGCTCACTCAGAAAAATGTAACTGTAGGTGCTTATTTTAATATTACAGTGGGATATTTTCTCTCTTCCGGAGACTTGCCAATGCATCACAAACAATAAAAAAAATTAAAACATTTACATTCGAATTACAATGTGAACTCCAGCTCACTCATTTTGTCTCTTGGCTTGCTGCGCATTTGTCTTTTCTCTAACTGTCTCTTTGTCCCTTTCTCTTCTCTGTATGCCTTTCTGTTTATGGCTGCTGCGTAACTCCTGAATTTCTGAACTGCATTTTTATTTTATTTTTATCCCAGCGCTTTATATATAAATGAATCTGCTGACTGTAATTCAATCTTTACACGCAGCAAGTGTCTTGTTGATGTGGCAAGTTCTGCAGGCCGGAACATACATATATTACAATTGTATTACATTAATAATCGCCCTCCCGTTAAGCTGAGGCTCGTGGGTCTACAGACCACGCGGCATGTTTTAATACAACCGCAACCATGTTTTATATATCTCATAGCAATTATTTTATATAAACAATCGCCCTCCACCTTAAGCCGAGGCCCGTGGGTCCACAGACCACGCGGCACTTTTCAATACAATCGCAACAACTTTTTATATATATATATATATTTATATATAACAACGCCTTCACAAATTTCCGTTTGCGATTAGAACTGGAACTCAAACACTTGTTAATCATAGTTAATAAGCCCATCGGGTCCGGGCTTCAATCGCAACGTTTTACAAAGTCGTGCGATCAATCGGAGAGTTCCGATTGCGATTGAGATTCCGGATGCGATTTGCATATATCAACTCCCGCTTATAACACGATCGGGTCCGCCATTTCAATCGCAGCGTTTTACAAAGTCGTGCGATTGGAACTCGGATGCGATTGAACCTATTAAATCCATCGTATAATGCCATCGGGTCCGCCATTTCAATTGCAACGTTTTACAAAGTCGTGCGATTGGACCGTAACTCAAATATGTATTATCCCCCGTTTATACACCCATCGGGTCCGGGCTTCAATCGCAATCGCAACTCTCATTTGGTTGCATGTTCCGCTACCCTTGCGATCTCCGATTGCGATTGGATGAGGGTCCCACTTTATATTACTTCCTTTCCATTGATCATAACACGCTCCACTTTAATATATATCAATGTATATGCCTTGGACCATTGGAACATATGTAATGCGCTCTATGTATACTCCTGCGTGGGTAGCGATTCCTGGAATGAGATTTGTTTTATGTATCCTTCCGCCTGGGGTTAAGCGATTCCCGGAATTTTCTGTGTTATTTGCATTACATTGCTGCTGGAGTTAAGTGATTCCCGGAATATGGTTTATATGTTATATGTAACGCCCATCGGGTAATGATTCTCGGAATTATACATACGACTGTATCTGCCGGCTTGGGCGATTCTAAGAATTTTATAACGGCTCTGCCTCTACCTCTGCTGCTCCTGTCGCTCTGCCTCTGCCTCTGCTTCTTTTCTGCCTCCATTGTAGTCGCTGCTTCCTTTGTCTGTCCTGCTTCTCCTGTCGCTCTGCCTCTGTATTCGACTATTACACTCTGACATTCTTCTTGATGCCTCTATGGCTTTCACTGTGTTTCTTTTGCCTTCCTCTGCTTCAGCACTACCTCCTTTGGCTGAGTGCTGCCTCCTTTGCCATCAATGACAATATTTCCAATAGTCTCCCCCTTTGGCATTGATGGCAATCCGCGTTCTCTGTTTGCTTTCTCTTTCTCTTGTTGCTTGCTCTTCTTGTTTGCCTACTCTTCCTCCCGTTATTTGTTCTTCCTCCCCCTTTGACATCAATGGAAAAGGATGACTCCTCATCTCTCCATATGGGTTCTGTCATTGTATTTCCTTTCTCTGAGTTACGTTTAGGTCCTCTTCTGCTGAAATTGGACTATGCTGTGTTTCATTTGTAGTGCCTGTAATATGTGCTAGATTGCAGACAGAGATGATGCATTTTACGACTGAAAGGTTCTTGTTGCTTCTGAATGCTGATAATACTGAGATTATGCTGATAATATTGATAATGCTGATAGTTCTGATAATGCTGATCCTGTGGACTTGTTTTATTCTTATCTTGCTTACTATTCTCCCCCTGGAATGATATCTTCGTTTTGTTCTCCCCCTGAGACATTACTTTCTTTTCATATTAGAGAATAGTATCTACAGATACTACCCCTAGTTTGTCTCTCAAGTATTCGAATGGTTCTCTGGCAAGTGGTTTGGTAAATATATCTGCTATCTGTTCTTTCGTTGATACATAGTCCAGTTTAACTATCTTCTGAGCCACTTGTTATCGGAGAAAATGATACTTGATTGGTATATGTTTAGTTTTTGAATGAAGAACAGGATTTTTAGATATACTTATAGCACTTGTATTATCAAATTTGATTGAGATAGGTTCATTAATGCTTACCTTCATGTCTTGAAGTGTCTGCTTCATCCACATGACTTGTGTGCAACATGCTGCTGCTGCTATATATTCTGCTTCAGCTGTAGAGAGAGAGATGGATGTTTGTTTCTTGCTTAGCCATGCCACCAGACTTTCTCCTAGATAGAATGCACCTCCACTTGTACTCTTCCTATCATCCACACAGCTGGCCCAATCTGCATCTGTGTATGCTGTCCAGGTGAAGCTTTTGCCTTTAGGATACCAAAGCCCATATTGTGCAGTTCCTTGTAGATATCTGAGTATTCTTTTTACTGCCAGAAGATGGTTTTGTTTAGGTGCTGCTTGATATCTTGCCACTAGTCCTATTGCTAGCATGATGTCTGGTCTTGAAGCTGTCAAGTACAGCAGGCTTCCTATCATGGATCTGTAGAGTTTTTGATCTACATCTGCAGACCTATCATCAGCACACAGCTTGCATCCCGTGATCATGGGGGTTGTCACTGGTTTGCAATCCTCCATTTTGAATTTTTTCAGCATTTCTTTTAAGTATTTTTCTTGAGAAATGAATGTGCCAGTGTTCTTTTGTTGAATTTGCAGTCCTAAGTAGAAACTGAGTTCTCCAATCATAGACATTTCAAACTCTGTTTTCATCTCATCAGCAAACCCTTTTGCTAGATCATCTTTGTTGCTTCCAAACATAATGTCATCAACATATACAACAACAATTAGGAGTTCATTTTCATGCGCTTTTATGTATAGATTGTTGTCTACTCCACCTCTCTTAAAATCCTGTTTTTGCAAATATTTGTCGAGTCTTGAGTACCAAGCACGAGGAGCCTGTTTCAGTCCATATAGGGCCTTCTTCAATCTGCACACATAGTCTTCTTTGTCTGTCAATGAGAAGCCTTCTGGTTGTTCCATATACACTTCTTCTTCTAGATCTCCATTAAGAAAAGCAGACTTTACATCCATTTGATATACTTTGAAGTCTTGGTAGCATGCAAATGCCAGGAACATTCTGATAGCCTCCATTCTGGCTACAGGTGAAAATGTTTCATCATAGTCAAGTCCTTCAATTTGTGAGTATCCTTTGCAGACCAGCCTGGCTTTATTCCTGATTACTTGTCCTTGCTCATTCATTTTGTTTTTGAATACCCATTTTGAACCAATGATATTTTTCTCAATAGGTCTAGGAACTAGTTCCCGGGTATTGTTCTTCTCAATTTGGTCCAATTCTTCATTCATTGCTTTTACCCAATACTTGTCCTTGCTGGCTTCTTCAAATTTCTTTGGCTCTATTTGTGATAACATGGCTATGTATACTTCTTCTGTTTGTTCTGCTAGCCGCCTTCTTGTCTGGACTCCTGCTTTCTTGTCTCCTATGATCTGATCTTCAGGATGATTCTTCTGAGTGTATCTTGAGGGGGTTTTCGAGCTCAGCTCTGCATCATCTGTTGTCTTGCTTGTTTCATCATCATTCTTGTCTTCCTCTTCATGGTTGTCTGATGGACTGCAACAGTCTGTATTTCTTGTATTGTTTGGAAGTTCTTCATCAAATCTCACATCAATACTTTCAACTATCTTCCGAAGGATCTTGTTGTAGCACCTGTACCCTTTGCTTTTGGAAGCATATCCTAGAAAAATCCCTTCATTTGCTCTTGCATCAAATTTCCCAAGGTTTTCATCATTATTCTTTATGTAACACTTGCTACCAAAGACTCTGAAATGTTTTATTGAAGTTGGCTTTCCATGCCATAGTTCATATGGAGTCTTGTCACTACTTGGCCTTAAGTGAGCTTTATTAAGGATATGTACTGCTGTGTGTACTGCTTCTGCCCAGAAGGTTTGAGCAATATTATTCTCTTGCATCATAGCTCTGGCTATTTGTTGTACAGATCTGTTTTGTCTTTCTGCTACTCCATTCTGCTGAGGTGTTCCTGCAATAGTGAATTGTTGTTTTATGCCATGTTCATTGCATAGGTCAGCAAAGTCATAATCTGTAAATTCTCCTCCTCTGTCTGATCTGATACATTTTAGTTTGCATCCTGTTTGATTTTTAGCTAAAGCCTTGAATATCTTAAATTTGTCCAGTGCTTCTGATTTATTCTTGAGAAACGCAACCCATGTCATTCTGGAGAAATCATCTATTATTAGCATAAAGTAGGACTCTCCACTTGGTGTTTTAGTTCTTGCAGGTCCACATAGATCCATGTGCACAAGTTGCAGTGGTCTTCTTGTTGATAACTCTTCTTTAGATTTAAAGGATGTGCGAGTTTGTTTCCCAAATTGACAAGATTTTCATATGGTATTTGAAGGCCTCTTTATTTCAGGCATATCTCTGACAGCTTTCTTCTTACTCAGTCTGATGATATGGTCGAAGCTGAGATGTCCCAATCTCCTATGCCATAACCATGACTCCTCAAGTTTGCTAAGATAGCAGGCTTCATCCTCCTCTTTCACTATGTACACATTACTCTCTGTTCGAACACCTTTGAGTAGAGTTTTTCCTGTTGTGCTTGATCTGACTACACAATCTTGTACTCTAAAGAGAACTTCACAGCCTTTATCACACATCTGACTGACACTCAGTAAATTTTCTTTCAGCCCATCTACATATAATACATCTTGGGCCTTTCCTCTGCCATTGTCTATGCTGACTGATCCTTTTCCCTTGATCTTTTCTGATTTGTCATTTCCAAAAGTGACATTGCCCGATTTCTTTTCGTCAAGAGTTAAAAACTTGTTTTTATCTCCTGTCATGTGTTTAGAGCAGCCACTGTCCAAATACCATTGACTCTTCAAATCTTGAGCAGTTAAAGCCAAGTCACATTTATTCGCCTTCTTTATCCACTGGAGGCCCCCTTTTATTTGGTATCTTTTGTGAGGTGATGAATTATATCCCTTTAGAGAACACTTGGAAGATATATGCCCATTTTGATTGCATATACAACATTTGATTATAGTTTTTGCGGAATTGTGAGCATGAACAAAATTGCTTTGACATATAAACCTCCTTGAGGTATTGAACATCAGTCTTTGTCCATACTTTCTACATTCAATAATTCTATGGCCAAAATCCTTACAATAAAAACAATAACCATAGAAATTACTTGCATACCTGATGTAAGGTTGTCTCTTCCATGCTTGCCTCTTTTGCTGGTTTGAATCATTTTTCCTTGCATGACAATATGCAGCAATGTGTCCCTGCTTGTGGCAGACATAACAGGTGGCATTCTTCATAGGAGGGAAGAATCTCCTTTGATGGCTTCCAAATTTGACATACTCAGGAGCATATGATCCTTTTTCTGTTATCTTAGTAGTTATTGCATTCTTTGTTACTAGAGGTTTCTTCTGCTCTCTGTCTCTCTTATTGAAGATTTCTTCTTTTGTAGGAATTATTTGAGCTACTTCCTCATCCTTCTTTGCTTTTACAAAAATAATCTCTCTGTCAACCTTTTCTTTTCCTTTACTTGATTCTCCTTCGTAGCATATTCCAGTCTTTATCATAGGGGATCTTTGAGCAACCAAAATTTCATTCAACTTAATAGAGCTTGTTGTTTGAGAAGGGTATATAGAAACTTTATGTTGAGCTTTTTCTAATTTCTTTCTCAGACACAGAATTTCTTCTTCCAGCTTCTCTTGTTCTCGAGTTTTATCTTTGATTTGCTGAAGTAACATATCTTCTATCTTCTTGGCTTCTTCAAGATTTACCTTCAGCTTCATGAGGACTTCTGAATTTTGTTCTTCTTTCACACATTTTAGGAGAATCTCTTTTTGTTTTCTGCATTTTAGTTTGAGTCTGTCAATCTCCTCCAGAGCACTTCTTAGCTCCCCCTCAAGGTCTACTTCCCCTTCTTCTTCTTCATCTTCTACTAGGAGTCCCTCAAGATCTTCTATGGCCATCAATATAAATTCTGAGGTTCCTTCTTCACTTGAGGGTTCATCTGAGTCTTCAGATGCACTGCTGTCTTGGTGAGCATAAAAGGATTTTCTGCTGAATTTCTTTCCTTTCTGCCAGTTCTTTGATGTGTCTTTCTCTGATTCTTGAGCTTGATTTCTTACTTTCTTGTGAGGACATTTAGCAGCATAATGTCCAGCTCTTCCACAGTTAAAGCATTTGAAGGGAAGTTTACCTTTGTATCTACCTGAGCCTCTATCCAATTTCTTGACAAATTTAGCCTCTTCTTCATCAGAGGAGGAGCATATGTCTTCCTTTTCTTCTTTCTTCTTTTCTGTTTTGAATGCTGCCTCCCTTGTGCTTGTCTTCTTCTGTGGGAGCCTCATCTCATATGCTGTAAGATTTCCTAGTAGCTGATTCATGGTCAATGTCTCCCAATTCGTTGTCTCTTCTATTGCAGATACCTTGGGATTAAATCTGGATGGGAGTGATCTTAGAATATTTTGCACAACTATACTTTCTGGTATGGTTTCTCCAAGAGCTTTCACATTGTTAACAATTTCTGCAACTTTTAAGAAGAAGCTGCCAACATCTTCATCATCATTCATTTTTAAGTTTTCAAACTAGGCTCTATATACTTGAAGTTTGGCAGTCTTTACTTTCTGGTCTCCCTCATGTATGCCTTCAAGAGTATCCCAAATTTTCTTGGCAGTGTCTTTGTGCATTACTTTAATAAAATCTGCTTCACATAATCCATTCAGGATGGCATTCATGGCTTTTGCATTAGCTACAAAGCTTTCTTTAGCTTCTTTTTCTGTATCAGTTGATTTCGGGGCATATCCTAATTCCACAGCAGCCCAGACTTCTATTCCTAGAGACATTATGTATGTCTTCATTCTGATTTTCCAGAAAGCATAATTTTTACCAGTGAAGAAAGGGGCTTTATTGGTTGAGCATCCTTCTTTACTAGCCATCTTGGGAACCTAGGATCTCCTTTCAGTTGTTAGACTTGTACAAAGGAACTTGGCTTTGATACCAATTGTTGAACCTCTAATTAAACTGAAAGGGGGGGGGGGTGAATCAGTTTAATACATTCCTGATCTCTTAAAAATTTTCATTAAACTTATTTACACCTTCATTTCAAACTCTATTTGATGTGAGAGTAATGTTAGAATGTAATCAGAAAGTATTAGTTTAATAGAGTAGTAGACTTAATATGAGAGCAGCAGGTATTAAGCAAATGATACATATCAGATCGATACATAGATATCATGCACAGAGACACTAGATATAAGTGGAAACCCATAAAGGGAGAAAACCACATCTTATTATTGTTGTGATGCAAAGGCAAGCTCCAACTCCCTCTCACCACTGTTTTTCTGCAGGCACCAACCTACAGGAGGCTCCTACCTCAATTCTGCAAGCTACAAATTGCAAGGAAGCACCAACTCCCTTCAGTTTTCTGCAGGCACCAACCTACAGGAGGCTCCAACCTCAGTCAGCTACAACTGACAGCTATCAAGCTACAACTTGATAGGGAAGCTCCAACTTCCTTACTCTTCCAAAAGAAAAACACTTGCTGATTTACCTTGGATATCAGCTCTGTTCTGTACCTTCTTCTCTGTTGTTCATCAACTCTTATATCAGACGTGCATCATCTCTGCTCAGCCCCTTCTTCTTCTTTGCTCAGCTCCTCCTTATTCACATTCTTCTTGCAGCTTGCTTATTCTCTTCAACTCTCTTTAATTCTGCTGCATACATTCTTCTTCTCTCACTCATTTTTCATCAAATCACTCACCTTGGATATTACCCTGTTTTATACAAAAATAGCTTCATGGCTGTTTGTATTCCACTGGGAATTCGAAATGGACAGCCATGTCTCTTTGCCTTTTGCCTTCTCACTCCTTTTATCAGCTTACTCAGAAATTATAATTGTAGGTGTCAATTTTAACTTTACAGTGGGAGTTTGTTTTCTCTCGGAGACTTGCCAATGCATCACAAACAATAAAAACAATTAACACATTTACATTCGAATTACAATTTGAACTCCAGCTCACTCATTTTGTCTCTTGGCTTGCTGCGCATTTGTCTTTTCTCTAACTGTCTCTTTGTCCCTTTCTCTTCTCTGTATGCCTTTCTGTTTATGGCTGCTGCGTAACTCCTGAATTTATGAACTGCATTTTTATTTTATTTTTATACCAGCGCTTTATATATTAATGAATCTGCTGACTGTAATTCAATCCTTTACACGCAGAAAGTGTCTTGTTGATGTGGCGAGTTCCGCAGGCCGGAACATACATATATTACAATTGCATTACATTAATAATCGCCCTCCCGTTAAGCTGAGGCCCGTGGGTCTACAGACCACGCGGCATGTTTTAATACAACCGCAACCATGTTTTATATATCTCATAGCAATTATTTTATATAAACAATCGCCCTCCACCTTAAGCCGAGGCCCGTGGGTCCACAGACCACGCGGCACTTTTCAATACAATCGCAACAATTGTTTTTATATATATGTATTTATATATAACAGCGCCTTCACAAATTTCCGTTTGCGATTAGAACTGGAACTCAAACACTTGTTAATCATAGTTAATAAGCCCATCGAATTAGACTTCAATGCGACGTTTTACAAAGTCATTAAATTGATCGGAAGAAGTTCGATTGCGTTGAGATTCCGGATGTGATTTCCTGCATATCTTTCCCCGCTTATAACACGATCGAATTCGCCATTTCAATCGCATTTTTACAAGGTCGTGCGATTGGAACTCGGATGCGATTAGACCTATTAAATCCATCGTATAATGCCATCGGTCCCGCCACTTCAATGCGGTGTTTTACAAAGTCGTGCGATTGGACCGTAACTCAAATATATATTATCTGGTTATACACCCATCGGGTCCGGGCTTCAATCGCAATCGCAACTCTCATTTGGTTGCATGTTCCGCTGCCCTTGCGATCTCCGATTGCGATTGGATGAGGGTCCCACTTTATATTACTTCCTTTCCATTGATCATAACATGCTCCACTTTAATATATATCAATGTATAGGCCTTGGACCATTGGAACATATGCAATGTGCTCTATGTATACTCCTGCGTGGGTAGCGATTCCCGGAATGAGATTTGTTTTATGTATCCTTCCGCCTGGGGTTAAGCGATTCCCGGAATTTTCTGTGTTATTTGCATTACATTTCTGCTGGAGTCAAGCGATTCCCAGAATAAGTTTTGTATGTGTTTATATATATTCTTTGCCGCTGGAGTGAAGCGATTCCCGGAATATAGTTTATATGTTATATGTAACGCCCATCGGGTAATGATTCTCGGAATTATACATACGACTGTATCTGCCGGCTTGGGCGATTCTCGAAATTTTATAACGGCTCTGCCTCTACCTCTGCTGCTCCTGTCGCTCTGCCTCTGCCTCTGCTTCTTTTCTGCCTCCATTGTAGTCACTGCTTCCTTTGTCTGTCCTGCTGCTCCTGTCGCTCTGCCTCTGTATTCGACTATTACACTCTGACATTCTTCTTGCTGCCTCTATGGCTTTCACTGTGCTTCTTTTGCCTTCCTCTGCTTCAGCACTACCTCCTTTGCCTGAGTGCTGCCTCCTTTGCCATCAATGACAATATTTCCAACAATAAGAACTCGTGTTTGAGTTAAAGTTTGTTTTACTAGTTCAAATGATTGTTTAGCTTGTATTGTCCATTTAACACCTATCTCTTTCTTTATCATGTTTGTGATATTTCTCAATAGCTCAGCAAGGTTCGGGATGAACCTCCTTAAAAAAATTATCTTCCCAAAGAAAGATTATAATTCTTTGAGGTTTCTAGGATGGCTGATCTTCAATATGCCATCAATCCTTTTAGGGTCTACTTTGATTCCCTCTTCAGAAATTATGTGGCCAAGAAGTTTTCCTTCTTGGAGATGAAAGAGTGCCTTTTTGGGATTCAAAGATAAGCCATATTTCCTACATTTGTCAAAAAAATTTCTTAAATGAATCAAGTGTTCTTCATCAGTTTTGGAGAAGACATTAATGTCATCAAGGTAAATGATTATAAAATAGCCTATTTCTTCTAATAAGGCTATGTCCATGGCCCTTTGGAAGGTGGCCCCTGCATTCATTAAACCAAATAGCATTTTGACATACATGAATGTACCCCAAGGTGTAGTAAAATTAGTTTTATGTTGATCACTTGGGAGTACTAACACCTGATTGTAACCTCAGAACCCATCCAACAGTGAAATTATTTTAGACCCAACCACCCTTTGGTGTATGTGACCCATTTTAGGAAAAGGGTAATTGTATTTCAGGGAGGCTCTATTTAGATTTCTAAATTCAATGCAGAGCCTAATCTCCCCAGTATTTTTCCTAACAGATACTAAGTTGGAAACCCATTATGAATATCTGAGGGGAACTATGATCCCAACATCATACATTTTTCTAATTTCTTTCTCAACTGAAGGCAGTAAAACAGGATTTATCCTTTTGAGTTTTTGTTAGAAAGGTTTCTGATTTTCCTTAAGAGGAATTTTGTGTTGAATGATGCTGGTATCATATGATTTCAGATCCATGTATCCCCATGCAAACACATCTCTAAATTCTTTGAAAAGTTCTATGTATTGTTGTTTAATATGAGCTAGGAGAGTGTTGGATAGCTTTATCATTTTGGGTTCTGCTAGGCTACATATGTTATGTTCTTCTATGTTTGTTTCTATAGGCTCCATTCTTGGTTCTTTGGCTACATCATTAAAATCAAAAAGCTGCTCTAATGGTGTAGGACCTCTTGGAATTGTATCATTTTTACATTGTAAAACTTCCAAGTATTTTTGGTCTGTGTTATCAATTATTTCTGCTCTAAAAGGATGTTCAAAATCATTTATATCAATAGAAAAGGGCAGCAATATTTCAGGGATTTGTTCTTCATTTAGACAGTTTTCCTCATGGCTTGAAGTAGATGTTTGTATGGCAAAGTCATTTTTTGATTGCAGAAAATCATCTTTATGTTTGTCTCCTTCAAACACTTGCCAATAATATTCATTGTCAGGTATTGTAGGCCTTTTTTTTACCTTTATATTGAATTTTTCATTTATATGTGGTATTTGGCAATTACTAGTAGCAAAGGCAAGTTCATTTGCTAGATGATTTTGAGCTCTTGGGATGAAAATGAGTTCATATTTTTCAAAAAAAAATAGGAGATCAAGGGCAGCATTTCTATATTCTCCGATTTTTGGGTTTTTGGTTGAATACTCCCCTTTAGTTTGTCTAATGATTAGCTCAGAATCTCCTTGAACTGATATTTTCTTAGCTCCTAAATATTTGAGTAAGTATAGGCCAATAAGGAGGGCTTCATATTCAGCAGTGTTATTTGTGCATGGAAAATCTAGTTTATAGGAAAATCCTTTGTTAATGTTTTGTATCCATACACCAGCCCCTGATCCTAATTTTATACAAGAGCCATCAAAGTTTATTTTCCAAGGTAGTTCAATCTCATTTTCACTTCCTTTCTGCTATTCAAGGCTATAAATTCTGAACTGTTCTGTTCTTGAGTTGATGGCAGATTTGACTATTCTGGTGGAATGAATTCTTTCTTGTTTTCCTTTTCTTGTTGGCTGATTTCATCTTCATTGTACAAGATAAAGGAATCCAAGTCTTAATGAATAGAATAAACATGAGTATTTTTGGGTCTATCTATATTTCTCACCATGTATTTCATATGAGACTCCTTGTATAGTCTTCTGGTTTGGTTAAACATTGGGATGGTGGCATAAGACATGTCCATTTGAAGGCTCCCCATGATCTAGATAAAAGCATGCCATACTTAGGGAGAATGTCAGCTACTACTATGTCCAGGACTAGACCTTTAGCAGGAATCTATGCCAAATTGACACATAAATATTTGATTAAGCCCAAGCATTTGACCCTGCTTGAATCAAAGGAATACAGGTATTTATATGGTTTAGTAATTTCCAAGCCTAGGCTTTCAATTACTACTTTTGGCATAAGATTGTGAGAAGAACCTGATTCTAGCATGGCATTGTGTAAGATTTTGTTATGTATATTCAGGCTGACATAGAAGGGAGGGATAGCCCCTTCAGAGGGATAGCCCCTTCTTGGTATTTTCCTTCAACTTCAGGACCAAATAATAATTCTGGTTTATCATCTGTCAAGTTTAAAGTATCAGTGTCACTGCCTATATTCAAAGCTTTCAAAACATGATTTTTATATACATCCTGAGTTACTAGTTTAGCTAAGGGTATGGTGATTTTGATCTTGGAAATTTCCCCTTCAAGGCTGAAAGGAACTATTGTTCTTGACATATTTACATCTATTTTTTCATTTACAACTCTTTCAGCAATTCTGATTTGCTAAATTTTATTTGGACTGTTATTTGGGACAGATTTGTTAGGGCCACTAACAGAAGTACTAGGGCAGCTTCGTTCAACACTTTACTGACTGTTTTTTTCTTTATTTAGATCAGTTTTCTTGGCCATAGTGTTGATGTTACTGGATATCTTATTAGACTGATTTTCTGAATTTTTCCTAACAACAGTACTAGTGCTTTTGTCTTTGGAAATCTTTGGGCTCCCTTTTCTCCTAATATTATATTGTTTGTGTACCTCCATGATTGAATTTTCAAACCTCAATCTGTAATCTTCAGAATCTTCATGGTTGTTTTCAGTGTTTTCTAAGGAGAAGAATCCTTTTTCTTCTTCAGTGAGAAAAAAATCTGTCTCACTGTCAGATCCTATCAAGTTTACATGATTTTATTCCAACCTTTCAACTTCCCTTTCTTCTTCTTGATCAACATAGTTTTGTTGAAAGGGAGGCCTAATCTGTTGGTCATTGTCTCTTTGCCTATCTTGATTAGGGTCTCTTCTGAAATTTGGGTTTCTATTTTTTTTTTTGGGGGTTGTTTTGGTTTTCTCTAGGAGACACTCTATCATTAAGATTTATCTTTTCAAGAATCCTCTCCATTACCCTTACTAAGTTGTCAATTTTGGCATCGAATGATGAGGTTGATGCCATTGTTTCATCCTTGTATGTGACTCTTTTTTCTACTTTCAACCTAGCTCTTTTCTCAATTAGATTTTCTTCTACACTTAAGGCTCACCTCTTCATATCTTCTAAAGTTGAGGGGTCTCTTTCTCTTAGCTGGTAGGCCATTTCAGGATCAAAACCCTCTCATAATTTAGCTAAGGCTAGGCCTAGTGGAGGTTTCATGTCTGGGGGAAGCACATTGTAAACACTATTGAATCTAGTGCAATAGTCTTGGACACTCTCCCCATGTTTATTTTGAGGTTTGTATATTATGAAAGGATTTGGAGACGGTTCTTCCTAATTTCCCATTTGCTTATGAATGTTTGATATAAAGAAGGGAGAGAATTTACACTATTAGGAGTTAAACCCTTAAACCATTTCTTGGCTTCTCCTCCTAAACTTTGGGAAAATATTCTCATCTTAATGGTCTCTTCTTCTATTTCCATGTAATCAAAAGCATCATTCATTTTATCTACATGTTGTTGGGCAGTAGTAGGTTCATTTCCAGTGAAATGGGGAATTTTGGATTGGTAATCATTAGGTAAGTGAACCAGAGGTTGTGGTAACACTAGTGGAGCATACCATGTTGCCATGATAAGAAATAATAGGGGATTTACAAGAGGGAAAGTGGGCTGAGTTGGAGTGATTTGAACAATGTATGTGTGTACAGGAGTGGAAGAAACACTTGGGCTAGCAAACTGATGATAAGTAGATTTGTCATGGAAGGAGCCGAAACGATGAAGAAGCTGAGAATCAAGTGTAGTAGAAGGTGAAGATTCTCTGCTAAAGCTCTGTTGAAAATCTATGGTTTCAAAATCATCTTGGTTTAAATCACTTTGAGACTTATTTCTAAGTAGGTTCTTTGTGTGAGGTAAGTCAAAGTGAGGATCTTTCAAGACTGTGATATTTTCAGGGACAGATCTTGTTCTTGGGATGGTATTATCAGTAGTTGGTTTTCCAAATCTAGAAGTTTGCCACAAAATCCTTTTTGGATTATCAACTATGGTAGGAGGATTAGGATCCGGATGGGATCTAGTATTGACCCTATGTGAAGCCAGATTTCCGCTTCAAAAATTTAGAGAGGCTGAGGTTTTTAGGACTGTTTTCCTCTCACAGTGATTTCTATAATAGGGGACTGTGTTTCTAAACTTCCTCAGGGTTGGTTAACACAATCCTAGGGAAATTTGGAGATCTAAAGGAGTAATAGGCCTACTGGAGCTAGTGGAGTCTCCAGTTGGAAATTTTTAGCTTTTTGTAGGTAAAATGTTTTATGGTCCACCACTAGTTTATTATAAAAACCAATCTAAAATGTTTTGGTTTTTCTGAGTTTTTTGTAGTTCTATGGTTGTGAGAGTGTCCTATACCTGATTCAACACTTAGCTAAGGTGGTGAAACAAACAAAGTCTACTCTATGGCTTACTAGCTGATTTCTTCAAGGTTTGATAGGGGTCTCTTAGAATCCTAAGGGTTACTTAGATTTCCACTGATTCAGATAGGTCCTATCATGATCACCATTATGCTGGTAGTGCTTGAAGAAAGCTATAGTTCACTTAAATGAACACTGAGTGTCATGTTTAGGGACTTTTACTCAAAAAGCTCCCACTGTGGTTGCCATTATGTTGTAGTCCTATGATTTGGAAGATTTGCATACCAAGTGAAAAGGCAACATCAAAACCAGTCTTTAGAGCTCTAGGACCTAGCCTTCCTATTCTTAAAGAGGGATCTCTCAATTATTTGAAAAGATGTGTGTTTGTTTGCTTTTAAGGGCTTGATTTTAGGCTAGTTATGAAGCATGAGTTTGTTTTATTGTTTGGTTGGACATGATGATCTAGGCAGCACAGATAGAAAAGGGAAATCTCTAATTCATTGGGCAATGGAGTCAAGTGGAAGCTATAATAATTTTTTATATGAATTGGGGATATCAAAGGGAAAATCTAACTTTTCTAGTGGATCTACAAGGTCTTTAAGGTGAAATGAAATGGACATCAAAGGTTTAGAAAGAAAAGTAGAACTAACGGCAATTAAGAGTCCTTAATTATATGTACTTATCAACAAAGGGACTTAAAAAATTATCTGAAAATGAAGAGGCATTCCATAGACAGGGCTATCCATAAATTATTAGAAACCACACTTCAGAAAATAACAATTTCAAGACAAACTTTTCAAATGAAATCTAGGAGTCGAGGAATGCTCTATTTCATCCAAAGATTTCACTTTCAAGGATAGGAAAACATTCAAGACTCACAAATAACTACATTCATAGAAGAGGGAACTCCTAGAAATCTTTGATTACAGCTATAAATACCTTCAAAACAATTATTTGAGCAATTAGAAAGGGTATGATCAGAACAAAACCTCTTTGGCAGACTTTGGACAATGGTACTTTGAAGGGAGACTTCAGAAACAATTTTTAAGTGGCAGCATGTAAGCAAGGAAAACCATAAATAATTCTTGAGGCCAAATGTATTGAAATATTTAAGAAATAAACAAGCACAAGGGTTCGAGAGAGAAATTAAGAATTCTCTAGAATATCTTAGCAGAAGAAAACATAAAGACAGTGAAGAGTAAACAAAAGTAAGGTGGATTCAAAAGACATTTCTTAGCCTGAAATTTTTACTCTACTGCAACAGAGAATGGTGAAACATAATGAAACCTAGAATAAAAATAACATATTTAGAGTACTTCACCAACAGCCAAGGTCAGGGATCCAATGACAGAGCTTTCTCCATCAACAAACAGGTCAAAACATCCACAGGCTCCAGAACATCAATTTTCTTTCAACTTCAGCAGAACTATGTATTACTTCAAAGAGTCATCAAATGCCGACCATACAATGAGTTCGAATGCAGTATTTATGCTGCAAATGAGGAGGTGGAATTGATCTAGGGTTCAAATATTATTAATTACAGAGTAAATGAATTTCTAGCCTTGAAAACCATGCAAGGCATAAGGCAGAAATAGGTGCAACTACTTCTCTGTTTCATTAACTCTATCTTAACTTCTGAGAGAAAACAGGTGAAAATTTTGACTTTTAAGCCTATTCTTAAATATTATAATAACTTCCTTGACACACAAAAATATATTCTTTTTTGTAATAACTGTTTAATTAGTCTTTGTAGGTAGAAAGTAGGCCAAAGGTGTCAGTTGATTTTTCTGAGTGAATAATTGCTTCCCTTTGATGTTTTCGAGGCTCCTTTAGCCTAAGTCTTATTGATTTCATCACGAAATTGTATTTTAAGGCCTGATCTACTTTTACTGTCCTTCCTCTTTTCTACTTTAAACAACTGCTTTTATCTTGGATCCTTTATATTTCGACCTTTAGCCTTTAATCATTGATCTTAAAGGGGCTAATCTTTGTTTTGACAAACTTAATCTATGATTAAGCCCTTTAGTCCTTTGTCTTCATCGTCTTCTTTACTGATCTTATGTTTCTGTTTTGATGTGTGCAGGGGTTTCCTTTTGGTGCACTGGAGGGTTCCTGTGATTGAATTGATGACCATGAATCATCAATTAAACCCTTTGGAATCAAATACCCTATCCATTTTTTTTGTTTCGGGCCCTCAGATCATCATCCTGAGGCATTAATCACTATCTTCACTGTGGGATGGCCCTTCAGGCTTCGGGTGCCATTAAACCTGTAAAAATAAACAAAACATTAATAAAAACCTGCGTTTTTGGTCTAAACTACTTTTTAGAGGTTCGGAATGGGTTTGAGTTGTCGAAGGAGCATTGTAGAGGAGAGGAAGAAGTAGGGGATGGATCCGAAGGTGGAACCAAGCGGATAGGCAGAGGAAATTTAAAATTGGGCGCGCAGAGGAGGGAGGTGATTTTGTGAAAACCAAGGATGGTTTTCGCACTGCATATGGGCAGTGAGTGGTTTTATCTCAAATGAACGATATTCCACTTAGCGAGTGACGCGTGGCGGGCCAAAACCACTTTTATCACGAGGATATGGATTGTTAAAAATCAATGCTAAAAACTGTGCGAAATGCACCATGGACCATTGTATCTTCGGGAGCCAGATCAATGGTGGAGATTCGGCGCGATGCGTTTGGTGGACAGATAGTGGGACCAGGTGAGGTCATCTATTTTGTCGGGAAGTGGAATTTCATCGGGCAGGGTTTAAATGATTTGGGATCGGTGATGACCGTTGGATCTGAAATATCAATGGTTGATATCCTTTCGTGAGGATGACAGATGAGGTATGGTCGGAAGGAGCAAAGGGTGGGGAAAAACCCTACTCACCATTGGATTGTTTGTGATCAATGGTTGTGATCGAACAAGGAGAAAACATAGCTTGGAGGAATGAAATAACATAGAAGGGGGCTAGACGAGGTGGGGGAGAGGTTTTATGAAGAAAGGAAAGGACCAGGGGCTAAGGTGAAGGGGTTGTGACTTAGTCAATGGTCGCGGGATGAGGTTATATGAAGTAGGGGCTGAGGGCCTAAGCCCGAAAAGGGCTTAAGGCCTAATGCTTTGAAAAGGGTGGAACCAAGGCTTAAAGTGGGTTTTTTAACCTTATAAGAAGTTTCGATAGGGTAAAAAGAGGTTTCAAACCATTATAAGGAGTTTTATAAGGTCTAGAGGGGTTTTCATTGGAAAATGAGGGAAATAAAGAATTTTTTAGAGGAGGAAATGATGATTTAGGATAAGTGAAAATGAGTTAAAAAATGGGTGAAATGAGCTTATGAAATGATGGGAAATAGCTTTGGAACAATTTTCTCTTATATCAGCAGGATAATTAGAGGCTTTGAGTGAAGAATTATGGTGAAATTATTTCTGGAAGATAATGAACACAGTGAGGTTTGAAGAACTAACATATTTTCATAAAATTTGTTTCTTGAAAGCTAAGGAACCTATTAAGCCATCATGAGGTATAAAAAAATTTATATATGGCTAACAAGATGAATGGCCCCAAGACAAATACTGAAATTAAGCTCAAATCACTCCCCTTTGATCCCTTAACCAGGCTGATCTAAAGAGAGGATGGAATTCCTGCACATGAATTCCTTGCAGTAAGCAGTTTAGCAACTCCGGCTAAACAGCTGAAGCCTGCAAGTGGTCTCAAGACAAAAATAGCTGAATACATGAATGAATCCCCTTTTATGTTGTGCCTTCATTTTATCTTTGGTGAGCCTCCTCACCCCGGACCCCACACAATGTTGAGGTGACTTCTTCATGAAGCTTCCTCTTTCAAAACTGCACTGCCCTAGCTAGCTTCCCTCCTCTTTGTGATAGCATTGTTGACTTGGTCAACTGGAACCAATCCACCTGCAATGCCTCTATTCACACCAAGGGATCTTCAATCCAGTTCTCATATGTGTGTCTAGGTTGATCCTTATTCGCATTGAGCTAGTTTACTTGAGTGTTTCCTTCCTCCTCAAGAATGCATGTTGACTTATTCAAACTTGACTATGTCCCCATCTAATTTGTCCTTGTTCACACTTGGAAGTGTAAAACCATTTCCTAAGGTGACCTCCTTCCTTACTAAGGTGTAATTTATTCATATTTTTATTCTTCATGGACTTCCTTACCCATTTATTCCTCTCCTAGGTGAAAGTAGAAAAATCTAATATTCCAAATTGTTGTGTAGAAATTTTGGAATATTACAAAAGAGTTGATAAACTCTTATGCTCCTAAATAAGAACTGTGAAACAATCCGCGTGTAGTTAAAAATTTGAATTGACATAACAAGAGAACAAGAAGGGATATGACACTAACTCCGTAGATCGAAGAATATGACATGGACTACGTAGTCCTGGATTTAGTATTTTTTCCCATGTTTTGCCTAAGAAAACTTTGGATTTCATGGGAATCCAAAGTTGCAATGGTCTCTGATACAATTGAGAATGGCCAACCAGCAGAAGATAATCCCTATGGGAAGGCTATTTGGAGTTGTAGTAGGTATTGAAGGAGTGCACATTGCTATATATTTCATAGTAATTGAGATTATAGATGATATAAATCCATATCTGGCGCTTCTTGGAATGGATTGGGATTTCGATATTGGTGCGATAATGAATCAAAAAAGGAGGCATATGGTGTTTGAAAATGGCGATATGTGAGTCATTGTTCCTCTAAACCCATAAGAATGAGCTTGGTATACAAAGCCTGTTTGCGATGAGTACTTTGATGCATACATTGAAAATATATACAAGATAACATATACAGAGGAATATTGGATTAATCCCACTACAGATGGAAATATAAGCTAGGAGCAAAACAATTCCTACATTTTATACTCTAACGAAGGACTGGAAAATTGGTAGAACAGGTTGCATGAAGTTTCTACAAGGTGATGTAACAAAATTACAAGATCACTTCAATGGATAACTTCAGAGGTCTGTAATTTTGCTTATTATGATGAGATAGGATATGTAAATGTTTTTCTTGATGAATTTGAAAAATAAGTTCTAGAGGAACGAAGGTTCCAAGAGTTGGATGTAGCCCTGAAATCTATACTTGCTAGATGGTGCGGTACTCATAAAGAAAATATTGACACTTGGAAAAAGTATCTCAGATTGATGAAGATCATATTTGGCCAACTAAATACCAGAATCAAAGAAAAATATGATGTAAAGGTTGATCCTCAGGATCATATGTCTTGCTGGACTTCAGTTTGGGGAGAAGATTGAAAGCCAGAGAGGGTACCTATATTTTTTCAGACATTGGACCTAATGTCTATGAATTGGTATCTTGAGATAGATCTATGCCATGGAACGAAGAATTGGACAAATTCGGTTTAATGGTTCCTCCTGACATTTAGTTTTGAGGATGATTGTCAATGCATTAATGAAGCCCTTCAGGAAGAAAAAACATGGATTTTTAAGACTACAACTGTGCTAACTTGGACACATCTTGATTGGGTTGCACAGTTGCAATAGGTGTTGGAATGCTATAATGTGACAACTAAAGAAGATGATGAGGATCCGCGCAATATTTATATCCAAGAGTCAGAAGGACATCGCAACTTTTTTGGACTAGAACCTAAATCCTTGACATAGCGCAATGAATGAAAAAAAGGTAGGTGAATATTGGGTCAAAATAAGAGCCAAAATTTGCAGTGATTGGAGATTATTGGGATGAAGACACAATTAGCAATGTTGCAAAGCTATTGCATGAGTATGAATAGCTCTTCCCCATGAAGTCTTCCAAATTGAAATGTATCATATAAGACCTAGGAGTTATGAGGATTACTCTGAAAGCCGATGCAAGGCTATAAAAACGAAGAACATATATGTTTAATCCAAAATATAAGGAAAAATTGAAGGTAAAGTTAGAAAAGATGATCAAGGTAGGGATCATTAAATTGGTTGAAGAATCTGAATGGGTAAGTCCTGTGGTAGTTCAGGAAAAGAAGACAAAGGGTGATATCAAAATATGTCTGGACTTGAGGCAATTGAATGATGCATGCATGCATGACCCTTTTTCCAAACCATTCACCGATGAAGTGTTGGAGAATATAGTAAGATGTGAGGCATATTATTTCAGAGATGGATTTTTGGGTTACCATTAGATTAGAATTGCGCCAGAAGATAGACATAAGACAAATTTTGTCACAATGTTAGGTCCCTATATTACTAGTATAGTCCCTTACTGTTGTTAGTGTAACCCCATTATTTTTATTATTGTACCCCTGTAACCCCAATATTGTTATTATTGTGCCCTTAAATTACTATTATTAGGTCGGCTAGGATTACATTATGGCCCCACTAGGATTACATTATGTTCCCATGGACTCCTATATATAGAAAGGAGGTTTTTTAATTTGTATCATCTAAGAATTGTTCATTCATGTAATATATTGGAGGTTTCCCCCTCGAATTGGCTTATTTCTAAGGCATTGATATCTCTTTTCTTCTATTTTTGGAGCTGGTTTCACAACATTTGGTATCAGAGCTTTGGATTCTAGGGTTTCGCTGCTAAAAACAGGTCATCATGGAATTTTTGCTATAAATTTTGTTCTACGAAGTTTCAGAAGCTAAAATTTTTATGGTGCGAAGCTGAAATCCGAAGGAACATCGTCGCAAAATTTCAAATCTTGGTTCGAAATATTTTCGGAGATATGATCTGTGGAATTTAGGTGTTTTTGTAGGCTCCTCAATTTAATATAAATAGGTCATCGTGGCATTTGTGCTATAACGTCCTTTATAAGAAGGTTCCAAATCTGAAATTTTTAGGGAACGAAGCTGAAATCCTGAGGAAACTCGTCACAAAATTGCAGAGCTTGGTTCACTATATTTTCAGAGATATGATCTGTGGAAGGTAGTGCTTTTTCAGGCTTCTGAATTTCATATCAAAGAGGTGATCGTGGGAAAAGCTTCATAACTCTCTCTCTCTGAGCATCAAATCGGAGTGATATAAAATGTGGCCACAAGTACATGGAATTTAGTTTATTGGCTATCAATTTCAGAGCTAAAAGATGAAACAGTGACACGTGGCAAGTCATACAAGTTTGATCTACTGAAACAGTCCATAATTAGGTCATTGTGGGAGATTAGACATAACTTTACCTTGAAGAATCCAAATCAGCTCAGACCTGTGGCATTCAAAAGAGGATTCAGAAGGATACCTCAGTGTCAAATTTCAGATATTGAAGGGCTATAACCAAAGATATAATCCAATTTAAATATCTAGCTCTTCAAAAGAAAGAAAATGGTGTGTATTTTTTTTCTGAATTGCATACGTCTTGTTTAAAGAATCAATTTGAATTGATTCCAAGGGAATATTGTAGAATAGATATCAGTATCGAGTTCTAAAAAATGCCCTGTAAAAATAATTCAACACCCATTAAGCCTTCAAAAGGCTCTACTATGACTCATGAAGATGAAGAATTGCAACATGATCTATCAAAATTACAAGAGAAAGTGCACCAAATTTCACTCTCGCAAAGAGCAACAAAAAATAAAATGAAAGTTTTGAAGAAAGGCATGGAAGCAAAGATGGATGGTTTGAAGAAAGGTGTGGAAGCTAAGATGGATGGCATGGAAGCTAGCATGGAAGAGAAGATGGATGACATGAAAGACAACATGGAAAATATGAATAATGATTTAAAAGAAGACATGGAAGGTTTGACAAAGTTGATACAAGAAATGTTTCCTAATGGTGAAAAGATAGTAGAGGAAACTCATGATGAGAAAAAAATAAATGTTAATCATGACTTCATAAACTCTAATGTTGGCGGGAGGAACCACAATATTCCAAAAAATGATATGAGGAATTTTGATGGAAAGGATCTTGTAACATGGATACTACAGATGGAGCAATATTTTGATCTCCATAATGTGCAAAACACACAAAAGGTACGCATTGCAACTTTACATTTAGAACAAAATACATTTGTATGGTATCGATGGCTTTGCTCCCGTTAAAAAATTTTCACTTGGTCAATTTTTACGGAGGAAATGATAGCACATTATGAGGATACAAAGAGCAACACCTTCTTTAGCCAATTGATAAATCTCAAACAAAAGGGTTTAATGGGGGAGCACATTGAGGACTTCCAAAAATTGAATATAAGGTTAACTGATATTCTAGAGGAACACATGATTAATCTCTTCATAGGTACTTTAAAGGATAACATCCAACATGAAGTTCGCGTTTTGGAACCTGATTCATTGGAGAAGGCATTCAAGTTGGCAAGAAAAATTGAATGTAAAATTATGGCGACAAGGAAGCCTACCACTCACTTATATAAAGAAGGAAGTGTTGCTATGCCTAGATTTCCACAACCTACAAGGTTGACACCACAACAATTGGAAGAAAAAAGAGCAAAAGGGCTTTGCTACAGTTGTGATAGCAAATACAATAAAGGTCATAAGTGTGCTGAGAAGAAATTATTTTACATAGATTGTGAAGAGGAAGAAGAAAATGAACAAGAAGAGGATATACACCAGGAACCAACCCTAGAAGAGGAAGAAAGGAATCCGACCATATCGTGTAATGCACTGGCAGGAATTACCACTCCTCAAACTCTCAAGATACAAGGACAAATCAAGAAGAAAAAGGTAATAGTGTTGATTGATTAAGGTAGCACCCATAATTTTATTCATTGTAAGGTAGCCAAGGAATTAAATTGTTTCCTATACCCAGCACCAGAATGTCAAGTGATGGTTGCAAATGGAGGAACTATAAATTGCTCTAGAAAATGTCATAATACCAAGCTAACCATGTGGGAATATGTATTGACTAGTCCAATGCTTTCCATTCCTATGGGAGGTGCTGATGTTGTACTAGGAGTACAATGGTTACAATCTTTGGGGACGGTAGCTTTTAATTTTCAAGAACTTCTCTTGAAATTTTTTTCAGAAGGAAAGGAAGTCGAATTACGGGGTATTGAAGGGAAGCCAGGAAGGATAATAAGCTCTAATGTCATGACAAAGCTTCTAAAGAAATAACAACGAGGTGTAATTGCACAATTATGCTCACTAGAAGTTCCGACACCAAAATCATCTATTTCTGCAGATCTCCAACAAGTCTTCAACAATCATTCCAAGGTGTTTGAAACTCCCAAAGGACTCCCACCTATTCGTGATCATGATCATGCTATTCATTTGATTCCAGGAAGTGTTCCTCCAAACATCAGGCCTTATAGATATCCTTACTTCCAAAAGAGCGAAATTGAACGTATGATTGTATAAATGTTAGAGGCGGGTATAATTCAACCTAGTCAAAGTTCTTTCTCTGCTCCTGTAGTATTGGTACACAAGAAGGATGGATCATGGCACATGTGTCCGGTTTATAGGGAGCTCAATAAGCTCACCATTAAAGATAAATTTCCCATTCCTGTGATTGATGAATTATTGGATGAATTACATGGAGCAATTTATTTTACCAAGTTGGATCTTCGTTCAGGATATCATCGAATTAGAATGAAGACTGAAGATATTCCAAAAACAGCATTTCGAACTCATGAGGGTCATTATGAATTTTTGGTCATGCCTTTTGGCCTTACCAATGCACCTTCTACATTCCAAGGGTTGATGAATTCCATTTTCAAACCCTTCCTTAGAAAATTTGTGCTAGTATTTTTTGATGATATACTAATCTATAGCAGGTCTTGGAAGGATCATGTTGAACATGTTGACAGGGTGCTCAAACTATTGCGGGAGAAACAATTATATGCAAAAACATCCAAATGTTTCTTTGGAGTACAAGAGGTGGAATATCTGGGTCATATTGTATCTCACGAGGGTGTTAAAGTAGACCCTAACAAAATTAAATCCATTAATGAATGGAAAGTCCCCACAACCATAAAGCAGTTGCGAGGATTTCTTGGGTTAACAGGGTATTATCGCAAGTTTGTTAAGAATTATGGGAGAATAGCAGCACCTCTAACAACATTATTGAAGAAAGATGCATTTTCATGGACTTCTGAAGCAACTAAGGCCTTTGAACATCTTAAAGAGGCAATGTGCCTAGCACCGGTCTTAGCTACGCCAGACTTCACAAAAACCTTTATTGTGGAATGTGATGCCTCTGGAAATGGAATTGGTGTTGTTTTAATGCAGGAAGGAAGACCCATTGCTTTTGAAAGTCGTCCAATCAAAGGAAAGTATTTACAGAAACCTATTTATGAGAAGGAAATGTTAGCAATACTTCATGCACTAAATAAATGGCGAACTTACCTAATGGGAAGACACTTCAAGGTAAAAAATGATCATGATAGTCTTAAACACTTTTGGAACAAAGACTATCTTCAGAAGAGCAGCAAAAATGGGTCACAAAGATGTTGGGTTATGAATTTGAAATAATCTACAAAAAAGGAAAGCTTAATGTTGTTGGAGATGCACTCTCAAGAAAGAATGAAGAGGTGGAAGCATTGCTTTGTGCCATTTCTATTATCCAACCAGATTGGATAACCGAAGCAAGAGATGAATGGAAGAAGGAAAAAGAAGTATGGACACTCATTCAAAAGTTGCAGCAAGATCCTAGTACATCTGATACATTTAGTTGGAAAAATGATTCCTTATGGTACAAAGATCGCTTATATCTTTGTAAGAATTCCGAACTAAAACAAAATATTCTTCTAGAATTGCACACTTCTCCTTTAGGAGGACACTCAGGATTTTTAAAAACTTACCACAGGGTGAAGAAAGAATTTTTTTGGGATGGCCTTAAATCTGATATTCAAAAGTTTGTGGTAGAATGTTTGGTTTGCCAGCAGAATAAAGTGGAGACAATTAAGACCCCGGGACTTCTACAACCTTTATCCATTCCAAGTCAACGTTGGGAGGAGATTTCAATGGATTTTATCACAGGTTTACCTAAGTCTGAAGAAAAGAGTGTCATCATGGTGGTAGTTGATAGACTTACCAAGTATGCACACTTTTGTGCATTATCTCATCCATTTAAAGCAAGTACGGTTGCTACTACATTTATGGATAGAATTCAAAAGCTACATGGAAGCCCAAGGGTTATTGTGAGCGACAGAGATCCCATTTTTACTGGAAATTTTTGGACGGAGTTATTTTCTTGTTTGGGTACTCAATTAGCTCATAGCTCATCTTATCATCCTCAATCTGATGGTCAAACTGAGATAGTAAATAAATGTTTGGAAGAATATCTTCATTGTTTTGTATCTGATAAACAAACACAATGGGTCAAGTGGTTACCTCTCGCTGAATGGTGGTATAACACTTCCTTCCATACTGCAGCAAAAATGACCCCATTTATGGCACTTTATGGATATCATCCACCATCCATAACATCATCTTTAAGGGAAAATTCGAAGGTTCAAGCAGTGGAAGATCACATCGAGCATCAGCAAGAAGTTCTCCAACTCTTAAAGGATAACCTAAATTTGGCACAAAATCGAATGAAACAACAGGCAGATCAACATCGCAGTGAGAGAAGTTTTGATGTAGGAGATTGGGTATTTTTACGGCTACAACCATACAAACAAATGTCCCTCAACCAAGCTAAGAAGGATAATAAATTATCGCCAAAGTACTATGGTCCTTACAAGGTGTTGCAAAAGATTGGTACTATGGCATACAAATTGGAGCTTCCTGCTTCTTCGCGAGTGCATCCAGTTTTCCATGTTTCATGCTTAAAGAAGGTTATAGGTGAAAATCTTCCAGTTCAAACAATATTGCCAGAACTTGATGAGGAAGTAAAAATCATATTGGAACCGGAAGCGGTCACGGAAACAAGAACTCGACAACTACGGAATCGATCAATTTCAGAGTATCTCATCAAGTGGAAGAACTTACCCACTGAAGATTCTACATGGGAGGATGAGAATTTTATACAAAAGCACCCAGAGCTACTCAAACGTTGAGGACAACACTTTTTTTGAAGGAGAGGGGCATGTTAGGTCCCTATATTACTAGTATAGTCCCTTATTGTTGTTAGTGTAACCCCCTTATTGTTATTATTGTACCCTTGTAACCCCCGTATTGTTATTATTGTGCCCTTAAATTATTATTGTTAGGTCGGCTAGGATTACACTGTGGCCCCACTAGGATTACATTGTGGCCCCATGGACTCCTATATATAGAAAGCAGGTTTTGTAATTTGTATCATCCAAGAATTGTTCATTCATGTAATATATTGGAGGTTTCCCCCTCGAAGTGGCTTATTTATAAGGCATTGATATCTCTTTTCTTCTATTTTTGGAGCTGGCTTCACAACACACAGGGTGGGGTTTTTACAAAAACATAGTGATGCCTTTTGGTTTGAAGAATGCTCCTGCCATATTTTCTGGAATTGTAGTTGCAACTCTCAAGGAGTATATACATAATTTTTTGGTGGTTTACTTTGATGATTGGAATGTATTTTGGTTATGGAAGAAGCATGTATCAAGCTCTAGATTGACGTTGGATACCTTTAGGTAGTATCAAATATCACTAAATTTGAATAAGTGCATATTTTGTGTACTTTTTGGTATAATATTGGGGCATGTTGTTTGTAGAAATGGATTGATGGTATACCTCGCAAAGATAGTTTCTATTGTGAACTTCAAGCCACCTAAGACAATAAATCAACTGCACAAAATATTGGACACACTAGTTACTACAGGAATTAGTTTATAAATTTGTGTGAACATATAACTACGCTGATGGAGAAGGTACTGAAGGAATATGTTACTTTTTTTTGGGATGAAGAATGAAAGAGCCTCGACATTCTGAAGGAGAATATGGTAATTGCGTCGATTCTATTTTTATTGAACTAGAATAAGGAATTTCATGTACATGTTGATGCCTCTTGCAAAGAATTGGGTGCAGTATTGGGATAACCAGGAGAAGGAGATATTGATCACCTCATCGCTTTTGCATGTTGAAAATTGTCTACTGCAGAGAATAAATATTCTACGATAGAAAGATAAGGGTTGGATATGGTTTATGCATTACAAAAGTTTAGGCATTATTTGTTGGGAGCACACTTCAAGATTTTCACTGGTCACTCTGCGCTAGCGTATTTGGTGAATAAACCTATGTTGGGAGGAAATATATGTTGATGGTTGTAATTGTTTCAGGAGTATGAACTTGAAGTTATATTCAAGACAGGGTGATTGAACGTTGGATTCATCATCTATAAAGGATACAGATAGACGAAGAACCCATGAACGTTGAGGAGAAATTTCCTAATGCGCAGCTATTCAAAATAAGGGTTGCGGATGATCGCTTCGCGGATATTATTCAGTTTTTGGATATAGGGATGATTCTTATGGAGTACACTACACATCAAAAGAAATTTCTAATAGTCAAAGCAATTGATTTTTCATTGATTTCAGGACATTTTTATAATATGGGACTTGATGAAATACTGTGTAGCTATGTATTTGAGCATGAAAGGCAACATATTTTGGCAGAAGTGCATGGAGGAGTTACAGGAGGACATTATGAAGGGAAGGCCACTGCACATAATATTTTGAGAGCTAGGTTATGGTGGCCCACGTTGCATGAGGCAAAGGAGTTTTATTGTGCATGTGATGCTTTCCAGTGCATAGAAAGGCCCTCTAGGAGAAATGAAATTCGTTTGAATCCACAAGTGAAATTGTAGGCATTTGATAAGTGGGAAATAGAATTTGTTAAACCTATCAATCCACCAGGGAGGAATACCGACATGAGGTGTATAATCACTGCAAAATATTACTTGACAAGGTGGACCGAGGCGAAGAGAGTAAAATATTGCAGCGCAGATACCGCCGTGAAGTACATATTTGAGTATATTTTTTATATTTGGGTGTCCAAAGATCTTAATGAGTGATAGGGTTTCACATTTCTTTCATAAGACTATTGAGGCATTTACTGAAGAATTTTAAGTATACCATCACAAGAGTACACCATATCATTCTCAAGTGAATGGGACAGTCGAACATTTCAATAATATTTTAGAGAACACACTCAAAAAGGTATGCAATGTGAACATAAATCATTGGGATCTGAGAATTCCAATGATGTTATGGGAATACATGAAAACATGAAAGAATTTGACAGGACATACACCTTTTAGGATTGTCTATGGACAAGAAGCAGTCATGCCTATGGAATATATAGTGCCCAGTTTGAGGACTGCAACATTCACAGATATGGCAGACCGCGATGCAATAGAGGAAATGATGGAGAAATTTCTTGCTTTGGAGGAAGACAAGTTTATCACTAGTTATAATCATCAAGTGCCAAAAGAAAGGGAAAAATGTTGGCATGACAAGCATATCAAGAAAAATACTTTCAAGGAAGGAGAACTTGTACTGTTGTATGATAACAGTTCATGAAGTTCCTAGGAAATTTTAAAACACATTCATTGGGGCCATATATCATTAGGCACGTCTATGAGGGAGATGAAATTAAAATTGAAAATTTGGATGGTCATTTGATACCAAGATGAGTGAATGGGAGCATATTGAATATGTACAGGGACGGCTCTATCCCTGGAACTTCGCACTGACTATATGAAAGGAGATAATTCTTAGTGTCACATGCAGTTGAAAGTAGGCACGAGACTATAAAATATTATACCAAAGACAGACTTTGCCGAAGATGTATTACTATCCGAAACTTAGGAGTATGTCAAATTCTAAGGGAAGTGCAACAGGGGAGGAATTGATGTGAGGTAAGAGAGGATCCGTCGAAGACCACCAGAAATATGACCGTCAGAAAAAAGAAGAAGAAGAAGAAGAAGAAGAAGAAGATTTTAAAGGAAATTTTGTGTTAAAAGGAATGGGGAAAACACATTTGTTGGGAACAATTGAAAATATTATGCGAAATCCCTATTAGTGAGCTGAATCTGAAGACAATCATGTGGTTTGTTATTCAAATTTCTTATAAATATCACATCTCGCTCCACCTTTGGCCACTTTTCTTCCTCAGAATTAGAATTATGAAATTTCACCTAAGTGTGAGCATGTTGGATATGTGTTATATTCTTTCCACAACTAGTCATGCATGGGGGTGTCACAGGGGGGGCGATAGTCCCCCCTGTATGTTGAGCCGGGTGTAGTGCCCCGGGAAATGATTTTTTGGCCTTATTTTCCAGTGCGTGGATCTTCCCATGGTTTTGTGCATGGGTTTGCACATGGTTTTGGGGCATCATGGTTTTCAGCCCTGGTATTTTGTAGATCCAGTAAAGGGAACTACGGTTATGTCCTAATCTAGGGTTAATGGATTGGGGTTTATGTATGCTTTGGAATGTATATATATGTGTTGTAACACTAAAAGGAATATAATGAAAAATCAAGTTGGTCATCCCAATTTGGGATCCAGGGGATAATCTCTGTGTATATATGTTTTATATTTTATGCTCTTGCTATTATTTATTTTCTGTTTTAAGATTCGTTTGCAGATATTTTTTGTACAGGGTTAAAACCTACAGAGCATAGTTTTGAGGTATATATCCGAGAAGAGTTTTGAAGATATTTCTAGGGAGTTTCTCAGGAGAGGATTAGGAAGAAACATGACTGCTACACCACCATTGAGCGTGACAGGGTTGAGATCGCCACAGAAAAAATCTATTGTATGAGAAGCAACAAAACCAAAGAAAAAGAAGGTTAAAAGACCAGTTTTGTCCCCTGGTGTTAGAGTGTCCCCAAGGAAAAAAATAACCAAGGAACAAAGGTGTAAGGAGTGGTTATATAAGAAGAAGAAACCTATGGAGGTCCAATATAATGATGAAGAGGAGATTGCAGCAGAAATTCCAGAGGATATTGCTGCAGAAGAAGTAGAGCCTATTCCTAGGCTGTCACCATATGTACCACCCGAGATGCCAGGTGGGAAGTCAGTGAAGGACCTAGATGCTGCGAAGTTTTGTGTATTCACAATTTTGGGGCCTGTTGATGTTTCATTTGAAGGGGAACCGTTGGTGAAAGTACAACACCTAAGGATGGAGGAATAAGACTTCAACGATAGAAGAAAATATTCCCAATTTGAGTCTAGTTGATACCTAAATAAATTTCATTACCCAGCGAGTGATGTCACCTTATTGAAGCCACATAGGTGGGTGACAGGAATATAACAAGCAAGGTTTCTAAACATGTTGTATGTTCCACACTTTGGGCGAAGTAATACCAATACCGTATGTGTCTGGAAACTATTGATATTAGTGCATGATGGGTCCCTCTCGTTCGGAAAAATGACACCCATAGATGATCTGCTGATTAGGAGGACCACATCACTGCCCTACCAAGGAAATAACGCTGCTAAGGAGTTTGTGGGGAATAGCCATGACAAGGAAGTTGCTGAGGAAATGAATAAAAATCTTAGCATAGTAAAGGAGTCGAGGGGATATGAAATTAGCTCCACTAATGATCCAAATTTTCACTTTTCCGCACACATACTTGCCGGAAATGTCGTGCAAATGAAGTATCAAAACCTGTGGTCTCTTCAGTTGCACAGTGTAGTAAAGGGGTACAACATAACTAGGATGGTTACCTATGAAAATATTTTATTTACGATTGTCAGGAAGCATAAGAGGAAGCGAAATAGTTCCACTATGCATGGTTGCTACTAATTATTGTGATGATGGCTTGGAAGGAATTCGAAGAGTCACAATTCCATACTGTGGACCCAGATGTGTGCCAAGCTATGAGGTATGCCTCACTTTGGTTTTGTAAGAAACCAAAGTGCACGATGGAGAAAAAAACTTTCTGGTTGTTAATGGAGATGGATCTTCACAAATGGTGAGTCAACATCCAAGATTGTCACCAACTTTATTTGAAGATTATAGAGTAGTTTCAGACCTCAAAGCTGATTTCGACAGAGTATACATCAAGGCACGAAAATATATAGATGTAGTATGGCATCAGTTTCCATAACTGGCTACAAAGTTTGACATTGTGCAAGTCACAAATATTTGGCCACTAGACTGGCTAGCTCCATCCACTGGAGCCACTGAGCTGGAACATGCAAGTACTAGTGGAAAAGATACGCACATATTAAAGGATGTGAGAAAAGAAATAGAAAAGGATGGCGAAGAGGCCAAAGGAGAAGAGAAAGAGAAGGGCAGATATGACCCTTTTACTGATACAAAACTGGTTGATTCACCATTTACTTTAAAAATAAGGATACCTACTGCATTAGGTGCACTAAAAAATAATAAATTAGGCAGATCAAAGGGCACAAATTTGGTGGTGCTCATTAAGGGGGACATTGATGAGATCAGTGATAAGGTGTTGCAAATCACTGAAGATGTATGGGGAAATATTGAAGATCAATACAAGGTTTTATTGACAAAGGTGAAATAGGGCATGCAAGAGCTTAAGGTACCAGGAAGAGCACTACAGTTTGAAGCTGTAGAGGATCGAGATCGAGCAAAGAAGTTGGAAAACACTAACTTGGATATTGTTGCACTGCCCATACAGACACTGCATGAATTCCACCCAGGTGTCACATACAAACTAAAGGAGCAATAACATCGTGTCTTGCAGATAACCGTTAAGTAAGATGGGACAACACAAAAATATTGATGGACCTAGATCACATTATCAAGGAGAGGGATTAAGAGTAGAAAAAACATAGAAACTTGAAGGATTTCATAGGCCAGAGTTGTAGTGAAATTCCAAACATCAATGTACGTGCAGAAGAAGCCCCAAAAGATAAGGTTACAAATATCACCCTTGAAATTAAGGAGATTGCGAAAAACATGGAAAATATCAAGTTTGAGTACGAGATGCACATCACTGAGGTGAAAATGAGGCTACAGCTGACCACACTGCAAGAGGTACGCCAGCAAAGGGAAGAATGTCTTAAAACTTCATTAGAAGGAATATCCACCACAATGAAGGATTGTGGAAAGTTGTTAGATGACACAATGGAAATTTAGACCTTACTGTAAGTGGATCCAAAAATTCATAAGATTGAGCAGGAGGTACTATAAAATAAGAAGTATTTGGATGATATCTGGGTCACTAAGAGGACTTTAGCACCCGCACAGTGGCTCGCTCACATAACATAAGGGAACAATATGTAGAACCAAATCAAGGATATGCACATGAAAGAGTGGATGATTACAACAAGGACAAAATTGTGGTAGGATGAAGCCATTCAAATATCTCAGACAGTTGATGAGAGGCTAAAAGAGATGCAAAATAAGTTGAAAGACGTGCTTCAGAAGATCATCAGGTCAACATCAGAAAATATTCTAGAGGAAGTGTGCCAAGAAGAGAAGCATTTTGCAGAAATGATTTATCCTTCGAGTACAACCTACACCAGCATCACAAAAATGTTTTGGGGTGAACCAGCTAAGTGAGTTAGGACGAGTCACATGTGAGTGTTGGGGGCATGTTGGGCATGACCCAACTTGGTCCATTTTGGGTCAAAAGACTTCACATCTCAAGGAGTGAAGTACGTGGTTCAACGAAGATAAATTAAATTCACAAAGTTTATGGTATTTGGGGCATGTCAAAGCCCCTCTTTTCTTAAAGGGATCAAGTTTATTTTGTTAGTTTTGAGTCCGCCCATGGTATATGGACCATGGATTTTGTATGATGTAAAGTATATATAGAGAAATTTAATATTGTGTCGAAGGAGATTGTCTTATACTTGTGATGAGAACGAACTGTTGAATATCTATAATTCTGTTTTCTGGGGTAAGAGATGGCTCTATGTATATGTGCATGGAGGCCTTGAAGATTTTGTAACTTTGTGTGTAGACCACCTACGACTATCTGTGCAAGTCAAATAAGTGTATGTATTGAATAGTTTTACCATAATAAAAGAAGAAGAGTTTGAGGAAATATTTGTGTTTATGAATTGTATTTTCTTATTATCAGTGTTGTGAAGCTATTTATATGCTTTATGTATGTTTTAAATGATAAACACATAGTTCACATAAGTATTGGTTAACGTTAGAGTAGTTAAATTCATCTGTGTAGTTCTAAATAAGTATAAGTAGAATTTTAGCAGTAGATCCACATTGTATTGTCCTTATGGATGCAGAAACCTAGTTCCGAGATCCCCCAATATTTCCTCGGGTGAGATTGCGATGTGCGCAACCATTCATTGACGAAATGGATGGTAATAAAGGGTTTTTTTGGTGCACAACTAACTCTGAACCTAGATCGAAGTCGCTTTGAGCCAACAGTGCTCCAGGTGAAAACCTTCTTTGGAAATATAATAAATGTATGTATTTAATTTCCTAAATACATTATATGTAGGAAATTGTATTCTTAAGTATTTCCATCTTTTTAAAATTCTCAAATCCAAATTCAAAACCAAGCTACCCATCTTAAGAAGGTTTATCATCCACTTAAATACCACCATAAGGTAACTCGAACTTACAAATTTAATAAATTGTTTTCAACAACAATTTCTAATAAAAATTTGAGAGCCATTGAATATATAGGATTATTGGATGAAGTTCTGAGAATAGCATTGAACTTAATAATATGTGACTTAGAGAGAAAATGAATACCCCCACTACCACAAAATGTTGGTGTTCTCCATCTAGATCCATCAAAGAACCCTCTATGTGTCTAATTGGTTGTTGTGTCCCTATAATACTAGTGTAGCCCCTTATTGTTACTGTTAGTGTAGCCCCCTTATTTTTATTATTGTGGCTATGTAATTTCCATATTGTTATTATTATGCTCAATACAAGACCACTATTGTTATTTTTGTGTCATTACGTTATTATTGTTATGTCGGATTTAATTATATTCTACCCCTTTAGACTCCTATATATAGAAAGGAGGTTTTGAAATTTGAATCATCCAAAAAAATTTCATTTATGTAATGTAAATGAGGTTTTTTCCTTGAAGTGGATAAATTTTAAGTTGTTGAACTATATTTTCTTCTATTTTTTGAACTAGTTTCATAACATTTGGTTTAAGAGCTTTGGATTATGGGGTTTCACTTCTCCAAATACGGCATCTTGGAATTTTCACTATAATTGTTTTTATATGAGTCTTAAGAAACTAAAATGTTTACCATGTGGAGCCAAAATCATGGTGAAATTCATGTACAAATTTTAGATCTTGGTTCACTATGGTTTCAAAGATATGATCCGGGGAAGTTAGGGTTTTTGCAAGTTCCAAAATTCAGTCTCAAACAGGTGACCTAGGGAAAACCATAGTCGCTTTCATCTTAGGCATCATATTTGAATTTTATAAAAAATGGCTAAACATGCATGGACTCTAGTTTTTCATGTAGCAATTTCCTGGCTGAATGTAGAAATAGTGACATGTGGAAATTCGTACAAGTTTGTTCTACTGAATTACTCAATAATCTGTGCATCATGGGAGATTGGGCATAATGATTTCTTGAAAAATCCATTTTTGATTTGTTTTGTTTCATTGGAAAGAAGACGCATAGGGCTATCACAAGGATGAATTATATACATTGAAAAGCCAAAATTACAAAGATACAATATTTGCAATATTGAGTTTCTAAAAAGGAAAAAACAAGTGTGTATTTTTTTTTTTAAATTTTGCATAAATTTTGTTTGCAAAATGATATATGGAAATTTTGAAGGATGACATAGAAAAAAAAATGAAAGGAAACATGGAATATTTTAAGAATGGTTTAAAAGAAGACATGGAAGGTTTGAAGGAAGGTTTGAGAAATTTGATACAATAAATGCTTCCTAATGGCGAAAAGGTATTATATGAAAATCATGAAGATAAAAAAATAAATGTTAATCATGATTTAATAGACTATAAATTTATATTGAAGGCCCACCATATTCCAAAGATCGATATGAGTAAGTTTGATGGAAAGGATCCGGTAACATGGATAGTACACATAGAACAATATGTTGATCTCCAAAATGTGCAAGACAGACAAAAGTTACCCATTGCAACTTTATATTTAGAACCCAATCAGTTCTTATGGTATTAATGGATTTTTTCTCGTAAAACACTTGTAACTGGGTCATTTTTTATGGAAGAAATGATATCACATTATGAGGATACTAAGAGAACCACCTTATTTAGCCAATGGATAATTATGAAGTTAAAAGTTTCAATGGAAGAGAAAATTGAGGACTTCCAAAAATTGAATATAAGGGTAAATGATATTATAGAGGAGCGTAGGATTTATGTATTCATAGGGACTTTAAAGGATAACATCCAACATGAGGTTTTCCTTTGGGAACCTGATTCATTAGAGAATGCATTCAAATTGGCAAGAAAAAATGAAAGAAAAATTACGGCAACAAGGAAGCCTACCACTCACAACTATAAATATGGAAGTGGTTATTGTAATATCCCAAAATGGGAATACACAACAAAGCCTGCTAAAATTACGCACTCCTTAGAAATATATACACTGAAATCAGTTTGTAGTTCCTGGATCCCTTAGATTAGTGGATCTAGTGTCTAGATCCAAAAGGAGAGCAAAAAAAAATCAAAATAGGTGAGGTAAACAGACCTCCCACCACCTAGTATAGCTGGAAAACACCCAAGGAGAAGGGTTGCATCTATGTGCAACAAACTGCTTCATAAATAACGCAGTTCTGAGAGCATGAGTAGGAGATCAATAATAGGGATAACATTTTATATAAACAACAACAAATCAGATCCATAATGATTCCCTTATAGTATACAACAGACTGTAGAAGACAAAATAGAAGAAACTCCTCAAGAAAGAGGGATGCAACACATGTATTGACTGTAAAATAGCTTAACAACGTTTTTATAAGAGTTGCAGCAGCTATATATTACACTCCAGATCTAGAGTAGTTCTGTGTACAAAATATCGGATTCATTTCATATATGTACACTAGAAAGACTCCTTTACAAGATCCTCTTGGGGTTTTGATCAAATCATGCAATACAGATAGTAGATCTGAGATTAAATTAGCAGATCTGCAATATTATTCAAAAATTTTTGAAGATGTTTACAATAGAATCAGATCATATCTATACAAAAAATGGATCAGCAAGCTAATCCATGGATCACCATAGTGAAGGGAAAATCCCTAGCACCAGAGATCTCTCCTCAAAAAGTGGGTCAAAACACCCTGCAACTTCCTTCTTGCAAATAACGCAGTCCTGGAAGGGAAACTGCACTGTGGGTTGAAGCATTGGGTTGGCCTGATGCCAAGATATGAAATATCAGCTCCAAAGGTTTAGAACTCTCTTGCCTATGGGATAGAAGTTTTTCCCAGTGAAAAGAGGCCCTGAAATGGCCTAGATATGAGCAGATCTAGCCTCCACTTGTTGCAGCTTGCAAGGACAACCAAACCCTTAATAGGATATGTGTTGTAGTTGGAAGATAAGCTTGGCCAAATTCCTGATAGTGGATGAGATCAAAAAGACTCTTCTAAGAAATCCTCAATGGAAGAAGTGGGATTCCTGCATAGGAACACCCAAGTGCTAAGCAGCACTATTCCCAGCTAAACAACAAAGAATGGTATATGTCTGAACAGACACTATACTCAAAAATATGCACAACAAAAAAAATTCTTCCACTATCCTCCTCTTCCTCTTATAGGATGAAATCATTTTCAAACCCTAAACCATCTCAATGATTTAGCTGCATTCACATGATAAGCCTCCAACTAGAACTACGTTGTACCTCTAGGAGATTCACTGTATCTTGACAATGTTGTTGATTTGGTCCTGGTTAGCTTGGTCAAATGATCTAGTCTCTTTCACATCTAAGTGTGCTTATGTAAATAGCCCATATTTTTGCATGTTCACATGTGGCATTGATTTATTTTTCTGATTAGGAGTTTTATTGATCCACCTTTACAGTTTTATTCAGGAAACAAAATATTGAGACAAAATTGTGTATTCCCATTAGCTTGGGTTAATTGGGAATATTACAATCCTCCCCTCCAAAATGTTGCTTGTCCTCATGCAACTGATAGGGTGAGTGTTGCAGCACTTCTCCTTCTTCATTGCTGACACCATCAAAGATCAATATTTCATCATGCGCCAAGTGCTCACCAATCCAAGCCTCCATGAGCTGTTCCTCCAAAATCATCACGAGATGTACAAAATCCATCCCACAAGGAGTCAAGAACTCAACAGAAAAAAAAATGGTTGGTCCAATACTCTCTCTAAATCATGTAGCATAAGGTGCATAGAGAGTTTCCATCCCATGTGGTACATAAAAAATACCCATCCTCTCTCCATACAATTCCATGAAAAGTAAAACTATATCATCCAAGTATGGAAGCATAATTACATACATACATACTTAAAATTGAACATGAGGAGGTGGGTCAAAGTCCCACATAGGGTGCCAGCACACTGTATCTTCTACCTACATCAGATCAAGGTATGGTAAGTGGTTCCCCCACCACTTACTTGCTGCACAAGTTATCTCACCATGGCTAAAATTATGAGATATGTTTGGTGCCTTTGGGAAGAACCCATCATGAAAAGGAATCTCCCTTTGCATAGTAGGGGAGTGGCCAAGTTCAGAAATTGCAGTGGCACAAAGTTTTCCATGAGATTCATATGATACAACACTCCTCTTGGGATCCATGGCCTGCAACAACATGGTGAAAGAATACATCAAATCATAAAATTAAGCTTGCATTACATGATCAGATTTTTCACCATCAATGTTTCTTCTATACATGGAATTGTGAAAAAAAATTTCTCCCTTTCCAAGAGAAGGAAGAGATAAATTAAATGACTCTTGCATAGAGTCCTTTGGCTGCCCCAACTCCACATAGCTTTTTAATTCTAGAAAATTCTGATGTAGCTCTCCTCCAAAGCCCATTCAAAACATCTCATGATAGTGTTGTAGATCTTCATAGAATAGGTAGGGCTGAAACAAAACTCCTTGAGGGCCCTTTGTAGCATCCTCTCCTTGAGCTTGGAGGCTCTAGGAAAGAACATCCTGTAATGATGATAGATGACTCCCTCATGGATTAGATAGCCCTCTTCATGCACCTGGTCATCAAGCATCATACAAGTGTAGAGATCCTTGGAATAATCCACCAACAATTGGGATTCCCAATATAGATCTATACTTCCCAACAGGGAAAATGTTGATGATGCATCAATAGGATTTTTTTCCATGTTGCTGATCTCTTCTTTGACATTCCTTATGAAAAAAGTACAAGTAGGAAGGACATACCTTTCCTTCTCCTCCTCCAACAGTGTAGAATCAGGAATGAATGATGGTGAGGATGATGAGAGAGGAAAATATCCCTCCTTCTGGTGCTTGCTCAAGCCTTCCAGCGCTGTATATGTGTCTCTTAATGCTCCCTTCCCTCCTGAATCTGATTTTGGAGCATCAAGTAGTGATATATCTCCCACTGAAACTAAATCTGGTGGCCTCCCTGTTGGTTGGCCACTAGATGAGAGTGTCCCTTGCAAGAATCTCATGAACATGAGAGAAGGGATAGTGAGGTCCTTGCTTCCATTGTGCAAACCCATCTTTGTTTTTTGTGTGGAAGTGTTCGGTGAGGGGTAAGAATTCATGCCTCTAATCATTTGAGGTGTACCACTCTTCTTGTCCACCCATTCCATTTGCAAATCCTCCCAATCAATGGTGACTTTCCCCATTGTAATCAGCCATTGAACACCCAAAATAACATTGGTGTCTGGTATGTCAACTACAAAGAAGTGATCCACCAAAGTATAAGATCCCATGGTGACTGAAAGTGATGGGACATAATGCATGCATTGCATTGTTCTATCTCCTGGGACTAGGACAGAAAATCCCTCAAAGGTATTAGTGGGTATGGCCCTTCTTTGAACAATATGAGGATCAATATAGTTGTGGGTGGCCCCACTGTTAATAAAAATAGATACCCTCTGATTCATGATTGAACCATGAACTCTTAGGGTCAAGTAATTAGGTACTCCCCTCAAAGATGCAAGAGTTCCTCCAATAGGAGCGAAATCTCCACTCCCATCTCCCGATGGTGATGGATCTCCCTCAACATTGTCAGTGCTGTGACCTCTCCTTGGTTCATCATCTTCTTCTTCCTCGTTAACGTCTGAGAAGACTTCTATGTAGTGTGCTTTCCCAAAAACACATCTATGTCCAAGTGCCCATGTTTCTTGGCAAGTGAAACATAGCCTCTTCTTCCATAGCTCCCTCCGGACTTCAATATCAAGAGGCTTCTTGAATGAGCTCTCCTTAGAAGGAGCAGCTTTCTCTTCCTTCCCTTTAGAAGGGTAAGAGGGCTTGTTCTAAAAGGTTGCCTTTGCTTTTGGAAAGGCATATTGAAGGCCTCTAGCCCTTTCAATGGCATCATGCAATGTAATGGGCTTGGTAGATTTAACCAACCCATGAAAACATTCATCCAAGCCATCAATGAACATGTACACCCTCCTTGCTGTAGATAGATCAGGAACCATAACAGATAATCTCAGAAACTCAGGGATATAAGATTATGCATTACCTGACTGATTCAAATTTGCAAGGCTCATGAAAGGTGCTTCTGGATCCTTCCTGTGAAACCTCTCCACCATTCTTCTAGTAAATTCAGAATAGGTAGTCACATTGGCATGACCTAATGTAGACAACCCATGGAAGCACTAGTTGTGTGCTTCACCTTCAAAGTGCAGCACTGCAATCTTGATATCTTCCATCTCAGGGACTTTGTTCAACCGAAAATAGATATCCAAATTTTCTACCCATGCTTTGGCAGAGCTAGTGGATGACCCATAAAACATGGGTAAAAATAATCTTCCCATAGAGTGATGTCGATCATGATTCTGAGTGAATCCACCATATCTATACTGATGCCTTGGTCTTCTTTTGTCCTTGAGGTGACAAAACTCTTGAAAACTTAGGTCGTCCTTGAATCTCTGATTATGCGACTCATACTCCTAAAAATAGTCTTCAAGGGATGCTTGCTCATGAGGTCCTTGATTCTCCATAGCCAAGAAAGTAGGTATAGTAGAACGTTGTGGAGCTTGTGGCTAGTTCACTGGTTGATCATTCCAGTGGTGAGACATGCCAGAGCTTCCACCAGGATGAAAAATCCTAGGAGAATCCTTGAGCCTATCTATTCTCATCTCTTTGATCTCTCTAGAAATATCTTGCATGGCTACCAAAAGAGTTCTTGCAAACTCTTCTCCTTCTTTATCACTTCCAGTTTCAGGGGCTTTACCATTGTCTTGATCATCATTGGTGTAATCAAATTTCTTCTCGCTTCTATTTTGATACCTCTTTTCTCTCTCAATGAGAGGCTCATATTATTATGAGTTCATATTGGCTTTGGCTCTTCAATGAAATCATAGGCTGTGCCAAGAAAGGAGCTCTGATACCATTGTAATATCCCAAAATGGGAATACACAGCAAACCCTGCTGAAATAACGAACTCCTTAGAAATATGTGCACTAAAATGAGTTTGCAGCTCCTGGATCCATTATATCAGTGGATCTAGTGTCTATATCCAAAAGGAGAGAAAAAACAAATCAAACTAGGTGAGGTAAATAGACCTCCCACCACCTAGTATAGCTGGAAAACACCCAAGGAGAAGGGTTGCAGCTATGTGCAACAAACTGCTTCAGAAATAACGTAGTTCTAAGAGCATGGGTAGGAGATCAATAATAAGGATCAAATTTTATATAAACAGTAGCAAATCAGATCGATAATGATGCCCTTACAGTATACAACATAATGTAGAAGACAAAATAAAAGAAACTCCTAAAGAAAGAGGGCTGCAAAACATGTATTGACTGCAAAATAGCTTAACAATGTTTTTATAAGTGTTGAAGTAGCTGTATTTTACACTCCAGATCTAGACCAGTTTTGTGTACAAAATATTAGATCCATTTCAGATCTGTACAGTAGAAAGAATCATTCACAATATCCCCTTGGGGTTTTGATCAAATCATGCAATACATAGAGTAGATCTGAGATTAATGTAGCAGATCTGCAATATTATTCATAAATCTCTGAAGATTTTTACAATATAATCAGATCAGATATGTATAGAACATGGATCAACAAGATAATCCACAGATCACCATAGTGAAATGCAAAGCCCCAGCACCAGATATCTCTCCTCAACAAGTGGGTCAAAACACCCTGCAACTTCCTTCTTGCAAATAGCGCAGTCCTGGAAGGGAAACTACGCTATGGGTTGAAGCACTGGGTTGGCCTAATGCCAAGATCTTAAATATCAGATCCAAAGGTTTAGAAATCTCTTTCCCATGGGATAGAAGTCTTCTCCCAGTGAAAAGAGGCCCTAAAATGGCCTAGATCTGAGAAGATCTAGCCTCCACTTGCTGCAGCTTGTAAGGAAAACCAAACCCTCAACAAGATTTGCGTTGTAGTTGGAATATGAGCTTGGCCAAATGCCTGATAGTGGATGAGATCAGCAAGACTCTTCCAAGAAATCCTCAATGGAAGAAGTGGGATTCCCACATAGGAACACCCAAGTGCTAAGCAGTGCTATTCCCATCTAAACAACAGAGAATGGTATATGTATGAACAGACAGTATAGTCAGAAATATGCACAATCAACAACCTTCTTCTGTTGTCCTCCTATTCCTCTTATAGGATGAAAGTCTTATCAAACCCTAAACCATATCAATGATTTAGCTGCATTCACATGAGAAGCCTTCAACTAAAACTGCGTTGTACCTCTAGGAGATTCACTGTGTCTAGACAACACTCTATCTAGAAAACACTCTTGATTTGGTCCTAGTTGACTTGTTCAAATGCTCCAGTCTCTTTCACATCTAAGTGTGCTTATGTAAATAGCCCAGATTTGTCCATGTTCACATGTGGCATTGATTTATTTTGTTGATTAGGAGTTTTATTCATCCTCCTTTACATTTTTATTCATGAAACAAAATATTGAGACAAAATTGTATATTCCCATTAGCTTGGGCTAATTGGGAATATTACATTTATGCTCCTAGCCTTCCACAAAATACAAGTTTGACACCACAACAATTGGAAGGAAAAAGAGAAAAATGGATTTGTTATAGTTCTGATAGAAAATAAACTAAATATCAAAGTGTGATGAGAGGAAATTATTTTACATAGATTGTGAAGAGGAAGAAAAGGAGCCAGAAACTTCAAAAGAAGAGGATATACACCAAGAACCAACCCTAGAGAAATAATAAATTAATATGGCCATATATTCAAATGAATTTTTTGGAATTACCACTCCTCAAACTCTCAATATAGAAGGATATATCGAGAAGAAAAGGGTAATAGTGTTGATTGATTCAAATAGTACCCATAATTGTTTTCATTGTAATATAGCCAAGTAATTGAATTTCTTGCTATATCTAGCATGAATGTTTCAAGTGATGGTTGCAAATCGAGGAACTATTAATTTCACTGGAAAGTTACACAATATCAATATAATAATGGGGGAATATGTATTGAATAATCCAATGCTTTCCATTCCAGTGGGTGGTGCTGATGTTGTACTAGGAGTCCAATGGTTAAAATCTTTGGATACACCAAATTTTAATTTTCAATAACTTTTCCATAAATTTGTTGGGAAGGAAAGGAAGTTGAAATAAGCAGTATCATAGGGAAACCAATAAATATAATCAGCTCTAATGGAATTAGTAAGCTTCTAAAGAAATAAAAATAGGACATAATTGCACAATTATGCTCGCTAGAGGTTCAAACATCGAAATAATCTATTTCTTCAGATCTCCAAAATGTTGTTGACAATCATTCCAAGGTATTTGAGACTCACAACGGCCTCCCAAATATTCTTGATAATTCTCATTCTATTCATTCGATTCCAGGAAGTGTTCCTCCAAAAATCAAGCCTTACAGATACCCTTGTGCCAAAAGAGTTAAATTGAACATATGATTGCATAAATGATATAGGTCAGTATAATTCAACCTATTTAAAGTTCTTTCTTTTCTCTTGTAGTATTGGTGCACAATAATGATGGATCATGGATCATGCATCTGGATTATAGGGAGCTCAAAAAGTTCACTATTAAAGATAAATTTCCCATTCTTGTCATTGATGAATTATTGGATGAATTACATGGAGAATTATACTTCATCAAGTTGGATCTTACTTCAAGATATCATCAAATAAGAATCAAGACGGAAGATATTATTAAAACAACATTTAGAACTCATGAGGTTCATTATGAATTTTTGGTCATGCATTTTGGCCTTACCAATGCACCTTCTATACTTCAAGGATTGATGAATTCCATTTTCAAACCCTTCCATATAAAATTTGTGCTACTATTTTTTGATGATATACTAATCTACAATAGGTCTTGGAAGGATCATGTCAAACATGTTGATAGGGTGCTCAAACCATTAGAGGAGAAATAATTATATGCAAAAACCTCTAAATTTTTCTTTGGAGTAGAATATGTTGAATATCTGGGTCATATTATATCTCATGAGGGTGTTAAGGTAGACCCTAACAAAATTAAATCCATTGAGCAAAGGAAAAATCCCCACAAGAATAAAGCATCTATGAGGATTTTTTCGATTGACAGGTTATTATCGGAAGTTTGATAAGAATTATGGGATTATATTAGCACCTAAAACAACATTACTGAAGGAATATGCATTTTCTTGGACTCCATCAGTAATTAATGCCTTTGAACATATTAAAGAGGCAATGTTCCAAGCACTAGTATTAGATGCGACAAAATTCAAAGGAACCTTTATTATGGAATGTGATTCCTCAGGAAATGGAATTGGTGTTGTTTTAATGAAAGAAGGAAGACCCGTTAATTTTGAAAGTCATCCAAAAAAAGGAAAGTATTAACACAAACCTATTTATGAGAAGGAAATGTTGGAAATAATACATGCACTAAAGAAATGAGGATCTCACCTAATGGGAATACACTTGAAGGTAAAAAAGGATCATCATAGTCTAAATTGATTTTGGAACAAATATTGTCTGAAGAAGAGAAAAAAAATGGGTCAAAGATGTTGGGTTGTGAATTTGAAATCATCTAAAAAAAAGGGAAGAAAAATTTTGTTGCATATGAAATATCAAGAAAGGATGAGGATGTGGAAGCATTCCTTTATGTCATTTCTGTTATCCAACAAGATTGGATAACCAAATTAAAGGATGAACAGAAGAATGGCGAAGAAGTGTGGACACTCATTCAAAAGTTGCAGCAATATCCCTATACATCTAATACATTTAGATAGAAAAATGGTTCATTATGGTACAAATATTGCTTATATCTTTTTATGAATTCCCAACTCAAACAAAATAATCCTTTTCAATTGCACACCTCTCCTTTAGGAGGGCACTCAAGATTTTAAAAGAATTACCACATGGTTAAGAAGGATTTTTTTGGGAGAGCCTTAAATCTGATATTCAAAATTTTATGGTGGAATGTCTCGTTTTCCAACTAAATAAAGTTGAGACAATTAAGGAATCATGTCTATTACAACATTTATCCATTCCTAGTCAATGCTGGGAGGAGGTTTCAATTTTTTTTATCATAGGCTTACCCAAGTTCGAAGGAAAGAGTGTCACCATGGTGGTAGTTGATAAACTTACCAAGTATGCACACTTTTGTGCATTATCTCATCCATTTAAATTCAGTACAATTGCTATTTCATTTATGGGAACAATTCAAAAGATACATGGAAACCCAAAGTTGATTATAAGTGACATAGATCCCATTTTCACTGGAAAATTTTGGACCAAATTATTTTATTTTATGGATACTTAATTAGCTCATATCGCATATTATCGTCCTCAATCTAATGGGAAAGAGGAGTTAGTGAAAAAAATATTTGGAATGATATCTTCGTTGCTTTGTATATTATAGAAAAACACAATGGGTCTAGTGGTTACCTCTTGTTGAATGGTGGTATAACACTTCCTTCCATACTGCAACAAAATTGACCCCATTTATGGCACTTTATAGATATGATCCATCATCCATCACTTCATCTTTAAGATAAATTTCCAATACTAAAGTAGTGGAATATCACATCGAGTATCAACAACAAGTTCTCCAACTCTTAAAGGAGAGCCTGACTTTGGCACAAAATTGAATGAAACGAAAGGCAAATCAACATCGCAGTGAAAGAAGTTTTGATATAGGTGACTACGTATTTTTACAGCTACAACCATACAAACAAATGTCCCTCAAGGAAGCAAAGAAGGATAATAAATTATCACCAAAGTATGATGGTCCTTACAAGGTGTTGCAAAATATTTTTACCATGACATACAAATTGGAGCTTCCCACATACTCCCGAGTGCACCTAGTTTTCCATGTTTCATGCTTAAAGAAAGTTATAAGCGATAAGCTTCCAGTTCAAACAATATTTCCATAAATTGACAATGAAGGAAAAATCGTATTGGAACCTAAAGCATTCATGGATGTAAGAACTTGATAGCTATGAAATCGATCAATTTCATAGTATCTCATTAACTAGAATAACTTACTCATTGAATATTGCTCATGCAAGGATGATAATTTTATACATAAGCATCCAAAACTACTCCATAATTGAGGAAATAACTTTTTTGAAGGGGAGGGGCATGTTAGGTCCTGTTGAAGCCTAGAAAATCTCTGCTTCAAACATTGGGGGAAAACCACCCGGTCGGGACCTTAAGACAGCTCCTTTTCCGTTTGGGATGGTGGCTCCGACTGGATTTAAAGGACCAGTTTCCTTATAACTAAGTGGATTGAATTGAATGGGTGAAAATGGGACTAAATTAACAGAGAATAAAACTATCTAATCTAAACTAAATACTGATAAAGAAATTCTAATTTTAACCCGGGTGATTATATGTGAATACAACTTAGGATTGTTTCAATCTAATAATAACCATGGAAATGTATTATTAGTTAAATTGAAATGTGTAGAAACGAATAAAGATAACTCTATTTAATAAATTAAACAGAGTTATATTAGCATATTGCATTCATCATTATATACCATTCATCATTATATACCATTCATATATGCCTATAAATGATAACATTCCAATTATACTCAGAAATGATAATATAAAAGGAAATATTATGAAAATCAAATATATAAATGATAGAAAATTCTTCAAATGAATACCATATAACAGAGAAAATCAACAGTGAACAGATAAAAATACCTCATTCATCTTGCAGACTGTCAAACGAAATGTGATACTTTGATCTAGTAACTCCGATGTAAAATTAAATCCAAAGGCACAAAAATGCAACACTTCAAAGATAATTTTGAGCACAAAAATCACCAGATGTGATCTTTCATATAAATATAATAAGGAATGAAGAACATAAATGTTAGCTCCAAATCCCAAAAATATTACAACTTCCGATCCTTCTCTAAATGCATGAGAGGGATTTAAATAATAAATTACATAACAAAATCCTAATACTACTGCTACAATCTATCAAATTAAAACTAAAATGCTATCTTGAATGAAACTGATTCATTGTTTTTCTCCCTCGCTCGATGAAGCCAAGTTGCAAATGTTCAACATATCTTGGAGTCTTGGTGGATGACTCATCTCAGAATGCAACTGTCCAGCATAGGTGGCATCAGAAAATTCTGGAATTAGACAATCGACAGCGTTTGATAGAAGTTTGATAGCTGTCTGTTGATTGTTTGGCTTGATCAAATGAGTCCACATACTATCCCAAGATATCGTTTGAAGTTTGCCGATTTGTTGACTTTTCCTTTCCATTTCTTCTCTCCACCTGTCTTCAGTTTCTTTTATTTTTGGCAAGCTGCCAGGAACACAGTCTGAAATGAGATTAATTGAGTATAAGCTGTCATTTATGAATTGCGTGAGATTATTCATTATATTTCTGGCCCTTGATATTGCTCTATCAGCGTTCATTAATTGATGTTCCCATTCTGTAAACAAGATTTCTTTGTGTTTTTCCTCTATCCTAGGAAGATTTGCTTCTTTTCCCTTTTCTGTATCCTGCCAGTTGAGAAACTCGGAAATCTTTTCATCGGCATCATCTATTTCTTGTCTAAGAGTTATGATATTTTGGATCAAAGATGAAGTAATATCACAAAAAGGTTCTGCTTGTGACAGCTTTGAGCAAAATTCAATTAACTGCTGAGTCAATAGTTTATTAGCCTCAAGGGCTTCTGATTTGAATTCATTTAACTTTGGGTAATCTTTAAACTTATCCAAAGTTGCTTGAAATTTTTTTTCTTGAATCATTTTTGCATTTTCCTCATTTTGTAACAGACTCTGTAACTTAGAAATTTCTTCATTTAGCTGCTTTTGTTTGCCTAAAAGCTTTTCATCAACCTTCTTCTTTTCTTCAGCAAGTTGCTTCTCCAATTCTTTAGACCTGAATGTCTGATCCTGTAGTTTTTGTTGCAATTGGCTAATCAGTTGCTGATTCTCCTTAGCTTGTTCTTCCAGTGAAGCTATGTGAAGATCTTTCTGAGTTATTAGTTGAGAAACTTCTACAACTTTATCCATTGTTGCAGCACTATAAGCTCCTGTATACTGGGACAATTTCGTGAGGTCTTCAAATGGATTCATTTCATTGTTCTTATAAACAATATTCATAAATTCCTCTGATGGAGTAGAAAATATGCCCTGTTCTATTTTTCTTTTCTTTCTTTGTCTTTTGACAACAGCCTTATGTTTAGGGCTGTAAAATACATCCAAAGGAGGGATCTCCTCACCCTTTAATACAATATGCCCTGTAGGATGTTCAGGAATGATTTCAACATCCTGCTCCATTTGTTCTTCATCTTTATCCTGCAATCCAAGCTGTTGAGCAAACTGATCATATTGTTTTAATAGCTGAGAAGAAACATCAAGATTAGTGGAAACCGTAATCTCCTTAGTTATTTCTTTTCCTTTTTCTTTATCTATGCTCTTCTCAGTGCTTTTGTCATCCGATCCATCCTTTTGATTATGCACATCATCATTGATATTTGTGCATTTGTCTGTCATTTGAGCAGTGGACTTCTGGCCAAATTTTGGACTGGATTTATCATCAGTATTTCCCTTTGGGACATCAGGTTTGTCAATAGTGACCACTTTTTGAGTATGTACAGTCGGCTGGTTGACAGCCGATTGTGTAATGATTTTGCTGGTAGATGTTTCTACCGGCGTTTGGCCGAATGCACCTTCTGTCTCTGATTTTTGGATTTGAATTCTCAGCTGGTCCAGAGGAACTCTCAACAATCTCTGGCTTCTAAATAAGAGAAATTTATTTATTTCCTCCTGTTGAAATTTAGACTTGACCAAGTCAAAAATTCGAGGAAAATTATCTAATGAAACAAACAAATCATCGAACATATCTGGTTCATGCTCAAAATGAGCAATTGAAACTGAAGCAGTGACATCAAAAGCTATCTTTTTTGGATCATATTGTCTTCCAGGAATGGTTGCAAATTTACAACCTCTTACCTTGGAGACTTCCTTTTCTGCATGCTTGAAATCATTTAGAGTGAAATGACCACAATTGAGTGGGAATTGAGGCCACATTTTCTTCTTACTATTGTTCAAAGACCTAGATATACCTTCAATTGTCAATTGATAGGAAACTTTTTGAGCGAGAAGTTTGTCTGGAACAAAAAGCGGAAGAACATGCGGCTCCACTATACTACCAAAAACCCTGATGTAAGTAAATTTTTCCTCCCCAAACCAATCTCCGATTGCAGACAGGTCGACTTTAGCTTTATCAGAAAACCTAGGAGGAAAGCGATTAAAAATGGTTTGGAAAACAGGAATGAGGAAACCATGACAGATTCTATATACATTAGCTTGGAAATGAATCTTCCAAAGAAATTTATGATAAATATGGATTGGAAGAGGGTCTTTGGGAGTCCATTTCCATCCAAATAAGGGAAATTCGGAATTGAAACAAATAGCATCAAGAATATAGGCACAAAAGAAAAAGGGAGTAGAATTTCCAGCAGTTTTTTCTTGTCTATATTCAAGTATCCTATTGGCCATTCTATCAGAAAGAATAACAGTCCAATCCATAATGTCGGAATTCACAGCAGCTAGGATTAATGGGACCATTTGTATAGAAAACCTAGCTGAATTATCATTGCCAAATAACCTACACATCATGGCAGCTGCATAGCAATATGGAGGCAGAAGGGAATCTACAGAATACATACCGGATGCTTCATTTCGGTGTTTCTCTGGATTTTTCCTCCAATCTTTGATAGGGTCAGATTGGACTTTGTTATTATCAGCAAAATCTTTGATAAATTCTTTGTTATACACCTTCTGCGGGTCTGGAAGATGATACATTGCTTTCAGATCTTCTCCTTTAAACAAGCCAAAAGGCACTCCAGATGCTGAAACAAACGTTTTGTCTTGTATCTTTACAGTGTCAATAACCCATCGAACTACATCATAATAAGGCATGATGCTCGCTCTGGCTGCAATTCGATGCACAAACGAATTTGCAAGTGTTTTTTCAGTGATCTCTGAGTCAGAATCTGAGCTATCTTCGTCTGGAACTGATGCCTTCTCCACTGTGACCTTGGGGTCTTCTCTTTCCAATAGGTTGTAGACTGCGTCCCATGTCATTTTCCCAAGCCCCTGGCATGATGTATCTGTGACTAGTCTTAGTTTTATGGGCTTTTCTTTTGAGACCGTAGGAGTTTCGACAAACTTCACTGGCAGAGCAGTCTTGTTTCTTCTCCCTCTCTTTGACATTTCTGCGTTTGCTACCGCTTCCCTTTGTCTGTGAATGAAAGAACTTGGTGTTCTTTGGCTCTGCAAGACAATAAACTCTCAGTCGTGATCAACAAGCCACTCAAACGGAATGATTTATGAACTTATGGTTTTCATTTATTTGTTTCGTATATTACGTAAATGCTCCTTTTGGGTCACACTCAAGTATTTAAAACCAAATCATAAACCATATTCATTTGATTCGTTATTGAATGCCTTCGTACCAATAAAGATTTGGCGCTTGTGATATATTAATATATTCACTCATTCTAAAAATCTTCGTATGCAAATAGATGAATCGCATCGGAAGTTTTCGAATGGCAAATGAAGATCACAATATGTTTATCCCGATTGATCGATTACAATTGCAGATCTTTCCGATCTCTAATGGTGGGGTCTACCATATATTTTAAACAAATGTTCGATTTTTCTTTTAAAAGCGTTTATTATCAAATGCACATCGGATCGGGGAATTTCAACTAAGCGTAAAGAGTTTCTTGAAGACTGTCCCGATTAATCGATTGCGATTGACCGCATCGCATCGGAAGTTATAATTAACTGTTTAAAACTCTTAGCGATTGAAATTTTTCCGATTGGACTAATCGCATCGGAGGATTTGAAATGGGCATATGAAATTTCTTTTAAAGGTTATCTCCGATTCTCCGATTGCGATTGAACTTTTAACTTTGATTTGTTTTTATGATAAGGCCTTGTATATTAGATCAGACCATAAATTTTTTGAATGTTGAATCTGTTTAGTAACAATATGAAATTTTCAAAAACAATGAATTTTATTTCTAAGTGTTTTATTTCTAAAAAGAAAGGGACCCTATTTCTAAATTTTATTTCTAAAATTTAGAAAAAGGGAGGGTTGTTGTATTGTACAACAATTGGCGATTCACTTGAAAGAACCAGTTATCTCTGAAAAATAGAATGAATACTATATTTTAAGTAAGTAAAGATTTTTAAAGGTAAATAAAAATTATCCTAGGATAATCAAAAAGAAAATCTAACTTATGAAAAAGAATAAAAATTATTAACAATTTCTTTCTAGTTTCTTTAGAATAAAAAGATTTTGAGTTATCTTAAGCTTTGATTGGTATTAATAATGAAGTAAGTGGATTTCTTCAAGCTTGGTTTTGATAATATACTCTATTGTCATAGGTATTGCTTCTGCTGCCTGCAAACGTTCATAGTCTCGACAGGGTTACCTTTTAACCATTAACTATTCATTGTCCCATTCAACTAAGATTATGACTTTTTAAAAGATAAATTCATAAGACATGTTATCTCATGTTTTTGTCTTTTATTTATTTTTATTTCTTTTTTAAGAGCCATTGTTTTGGTTTGGTAGCCAGTTGTTAACAATGCCATTCAATAGTTATAATTAAACTGAACAAGCTGGCTCGTGATGAGACCCCTTGTCTTATATTAATAAGCCATTACCCTGTTTTGATAGGCAGTATTGGTAATGTCAGTTTTATTATTTCTTATGAATATGGTAAGTCGGCTCATGATGAGACCTCTTATCTCTTAAAAGAATTTTTTCAATAATTTCTTAGAATTATATTCTAAAAAATCACAACCTAAATGAATGGGGTGAATTAGTCTTATCCTTAAGAATCAATGGATGACAATTTTCTGAGTTTTTTGAGTACCAAGACTTGAATAATCTTTACTTTTATAGATAACTTCTCTCTGCTTAATAAAATTGTAATGATTTACATTTTCCTCAAGTTTTTCCAAAAATATTATGCAAATAATTGGTATAATCTTTCAAATTTTAACATCTTATTTAAAACTATCAAGAGAATATAATCATTTCTCTAAAAATTCTTATTTACACTAAAATAAATATTTATAATATTTTTCTTAAGAATTTTTCTATCAAGTAAACAGTCAATTAGAGACTTATTAACAACCTTTATTTATAAAAACAATAAAAGACTTTTGCAAAAAGGAATATGTACAATTTAAGAAGGGGTTACCTCCTTATGAGAAGAATTTCCTTAAGATAAGCCCATTTACAGGAAGAGATTCTCTCTTACCTGTTAGATCTTGGAGCATGAATGTATTTGAGCCTATCTTTTCAACGATCTGAAATGGTCCAAGCCACATCTTTTGAAATTTGGTATGTTTACCTTTTTCCTCATGTGCCTTATCCCATTTTAGAACAAAATCACCAATCGATAAAATTTTTGAGCCAGTAGAACTTGCATCAAAAGAAGATTTCACAAGCTGTTGATGTTTTTCATGAACAATTCTAGATTTATCTCTTTCTTCTTCTAGTTTAAGGATTTGATCATACCTCAATTGAACGGATGAAGAAGGATTTTCTTCAATAAATTGTACTAGGGCTAATGATGGAAGAGTTAAATTTGATGGTATCACAGCTTCTTTTCCATAAACTAAATTAAAAGGTGAAGTTCCGATTGAAGCTTTATCTGTAATACGATCAGCCCATAATGCAAAGATTAAAGATTTATGCCAATTCTTTTGATTTTGATCGATAGTCCTTTTAATAATCTTGATGAGATTTTTATTGGTGGATTCAGCTAACCCATTACCTTGTGGGTAATAATTTGCTGAATATTTGAGTTTAAAACCTCTTTTAACCGCAAATTCTATTAAACTGTTTCCTGAAAAATAAGATGCATTATCAAAGACAAGAGCTTGAGGTACACCAAACCTGGTTATGATAAATTGATCTATGAAATCAATAATTGCATCAGAATTGGCTACCTTCAAAGGGATTACCTCTACCCATTTTGTAAAATAATCGGTTGCAGTAAGAATGTACTTGTGCTGCTTGGAAGAATGAGGTACTATCTCACCAATAATGTCAAGTCCCCATTGTTCAAATGGTTGCTCAATATTTACTGGTTGCAAAGGAAAATCTGGTTTCCTTTGTCTTCCACTTGCAGTTTGGCAGATTCTGCACTTTCTTACATATTCATGTGTATCTTTAAAAAGGGTAGGCCAATAATAGCCAGCATGAATTATTTTGTGAGTTGTGGTATCACCTCCAAAATGACCTCCTGCTGGTCCATCATGCAACTCCTGCAAAACCTTTTCAGCCTCAGTCTTTTCAAGACATCTCAACAAAATTGAATCATAATTTCTTCTAAATAACACATTATCAATGATCTCATATTTAACAGATTTTAATCTTAAAGCACGTTTTTCTTATAACTGAGATCAGAAGGAGCATACCCATTTTTCAAGTAATAGATGAGATCAGAATACTGAGACTCAGAATCCGTAACACTTATCTGATTTACTTGAATATCTTGATTTGAATGATCATTCTCTGGTATGTTATGAGCTCCTGCTAATAATCTGTAAAAACCTTGTCCTCTAACAATCTTAGCTGGTTTAATATCAACATCATATTCTTGTAAGGCTGTTACCCAGTTAGCTCTTTTTTCTCCTACTTCTCTCTGAATTAATAATTGCCTCACTGCAGAGAATGGGACAATGATTTTTGTATGAGTTTTTAAGAGAAAAGGTCTGAAATGCTTGATTGATTTGAACACAGCAAAGGCTTGTTTTTCAACATCGGAATAATTCAGTTCAGCTCCTTGTAGATTTGAACTAAAGAATGAAATTGGTGCTTCAATTTTTTGATCATTGAGTTGTGTTAAAACAACTGCATAAGATGTCTCTGTGGCTAAAGTATACAAAATAAAATCTTTAGAAAAATCCGGAGTACTTAATGCTGGTGCATTAATGATTGCCTGTTTGATTGCCTCAAAGGCTTCTTTCTCTTTATGCCCCCATTTGAATACTGAATTTTTCTTGATCATATTTTGCATAGGTAAAACAATTAAAGAAAAATCAGGAATGAATCTTTTTACAAAATTGATCTGTCCAAGAAATGATTGCATGGATATTTTGTTATGAGGTAAAGAAATATCAGAGATCTCTTTAACTCTGTTTGGATCAATGTATATACCATCTTTTGACACAACAAATCCTAAAAGTTTTCCTTCATCCAAAGCAAAGAAAGATTTTTTTGGATTTAAGGAAATACCAAACCTTCTACATCTTTCAAATATTTGTTTTAGATCATGTAGATGATTGGTTCTCTTTTTTGAGAATACTGTTATATCATCAAGATAAACAACAACTGATTTATTGATCAGACCTTTAAATGCTATGTCCATGGCTCTCTGGAAAGTTGCTCCTGCATTTATTAATCCAAAAGGCATTTTTTGATAAGCATAAGTTCCCCATTTTGTTCTGAAAGTTGTTTTCAATCTGTCATCTGGATGAACTAAGACTTGATTATAGCCCGAAAATCCATCAAGAAAGGACATAAGTTCAGAACCAACTACCTTTTGAAGTATCTGTTCCATGGTTGGCAATGGGAAATTGTCTTTTAAACATGCCTTGTTTAAATTTCTGAAATCAATACAGATTCTTATATCACCAATTTTCTTCCTTACAGGTACCATATTGGAAACCCAATTGGAATGCCTGACAGGAAAAATGATTTTGGCTTTCAAAAGTTTATTAAGTTCTGATTTGATTTGATCTTCAAGATTTGGATGAACTTTCCTTAGCTTTTGTTGAACAGGTTTAATATCAGGAAGCATTGGAATTGTGTGCTGAATAACCGAAGTATCATATGTTTTTAAATCATCATAATTCCAAGCAAAAACATTTTTGTATTTGTTCAATAGTTTAATGAAGGCATCCCTTTCCTCTGATGTTAAATTAAGTCCTAAATTAACATTTTGAGGTTTTGAATCAGAACCAAGATTCACTAATTCAAATTTCAAAGTAGAACTTTGAAGCTTGGTATTAGTGACTTTCTTGAATCTGTCTTTAATATCATATAAGTCCTCCCATCTAACAACAGATTTCGGAATGGGATTTTCATTATCTTTTGAAGCAATTTGTAAATCGTGATCTTCTTCATCAATAATTTGATCATCATATGATTTCTCTGAAGTCATGAAATTTAAGATATCTTGATCATGGTAAAAAACTCTCCAATTTGTGACATTGTCTGGGACAGATGGTCGAAAAAGTAATTCTATTGAAAATCTATCTAGGCTGTAATCTTCGGAGGGTATGAGTCTGGAGGCAACATTGGCTAGCAAGTCTGCTGCTGAATTTTGAGACCTAGGGATAGAAGAAATATTGAATGCAGAAAAGTGTGTGGTGAGTTCTTGTACCAGTGATTGATAATGTTTGAGGTGATTTGAGAGACAGTGAATTGTATTTCTCACCTACTTGACAATAATTTCATAATCGCCGAATACTTTCAAATATTGCACTTTAAGGCCAATTTCTTTATACAGACCTTGGACTAAAGCTTCATACTCGGCTGTATTGTTTGTGCATTCAAATTCTAATCTACAGGACAACATTGTTTTTTCACCTTGCGGGCTAACCAAGATACACCCTGCTCCTGAACCTTCGTTAGATTTAGAGCCGTCAAAATATAAAGACCAAAATAAAGAAGTATTAACAATATTATTTACAGTTTCCCTAGTATCACTAAAACATCTTGACCTATCAGTTTGTGAATAGTTTTCAATCTGTGATGTTAAACTGTTTATTGAGAAAGGGGATGGTTGGGCAGTGAGATTTCCAAAAAATGACTCTGATGAATAATTTCCCAAGATGTTGTTATTAAATGCAATTGGTTGATTTTCTTGTTCAAAATCTGTTACAGTATGAGTCATGTGTTTCTCTCGATTGATTTTTATTTGATTTGGCTTTCCTCCATAAGGTAACCACATGTGAGACCAATCGGTAGAAATATACCCGTGGAGCTTTTCAGACCAATCTCTACTCAAAATCAACCCATAAAATTCAGGTATATCAGCTATTAAGATATCAATTCGTTGAACTACCCGTGGATCAGCTGCTAACCTAATAGTTACAGAGTTAATCTCTCCTAAAACCTGGACCTTGCTTCTGTCTAATTGTACAATATGTATGGAAGACTTTTGGGGTTCTATGTTCAGTTTGGAACAAACTGAAGCTGGCATTATATTGGATGATGCCCCTGAGTCAATCAAACAATTGTGTAGGTTTTTGTTGTAGATCTCAAAAGTCAAAAGGAAGGGTGGAGTATGAGAATTTGATCTATCTCCAATCAGAACTGAATCAGTGGCTTCTATCATACCAGAAGGTGGTTGACCAGAATCATTTGCAGCTTTAGCACTGGGAAGAGGTGAACATGGAACAACATTCAATTCTTTGAGAAGCAATTTCTGCTGATGTTTTAATTTGCTAAGTTCAAACATAGTAATGTTTGCCTTAGTTTTCTTCATATCATCAACAATATTGTAATCCATTGAATCGGATACTACTAATGTTTTGGATGTTGGAGGAGTATTTGAAGTTGAAGGTGGGTTTTGGGGAACTGCTGCGGGTGATTTCTTTGTAGGTACTTTTTCTTTTGTTGTAGCAGCACCCGCACTCCGTTTCTTTGAAGTTGTCTGAACAGGTTCGGAAGTACCTTTACTCCTAGTAGAGACAGGTAAAGCTTCTTCATCATTATCTGTATCGGAGTTGGGCAGTATGAAATCCCACATGCCATGACATTCAACAATTTCCTCTTCATTATCAGTTAGTGAGATTGTTTCCTCTTCTTCCTCTTCTTGATCTGAATCTGCATAAGATACGATATTTGGTGGTTTTGATTCGGTTTTCTTATAATTCTTAAAGGGCCTTTTGGTTGAAGTTTCAGCTACTCGTTTCTTAATTTCAATCATTTCATTTGACATAGTCTTGAGGACCTTTTGGAGGCCTTCCATATCATATGGATCTTTCGAGATTTTCTTCTTTGAGTCTTCTTTGAATGAAACTTTTTTGGTTTTAATTTCCTCAAGAGCCGCTTTCTTTTCTAGAGCATTAATACGTTTTTCCACAACAAGTGCTTCTTTCATGTTTTCAGCAAGTGTTGGTTTTGCGGCCCTGTCTACAAAAATAGCTATATTGGCAGGTAGGGCAGTAATATACCACTCACTTCTGATTTGTTAACTTGGTTTGGAAGTCGTTGGGATTTTATTCAAAAGTTTATTGAAACGAGCATTAAATTATTTAATAGGTTCCCTATGCTCTATCCTAAGATTGGAGAGATCATTTATTAGTGTAGCTAAAGATCTATCATCTCCATACTTAGTGAGAAACTGTTCTTGGCAAATGTCCCAACTGGTAATAGAATCAGAAGGCAGGGAAAAATACCAGGATCCTGCTGATCCTTGCAATGTATAAGGAAAAAGCCTAACAACGACATCTTGCTCAGTTACTCCCTTCAAATTAACGGCTAACATGAAGTTATTGATATGTTCCTCAGCTAGGGTTCCATTTTCTGGATTAAACTTGGGTAGCCATTTTTCAGGAGCATCAGGTAATGCATGTAATGGTGCGGGCATATTGACTGCACCAGGTCTGGTCCATGGATCTGCCATTGTAATACCAGTGGTGGATGATACTGTTGTTGAAATTCCAGATGTCTGGGAAGGAATTGATATTGAGGAATGAGCAGGTTGAGATGTTGAAGTTCCTAATTCCTGGTGAACAACAATATGTAATGAGGGAGTGGATGGTTGACTTCGCACTGGGAAAGATGAGATGGAAGATGTGGATGAAAGTGCTTCACTGTTAGAATCTTCAGTATTTTTCTTTGCCCTTTTCCTTTTAGGTAAAGGAAATTCAGTAGGTTCAATACCGAGCTTCTCACTCTGAAGTCTAGTAAGAGGGTGAGGTAGATTGAATTGCGAAGTCTCACTGCTTTGAGATAGCTCAGATTTCTGTGGTGAAATCGAGAAACTCTGAAGTTTCTGGATGAGAGACTGAAATTCAGGAGATTCAAGACTTAATTGTTCTGAAGTATGGTGGGTTTGAGCAGTGATAGTGGATACCTCTTCTTCTTGCTTGGATGCTGAGGAATCAACGGGCAATTTGGAAGTACGAGGTGATGTGGAGGGAGAATTACTCTTAGAATGGTTTGTAGATTTGGGTTTGCTTGCCATTCACAGTTGGATGCCCTCCTTCTAGCACCAAAAATGTTGAAGCCTAGAAAATCTCTGCTTCAAACATTGGGGGAAAACCACCCGGTCGGGACCTTAAGACAGCTCCTTTTCCGTTTGGGATGGTGGCTCCGACTGGATTTAAAGGACCAGTTTCCTTATAACTAAGTGGATTGAATTTAATGGGTGAAAATGGGACTAAATTGACAGAATAATAAAACTATCTAATCTAAACTAAATGCTGATAAAGAAATTCTAATTTTAACCCGGGTAATAATATGTGAAGACAACTTAGGATTGTTTCAATCTAATAATAACCATGAAAATGTATTATTAATTAAATTGAAATGTGCAGAAACGAATAAAGATAACTCTGTTTAATAAATTAAACAGAGTTATATTAGCATATTGCATTCATCATTATATACCATTCATATATGCCTATAAATGATAACATTCCAATTATACTCAGAAATGATAATATCAAAGGAAATATTATGAAAATCAAATATATAAATGATAGCAAATTCTTCAAATGAATACCATATAACAGAGAAAATCAACAGTGAACAGATAAAAATACCTCATTCATCTTGCAGACTATCAAACGAAATGTGATACTCTGATCTAGCAACTCCGATGTAAAATTAAATCCAAAGGCACAAAAATGCAACACTTCAAAGATAATTTTGAGCACAAAAATCACCAGATGTGATCTTTCATATAAATATAATAAGGAATGAAGAACAGAAATGTTAGCTCCAAATCCTCAAAATATTACAACTTCCGATCCTTCTCTAAATGCATGAGAGGGATTTAAATAATAAATTACATAACAAAATCCTAATACTACTGCTACAATCTATCAAATTAAAACTAAAATGCTATCTTGAATGAAACTGATTCATTGTTTTTTTCCCTCGCTTGATGAAGCCAAGTTGCAAATGTTCAACATATCTCGGAGTCTTGGTGGATGACTCATCTCAGAATGCAACTGTCCAGCATAGGTGGCATCAGAAAATTCTCGAATTAGACAATCGACAGCGTTTGATAGAAGTTTGATAGCCGTCTGTTGATTGTTTGGCTTGATCAAATGAGTCCACATACTATCCCAGGATATCGTTTGAAGTTTGCCGATTTGTTGACTTTTCCTTTCCATTTCTTCTTTCCACCTGTCTTCAGTTTCTTTTATTTTTGGCAAACTGCCAGGAACACAGTCTGAAATGAGATTAATTGAGTATAAGCTGTCATTTATGAATTGCGTGAGATTATTCATTATATTTCTGGCCCTTGATATTGCTCTATCAGCTTTCATTAATTGATGTTCCCATTCTGTAAACAAGATTTCTTTGTGTTTTTCATCTATCCTAGGAAGATTTGCTTCTTTTCCCTTTTCTGTATCCTGCCAGTTGAGAAACTCAGAAATCTTTTCATCGGCATCATCTATTTCTTGTCTAAGAGTTATGATATTTTGGATCAAAGATGAAGTAATATCACAAAAAGGTTCTGCTTGTGACAGTTTTGAGCAAAATTCAATTAACTGCTGAGTCAATAGTTTATTAGCCTCAAGGGCTTCTGATTTGAATTCATTTAACTTTGGGTAATCTTTAAACTTATCCAAAGTTGCTTGAAATTCCTTTTCTTGAATCATTTTTTCATTTTCCTCATTTTGTAACAGACTCTGTAACTTAGAAATTTCTTCATTTAGCTGCTTTTGTTTGCCTAAAAGCTTTTCATCAACCTTCTTCTTTTCTTCAGCAAGCTGTTTCTCCAATTCTTTAGACCTGAATGTCTGATCCTGTAGTTGTTGTTGCAATTGGCTAATCAGTTGCTGATTCTCCTTAGCTTGTTTTTCCAGTGAAGCTATGTGAAGATCTTTCTGAGTTATTAGTTGAGAAACTTCTACAACTTTATCCACTGTTGCAGCACTATAAGCTCCTGTATACTGGGACAATTTCGTGAGGTCTTCAAATGGATTCATTTCATTGTTCTTATAAACAATATTCTTAAATTCCTCTGATGGAGTAGAAAATATGCCCTGTTCTGTTTTTCTTTTCTTTCTTTGTCTTTTGACAACAGCCTTATGTTTAGGGCTGTAAAATACATCCAAAGGAGGGATCTCTTCACCTTTTAATACAATATGCCCTGTAGGATGTTCAAGAATGATTTCAACATCCTGCTCCATTTGTTCTTCATCTTTATCCTGCAATCCAAGCTGTTGAGCAAACTGATCATATTGTTTTAATAGCTGAGAAGAAACATCAAGATTAGTGGAAACCATAATCTCCTTGGCTATTTCTTTTCCTTTTTCTTTATCTATGCTCTGCTTAGTGCTTTTGTCATCCGATCCATCCCTTTGATTATGCACATCATCATTGATATTTGTGCATATGTCTGTCATTTGAGCAGTGGACTTATGGCCAAATTTTGGACTGGATTTATCATCAGTATTTCCTTTTGGGACATCAGGTTTGTCAATGGTGACCACTTTTTGAGTCTGTACAGTCGGCTGGTTGACAACCGATTGTGTAATGATTTTGCTGGTAGATGTTTCCACTAGCGTTTGGCCGGATGTACCTTCTATCTCTGATTTTTGGATTTGAGTTCTCAGCTGGTCCAGAGGTACTCTCAACAATCTCTGGCTTCTAAATAAGAGAAATTTATTTATTTCCTTCTGTTGAAATTTAGACTTGATCAAGTCAAAAATTCGAGGAAAATTATCTAATGAAACAAACAAATCATCGAACATATCTGGTTCATGCTCAAAACGAGCAATTGAAACTGAAGCAGTGACATCAAATGCTATCTTTTTTGGATCATATTGTCTTCCAGGAATGGTTGCAAATTTACAACCTCTTATCTTGAAGACTTCTTTTTCTGCATGCTTGAAATCATTTAGAGTGAAATGACCACAATTGAGTGGGAATTGAGGCCACATTCTCTTCTTACTGTTATTCAAAGACCTGGATATACCTTCAATTGTCAATTGATAAGAAACTTCTTGAGCGAGAAGTTTGTCTGGAACAAAAAGCGGAAGAACATGCGGCTCCACTATACTACCAAAAACCCCGATGTAAGTAAATTTTTCCTCCCCAAACCAATCTCCGATTGCAGACAGGTCGGCTTTAGCTTTATCAGAAATCCTAGGAGGAAAGCGATTAAAAATGGTTTGGAAAATAGGAATGAGGAAACCATGACAGATTCTATATACATTAGCTTGGAAATGAATCTTCCAAAGCAATTTATGATAAATATGGATTGGAAGGGGGTTATTGGGAGTCCATTTCCATCCAAATAAGGGAAATTCGGAATTGAAACAAATAGCATCAAGAATATAGGCACAAAAGAAAAAGGGAGTAGAATTTCCAGCAGTTTTTTCTTGTCTATATTCAAGTATCCTATTGGCCATTCTATCAGAAAGAATAACAGCCCAATCCATAATGTCGGAATTCACAGCAGCTAGGATTAATGGGACCATTTGTATAGAAAACCTAGCTGAATTATCATTGCCAAATAACCTACACATCATGGCAGCTGCATAGGAATATGGAGGCATAAGAGAATCTACAGAATACATACCGGATGCTTCATTTCGGTGCTTCTCTGGGTTTTTCCTCCAATCTTTGATAGGGTCGGATTGGACTTTGTTATTATCAGCAAAATCTTTGATAAATTCCTTGTTATACACCTTCTGTGGGTCTGGAAGGTGGTACATTGCTTTCAAGTCTTCTGCTTTAAACGAGCCGAAAGGCACTCCAGATGCTGAAACAAACGTTCTATTTTGTATCTTTACACTGTCAATAACCCATCGAACTACATCATAGTAAGGCATGATGCTCGCTCTGGCTGTAATTCGATGCAGAAATGAATTTGCAAGTGTTCTTTCATTGATGTCCGAGTCAGAATCCGAGCTATCCTCGTCTGGAACTGATGCCTTCTCCACTGTGACCTTGGGGTCTTCTTTTTCCAATAGGTTGTAGACTGTGTCCCATGTCATTTTCCCAAGACCTGGGCATGATGTATCTGTGACTAGCCTTAGCTTTATGGGCTTTTCTTTTGAGACCGTAGGAGTTTCGGCAAACTTCACTGGTAGAGCAGTCTTGTTTCTTCTCCCTCTCTTTGACATTTCTGCGTCTGCTACCGCTTCCCTTTGTCTGTGAATGAAATAATTTGGTGTTCTTTGGCTCTGTAAGACAACAAACTCTCAGTCGTGATCAACAAGCCACTCAAACGGAATGATTTATGAACTTATGGTTTTCATTTATTTGTTTCGTATATTACGTAAATGCTCCTTTTGGGTCACACTTAAGTATTTAAAACCAAATCATAAACCATATTCATTTGATTCGTTATTGAGTGCCTTCGTATCAATAAAGATTTGGCGCTTGTGATATATTAATATATTCACTCATTCTAAAAATCTTCGTATGAAAATAGATGAATCGCATCGGAAGTTTTCGAATGGCAAATGAAGATCACAATATGTTTATCCCGATTGATCGATTGCGATTGCAGATCTTTCCGATCTCTAATGGTGGGGTCTACCATATATTTTAAACAAATGTTTGATTTTTCTTTTAAAAGCGTTTATTATCAAATGCACATCGGATCGGGGAATTTCACCTAAGCGTAAAGAGTTTCTTGAAGACTGTCCCGATTAATCGATTGCGATTGACCGCATCGCATCGGAAGTTATAATTAACTGTTTTAAACTCTTAGCGATTGAAATTTTTCCGATTGGACTAATCGCATCGGAAGATTTGAAATGGGCATATGAAATTTCTTTTAAAGGTTATCTCCGATTCTCCGATTGCGATTGAACTTTTAACTTTGATTTGTTTTTTATGATAAGGCCTTGTATATTAGATCGGACCATAAATTTTTTGAATGTTGAATCTGTTTAGTAACAATATGAAATTTTCCAAAACAATGAATTTTATTTCTAAGTGTTTTATTTCTAAAAAGAAAGGGACCCTATTTCTAAATTTTATTTCTAAAATTTAGAAAAAGGGAGGGTTGTTGTATAGTACAACAGGTCCCTATAATAATAATGTATCCCCTTATTGTTATTGTTAGTGTAGCCCCCTTATTGTTATTTTTTTGCCCATGCAGTCCCCATATTGTTATTATTATTCCCCATAGAAGACTAGTATTGTTATTGTTATGCCCATACATTATTATTTCTATGTGAGATCTGATTATATTTTGTCCACTAAAAAAAAATCATTTGAATCATCCAATAATTGTTCATTTATGTAATGTAAATAAGGTTTCCCCCTCGAAGAGGATAAGTTTTAAGTCGTTGAACTATATTTTCATATATTTTGTGAGTTGGTTTCATAAAATTTGTCCACTGGAACCTTAGTGGAATATCTTAGAATCTTAGTGTTAAAAAACTTATTTAAACCATCAAATGCCAAAATAACTCAAATAGAGTATTGGAAGGTGGGAATTATATTTTCGTTGAATATGACATAGTTTCTTAAAAATGAAACAAACAATGCAATCACTAAAGGCATGTAATAGCCCGAGGTTAAAAGTTAATGTAATAAAGTCAATAATTGAAAAGTAAGACCAAGGTCATGGGATACAGATTCCAAGATGAATGTTGGACAATGTATCCTAGTGGGAATCACTTATTGTTTCTTATGGGTAAGGGGAAATTAGAAAAGGCAATGCCAAGGGATTGAAAATAGAAAGGACATTATGTAGAAAAAGAAATTAACTGAAACAGATTACACAAAACACAAACACAAAACTAGACAAAACAATGGCGGAAAAGAGGCTTCAACCTCATGGCTTTCTCATTATTCTCTCTTATTAAAAGAATTTAGTATTACAATTTAAATAGATGAGAGAAAATGTCTTAAGATAGTCCGTGCTATCTTAGACTCCTTTGGTTGAGATAATTTCTCACCAAAAATCCACCAAGATAGGAGTTACTAAACAAACTCCAATATTTGAGGAACAACCCAAGAGTTATGTACATATTCCTAACTTAGAATATTTAATTACTTAATTTATGTTTGGATTTATTATTGTTTTTGTGAGAGAGGCTAACACATTATTGGTATTTTATTTATGAAAATAAATGAAATTACTAGAAAATGAAGGTGAACAGTCACAAGTTTTATGTGAGGAGAAAATTTAAGGAAAATAGAGGAAAAATGAAGAAAGTATATTCATCAATAATAAAATGAAATGAGAGCATTAGTTTGGATCCTTTTGAAATTTTTATTTCGAATTAGTCTCAAAGAGGAGAAGAGCACCAAGATGATAAAGCAAGCAAGGAAAGCAAAGGAAGGACAAGGAGGGAAAAGGAATCAAGGATAAAGCAAATAAAGTTTGGATCAAGTGGCTTCAGCCGAAATACTTCCAGGTAACAGGATGCATACATGATTTCCTTGTTGGTTTTGGCATGCATGGTATATGCATGTGTGTAATTGGTTAATTTTTTTTTCTTTGGCATGGGTTTTTCCATGTCTGATAGTGGTTTCAACCTTGCCTTTCCATTTCCAAATATCCATGGCATGATGGGATTCATTCTTGGTTGAGATTTTGATTGCCGGAAGGTTTTGGATGTGGGTGAGGTGGTCTCACGAAAATCCCAAGTGTTTGGGGTGGATATGGTTTTCATTGGGAAGCCCTCAATAGGTGGGTGGAGATAGGAAAATTCCTTAAGGGGTGGTGAAGGAATTCTGAGGCATCTAGTCTTGGTTTGGTTTTTTTATCTGAGAACCAGTTTAGGTGTGATCATAATAGTGTGGAGGTGGTTTAGCCTATGGATTCCATTTTTTTTTTATGCATTTTTTTATCCCATGATATTCCAAATTCATGCTTCAAATATGGCACATGGGTGATTGGATAAAAGAAATATTTGGTTCAGCCCAATCTATGATCGAGTGGTAGGTGGAAGTCCCTAACTTGGTTGGTTTTGGATAGCGTCAATAATACATAAGTTTATTTTGTAATTCATGAGTAATTTTACTTGTTATTATGTGGCTTTAATGGGTAAATGTGGGAGGTGGCATTACAAAGTGGTATCAGAGCATGGTTCAAACACTTAGATCAGATGGGTTAACAATATGTTGCTATGCATGCATTGTCATTGTTATGGTTTTCATGCATGAGGTTATGGCATGCAGTTGGTATTATCATGCATGATGTTTGTATATTGATATGATTATGATTATACATGTATCGTGCTAATGTGGGTTGATATTGTAGATATGTTAAGAATCCCCTGAATGCCATTGAGGTATTATTTTGGTTCTGGTATCTATATGGTTTATCTGACATGGAATACTTGCAGGAAGAAGAGAATCATAAATGACGAGAAAAATGGTAGAATACAATTCACATGAATTTCCCTTTAGATAAGATGGGTAGTAAGGAGATGAGTACTCTCTTGATATAACAGATACATTGGGTAGTTTGAGGGAAGAAATCAAAATATGGAAGGTAGAAAATAACAAGTTGATTAAAGCTTGTGAAATACTTGCAAGGGCTCAATAAAGGTAGATAGAGTTCAATAAAGTAATCCTTCAAAGTTTTTTAAAGTTGCAGAAATAAGGAAAAATGAGGATTAGTCAAGAGGAGGAATAGAAGAGTAATGGATCATATGGTACCAAGTCTCAGTCAGGATACAAGTTAGATAGAGGGGACACGGTCAGAGGTGGAAAATCATTGCATATGCCTAATATGAAGACTATTATGTATGTGTTTCACTCGAGTTCCTCGTCTAGGAGACCTCCTCACCATCATCACCACCATCAACCTTATAGGAGGAGTGAGTATTTTACTAAAGAGTTTAATAAATTGAATACTCCTACACTTGATGGAGATATGAATAAGTCAGAAGATGCAGAGGCATGGTTGCTTGGGATGAAGAAATTATTCATATTGCATGAATATTAAATCCAAAATAGCTACCTTCAATCCTAAAGGGAAAGCATAATTTTGGTGGGAAGATGTGAATAATTTCAAGGTCATTCAGGAGGAAGAGTTGGTTTGGGAGTTGTTTGAGAGACTGTGACGCAACAACGCTGAAGTCGGCCCTGAGGAGAGATGATCAACCATCGTCGTGGCTCTGTTAGCTCTTTCCCTTGCTCCACGTGGTCTATTTATTTTTATTAATTATCAATTTTGTAGAATTTGATAAATACTACTATCCACAGTGTTTGAACTTTATCCCCGACGTATATCTATTATCTCTGCGCTTTATAACCAATGTTTAAACTTTCATAGTCAACATAACCCAATGCACTGTTTGAATATATAATTGTGTAATAAAATTTTAGTCCTGGACCCCACCTCTACGGTCAATGGACCAATCAACGCATGCACCGTGCCTTGTTTAACCCTCGCTCATCTCCGTCAGATGACCACCGTCTGATGACTCTGCGCCAGATTGATAGCACTCAATGATATCAATCGAACTCCTGGTATGAACGTTAACGTGCGATGAGAATACAAAAATGCGGTTTTGTACGCACGTCCGGTGCCACGTGTCGATGGCTCTATGGAATCGCTTCATTTCAGAAAATACCGCCTTCTCCGCAAAAGTGGTGCGATATGGGCAATCCGCCTTTAAAAACCACTCGCGGTTTTTGCACAGTGTTTAACTATGGTTCACGCTGGTTGCACGATCCTCCTTGTTCTCAAACTCATGCCTAAACCACGGTTATGGTTCGAAGCAAAAACTCTATTTCTTTACAAAGTGAGAAATCTTTCAATTAAACAGTCTTCACGACCCCAATTCCTCTGCATAGACATCGCCTGTGGGTAGCATGGATTTAACAGGGTTATTTGAATAAATTAAGGGAAACAACAAACAGATATAGGTGGAAGTTATACAGGAATTCAATTATACACGCACAGAGTTCATAACTTCGTAATTAAACAATCTCTTCACTATTAAGGATTTAGAATGACTCTATGGAAAATGCGCACTGAAATTATTTAATTGGAAGCAATCAACAACACACAGATTTTTATTGCAGAAATATCTTTTCTTCTCACCCTCTCTCCACTTATACATCTGAGGGATTACATTTATATACATCAACATATGTGTAGTATACCTAGGGGGGATAATATAGGGTATAGAGGGAGGTACCCAAGGGAATAATATGATGTAATAATATAAGAATGATAAATAATTGGGTCATAGTTAATAAATAAAGTGGTTAACCCACATTATGTAAGGGACCACATGTAGCTAGGGAATAAAGTTATAAGCCCATTTTATTGGATGTATGGTATTGAGATACCCATGGTAACTACCCATGGTATTGCATGTATGAAACCTATATAGAGGCTAGTATGGTGTTGCCCTACCTTAAGGGTTTTGATATTAATGAAGATATGAATTTTTATCTTCTATGGTGTTATTTCTTGGGAATATTATATTTTTCTATACATTTTCTTCTTAGATCTACTACAAGTGGTATCAGAGCACTTTCTTGGGCAGAGTTTGGAGATCTATTTTTTCATTTTTTTTGTAGGAAATTTTTGGGCGGCGAGTTTGTAGAGCATATCTGGAAAATTTGGTGAAAATTTTTCATAAATAAATATCATATCTGTATTCCTTACGGAAAAATACCCAATTAAAAAAAAAAAATCAGTCGAAACGGAGTCCGGATGAGGGTGATATCGCTGATTTAAGTTCAGTTGTGTTGCAGAAATGTTTATGAAGGAAATTTGTGTACGGTGGATCTCCTGATATTTTTAGTAGATTCTGGTGCACAATCTCGGGAAAAAAATTACAGATATAAGCTCCCCTCGAAAAATCACCTGATTTCAAAAAACAAATCGGTCAAATTGGAGTCCGGATGAGGGAGTTATCACTGATTTAAAATCAGCCATTTTTTCAGAAATTTTGTGACGGCGGGACATTTGTAGCGCAAATATATGTTTCCAAAGTGCCTAGATCGGGATTTCAGCCATATTGTTAGATGCAGAATGGCTATTCCATTTTCTAAAATAGGTTATATTAAGGATTCTGAGTTATATTGACCGAGTAATGTCCATTTTAAATTTTTGCCAAAGTAAGTGATTTTCTTCAAAACCCTTACTTTATTTTATGGATTCTCGCAAGATGAAGTTTACAGGAAAAGATGATGGCCCTACCATTGAAGATTTTTTACAACATCTCGAGGCTCAATATTGAAGTTTTTGGATATGCTCCATAGGGCCTCATATGAAAGATGAGGCAAATAAATGGTCGACCTCACTTGACAGCTCAATGAGGAAACTTCCCGAGAAAAAACTTGAAAAAGTCCTTTTGGACAAGTGGTCTCAAGCCAGAAAGAAGGATAGCAAGAGCCATAAAGACTTATTTTCTACTAATATTTCCATATTACGGGTTCATGGAAGTATTTAGAAAGAGAACATCATTGTGTCTATCATTCCTAGTTGCAAGCATAATTGTATCAATGTGAATTTGGCTAAAAAATTGCAAGTTCCAGCAAAGCATATTGAAAACACACAGGTTGATAATGAAGATGTTCAAATTTATAAAGATTTGAAGATTTCTATGGATAATTATGTGTTGCATTCTGATTTTTATGCTTCAGATATGGCTGTTGTGGATGTTGTTTTGGGATATCCTTGGATGGAATCCGTTGGTACTGTCAATTTTAATGTGCAAAAGAAATTCATGAAGCTCTGGTATAAAAAGAAGAAAATTACATTGCATGATATCTGCATTAGGAACCATGGAGAGACCGAGGAGGAAGAAGCAAAAATATCTAATGACACAGACACATTAGATGATGAGCCTTTGATGGTAGAAAGCCAAACACAGACATCAAATCAAGTACCAATAAAGGAACCAGACACCACTCCATCACCAATTATGGAAGAATTAATGAAAGATCTTACATCAGTTAAAGCTTTAACATATCACCACCCGCATCACCCAGCAAGACAACAACCAGCAAGGTGGCAACAAATTAGCAACAAGGACAACAACCCCTGGATGACACATAGAGAGGTGCGATGATCCACCCACAACACATCAACACAGAAGAACCACCAGAACCCACTTCCATCTCAAGCGAGCAAGACATTGACTAGATCGAGTGTTCACCTTTCTCTGGGATGGCTGGATGCACGTGAATGGTACCAGTGGAATACTTTTTTGAGTAGATCTTATTATTTGTGTTCTTCTTATGTTTCGGGGATGAAACATGTTTAAGGGAGGTGTAATTTAGTATACCTAGGGGGGATAATATAGGGTATAGAGGGAGGTACCCAAGGGAATAATATGATGTAATAATATAAGAATGATAAATAATTGGGCCATAGTTAATAAATAAAGTGGTTAACCCACATTATGTAAGGGACCACATGTAGCTACGGAATAAAGTGATAAGCCCATTGTATTGGATGTATGGTATTGAGATACCCATGGTAACTACCCATGGTATTGCATGTATGAAACCTATATAGAGGCTAGAGTCTCTCCGTTGAGAGATGTCAAGGATTATTGTATGGGCAAGCATATGGCTAGTGGAGTGATCTCCTTCCTTAAGGAGTGACTGTATGGTGTTGCCCTACCCTAAGGGTTTTGATATTAATGAAGATCTGAAGTTTTATCTTCTATGGTGTTATTTCTTGGGCATATTTTATATTTCTATACATTTTCTTCTTAGATCTACTACAATATGTCCTTTCGGTTCCTCTGTGAGGACCGTTATGGTAACTCAAGAGCCTAATTACAATAATGCGAAAACTAAAACATGACAGATGGACTAACCATTCGACTTCTACAACTCTAACTAATCTAATAATACAGTTAGCTGAGGTATTGACACTTAGCTGTTACAATTCAAGTGATTTCGAACCCTCCTAGCCACAACATGTGGACAAAACTTCCTACATTGCTGGCTATTGTCTAATGCCCCTGCATCAGACTCCTGAGGGCAATTTTTTTCATGGGCTCCTGTCCATGAGCTCTTCCACTGATCTTCCTATCTTCTGCAGCATTCCTTCAGTCATCCAAGTGGCATCTTCCTCTGGCTTGTCCTTCCATTTGATCAAGTACTGAAAGTACTGTTGTCCTCTGGTCCTTCTGAATGGTCTTTTATCCAATATCTTCTCTGGTTGCAATGGCTGTGCTAGAGGTAGCTGCTCTTTCCACTCAATCTATTCCTTGTTTGCTGCTCTTTCTTCTGCACCATCATCTTCATACTTGTACAAATATGCAACATTAAAAATGGGAGATATTCCAACATTAGGAGGTAATTCAATCTCATAAGCATTTGCAGAAAAATTTCTAAGTATCTTGCATGGCCCAATATTTTTTAACTTCAATTTGTTGTACTGCTTCTTTTGGAATCTCTCCTTTCTTAAGTGTTCCAAAACCTGATCTCCTTCTTCAAAGTGAACTTATTTTCTGCTCAAGTCTTCTCTACTTTTGTATTTGATGCTGCTGCCTTGTAGTTTTTTGTTTCACTTGTTCATGTATGGCCTAGATCTCTGAAGAAAATTCCTCACCATCTGCACTCCTTAGCTCTACCTTTCCCAGATTTCTTAACTCTGATATTCCTCTGGGGTGCATTCCATAAACAATATGAAATGGGCTCTACCCTGTGCTTCTGTTTGGTGAGTCATTATATGCATATTCTTCCTGGGGCAAAATATGATCCCACTACTTGGGATGTTCTCCGGCAAGACTTCTCAATAAATTTCCCAGACTCCTATTCACTACCTCAGTTTTTCCATCAGTCTGAGGATGATAAGCTGAGCTAAAACTTATTTTGGTACCAATTTTCTTCCACAGTTTCCTCCAAAAGTGCCCCACAAATCTGGTGTCTCTGTCTGAAACAATACTCCTGGTCAACCCATGCAATCTAACAACTTCCTTGAAAAACAAGTTAGCAACATGGGTGGCATCACTAGTTTTATAACATGGAACAAAATGTGCCATTTTTGAGAATCTATCTACCACAACAAAGACTGCATCATTCCCTCTCTGAGTCTTGGGCAATCCTAGAACAAAATCCATGCTCACCATGTCCCAAGGCCTGTCTGGAATAGGTAAGGGAGTGTACAATCCTGCATTCTGGCTCCTTCCTTTAGCATATTGACAAATTTTTCAATTCTTCACAAACTTGTCTACCTCTGCACTCATCTTGGGCCAGTAATAGAAGTGACTCAGCTGCTCATAAGTCTTATCAGTACCAAAGTGTCCAGCAAGTCCACCACTATGCTTCTCTTTGATCAAGTTTTCTCTCATGGAACATTTTGGTATACACAATTGGCTTCTTCTGAATAACAAGTCCTCCTGCAGGAAATAATCCAGCCACTGGCTTCTATCTGCTAAAACAGGGTTATTAAATTCCTCAAATGCTTCCTTAAAATCAGGATTTGTTTTATACAATTCCTTGAGAAAATTAAATCCTGCAACTTCAAAATTAGTTTCTTGAACAAGCATGTGCCTACTACTCAAAGCATCAGCTACTTTATTGGCTTGGCCACTTATATGTTTCAAAACAAAATTAAAACTTTGGAGATACTCAACCCATTTATCATGCTTATGTTTCAACTTGGGCTGCTGTACAATATACTACAAAGCATGATTGTCAGAATACAATACAAATTCCCTAGACATCAAGTAATGTCTCCATTTCTTCAGTGCTTGAACAATTGCATAGAATTCCTTCTCATAAGTGGAAACTTTCTTCTGGTGTCATTCATATTTTCACTGAAATATGCCATAGGCCTATCATCCTGACTCAACACAGCTCCAATGGCCTCTCCACTGGCATCACATTTTACTTGAAATGGTTTGGTAAAATATGGCAGAGTTAAAACAGGGTTCTCTGTTATCTTTTGCTTCAGTATCTTAAAATTTATTTCTGCTTCAGCAGTCCATTTAAATGGTTTTTTTCTCTTCTTTATTGTCTCAATTATGGGTGCATTAATCTTACTGAAGTTTCTTACAAACTTCCTGTAAAAACTAGAAAGTCCATCGAAACTTCTTACCTCAAAAACATTCCTGGGTGAAGGCCACTCCACAATTGCCTTAACCTTTTCTGGGTCCATCTTCAATCCTTCTGCAAAAACATAAAACCCCAAATACACCAACTCTTCCTTCATGAATAAGCATTTCTTCAGATTTATCAGCATTTTCTCTTGGTGCAGCTTCTTCAAGACATGATTAAGATGTCTTAAATGTTCTTGTTTAGTTCTGCTGAAAACTAATATATCATCCAAATACACTATCACAAATTTACCAACGAACTCTTTCAATACTTCATTCATAAGTCTCATAAAAGTGCTTGGTGCATTTGACAACCCAAAAGGCATTACCATCCATTCATATAATCCTTCATTTGTTTTAAAGGCAGTTTCTCATGACCCTCTCTTATTCTAATCTGATGGTATCCACTCTTCAAATCTATCTTTTAGAAATATTTAGCACCACTCAAACATTCCATTAAATCCTCAATTCTAGGCAAAGGGAATATGTACCTGATTGTGATCTTATTGATTGCTCTGGAATCAGTACACATCCTCCAGCCTCCATCTTTCTTTGGGCTCAATACTTCCGGTACTGCACATGGACTCAGACTTTCTCTAATCAATCCCTTGTCCACCAATTCCTGTACTTGTCTCCTGATTTCCTCATTTTCCTTGGGATTCGTTCTGTAGGCTGCCTTATTTGGCAGATTTGAACCAGGGATAAAATCTATTTGATGGCTGATATTTCTCACAGGTGGCAGCTCATCAGGTAAATCATCCACAACAATGTCACAGTAATTGTCTAACATTTATTGTATCTCTACTGGTAAATCAGAAATATTTGTAGAATTAAGAACTACCTTAGGTTTGCAAACTAAAGCAAAAATTACCTCTTCTTCTTCTATCTGCTGCAGATATTCCTTTCCGATCAACAACAAGGTCTTTGGATCAATCATTCTGCTAGATGGCTCTCCTTCCTCCATGGGTATCAATGTATGATGTACCCCATCTTTGAAGAACTTGTAAGTCTTATTCTTTCCATCATGCACTGCTGCTCTGTCAAACTGCCAAGGTCTATCCAGCATTATATGACACACATCCATGGGCATTACATCACACAGGACCTTATCTTTATATTTTCCCATTTGCAGCTCTATCTCACACTGTTCTTTCACAACCAGCTGGTGCCCTTTGTGCAACCAAGACACCCTGTAGGGAGTAGGGTGCTCCCTTGTCTTCAACTTCAGCTTTTATATTACCTCAATGGAAACCAGATTGTCTGTGCTGCCACTATCAATGACTAGCTGGCATCATTTCCCTTGGACTTTTCATATGCTCCTAAACAAATTCTTCCTTTGTGCAGGCTCAGTGACCTCTTTGGCCTGCTTCAACAGGACCTTATTTACCACTAAGGATTCTCCCCTCTCTGGAAGAATTTCTTCTTCAATTTCTTCCTCTTCTCCAGCCTGGGGAACAACAACATTTCTTGGACCAGCACCCACATTCTCTGGACATTCATAGTGCTTGTGTCCCACTTGCTGACATCTATAACACCTCAATTCTATAACCCTGCCTCTGTCTATGCATCCTATTCCTTTCCCTCTGTAGGAACCCCTTCTACCCCTTGCATCATCCTCTGTAGATGCATTCTGAGGTGAGCTACTGTTAGCTCCATCCCTGGGTGTAGTAGGATTTCCTCTACCACCCTGACTTCCCTTCCCACAGAAAGTACCTCTCTTCTTGGCAGACTGTTTCCTCAGGAGTTTCTCCTCTGCTTTCAAGGCCATCTGATAGGCCTCTTCCACTGTCTTAGGAGACAAGAGACCAATCTCATATTGGATCTCCAGCTTGAGACCATTCACATATCTGGAAGTCTTCTCTGGTGTGTCTTGAAATTTCCTAGCTCTTATGCTCACTCTGTAGAATTCCTCTATGTATTCTTTTACTGTTAGCAACCTCTCTCTCAGGTTTTGCATTTGCTTATACAATGTCAGCTGGTAATCACTAGGCAAGAGTTTACCTTTTAATTTAGCCATCATTCGGGTCCAGCTCTTGATAGGTTGCTTGCCAAATCTTCTCCTCTCTGCCTGCACTCCATCCCACCAAAGTGCAGCATGTCCTTTCAGCTTTTTTACTGCAAACTTGACCTTCTTATCTTCACTTATTTCTTCATAATCGAAGCACTTGTTCAATTCATTTATCCAGTCCACCAGCTCCTCTGGATTCAGTCCCCCTACATAGCTTAACACTTCAATTCTGGGCTTAACTGCAGACCCCAGAACAGTTCTAAGGAGCCTCATGTCAGGAGGAATCTCAACATTCTCTTCTACTTCTTCTGTTTCAGGTTCGCTGATGTCTTCAGGATCTCTAGTTTGTCTTCACTCTATGACATCCATTCTGGCTTCGACCCTCTGCAACATCCCCAACACCTCAGCGTTGTCAACAGGCCTCCTTCTACCAGCACCTCTACCAACTCGGATCGCCATGTCAGCAAAAAAAACTTCAGACAACGGCTCTGATACCACAAATGACGCAACAACGCTGAAGTCGGCCCTGAGGAAAGATGATCAACCATTGTAATAGCTCTGTCAGCTCTTTCCCTTGCTCCACGTGGTCTATTTCTTTTTATTAATTATCAAATTTGTAGAATTTGATAAATACTACTATCCACAATGTTTGAAATTTATATTATATCCCCGACGTATATCTATTATCTCTATGCTTTATAACCAATGTTTAAACTTTCACACTCAACATAACCCAACGCACTGTTTGAATAAATAATTGTGTAATAAACTTTTAGTCCTGGACCCCAACTCTACGGTCAATGGACCAATCAACGCATGCATCGTGCCTTGTTTAACCATCGCGCATCTCCGTCAGATGACCATCGTCCGATGACTCTGTGCCAAATCGACGGCACTCGACAATGTCGCTCGAATTCCCGGTATGAACGTTAACGTGTGATGAGAATATGGAAAGGCGGTTTTGTACGCCCGTCTAGTGCCACGTGTTGATGGCTCTATGGAATCGCTTTAATTCAGAAAATACCGCCTTCTCCGCAAAAGTGGTGTGATATGGGCAATCCGCCTTTCAAAACCACTCGCGGTTTTTCCACAGTGTTTAACTATGGTTCATGCCAGTTGCACGATCCTCCTCGTTCTCTAACTCATGCCTAAACCGCGGTTACGGTTCGAAGCAACAACTCTATTTCTTTACAAAGTGGAAATATTTCAATTAAACAGTGTTCACGAACCCAATTCCTCTACACAGACCTCACCTGTGGGTAGCATGGATTTAACAGGGTTATTCAAATAAATTAAGGGAAACAACAGACAAAGATAGGTGGAAGTTATACATGAATTCAATTATCCACGCACAGAGTTCATCACTTCGCAATTAAACAATCTCTTCACTATTAAGGATTTGGAATGACTCTATGGAAAATGCGCACTGAAATTATTTAATTGGAAGAAATCAACAACACACAGAGTTTTATTGCAGAAATCTCTTTTCTTCTCACCCTCTCTCCACTTATACATCTGAGGGATTACATTTATATACATCAACATATGTCCTTTCTGTTCCTCTGTGAGGACTGTTATGGTATCTCAAGAGCCTAATTACAATTATTCGAAAACTAAAACATGACAGATGGACTAACCATTCAACTTCTACAACTCTAACTAATCTAATAATACAATCAGTTGAGGTATTGACACCTAGCTATTACAATTCAATTGATTTCGAACCCTCCTAGCCACAACATGTGGACAAAAATTCCTACATTGCTGGCTATTGACTAATGCCCCTGCATCAGACTGTATAATAAGAAGTATCTATCTAAGAGATATTAAGAGATAAGGGTTTTTAAGAGTTTTATATTGGTTCTATGACAGATGAAGTATACACTAGAAGGTTCCCAGAGTTGTTGAGGTATGTACCTTACCTAAAATATGAGAAAGAAAATATTGCATGGTTCATCAAAAGGTTTCCAACAATCTAGAAATAACAGATTGAGTATGATAACCCTAGGTCATTGGAGGAAGCCATTAGGAAACTAAAGAATTTTGATGAGAAATCAAAGTGAAAATGTGATCCTAATAGTTATTTCAAGGGAAATGAGAGAATTAAAAGGAAGTGGCCATTGAATCAGGGAATACCTTAGGATGCAGGCGAGAAATAAAATGTTGCTCCTTAGAAGATGTTTAATGCAGTTGAGAATGGACAAGAAGTTTAGTGGAGTTGGAAGTGATCATTCATTCCTTGAATATGTTGAGGCACTATATTCTTGGTAGGAGGTGTTAGAAAAAAAATTATATATTGCAAAGCAATGTAACATATAAAATATGCAGAAACACAAACAAAAAAAACATAGAACACAAGAGAGACACAAATATACGTGGTTCACCCAATTTGGGCTACGTCCACCCCGAATAGCCGGTCCTTCCTTTCTATTATCAAGCAAAATGGAGAGACACAACCTATAGCAGATCCTTTGTAATATCCTCTGTTCCCTCTCACAGTCTCCCTATCTGTTTCTCGCTTTGAGAATACACATACAATACACAACTGCAATACAATTCGCTCATAGAAAATGAGGGGTTTACTTATAGGGCGAAAAAACCTAAATTAAACATAACTTCTATCGTTAGATCATGCCCCTAATGAACGACCCAGATTGACTAGAAATTACAATACTTTTACAAGGAAATTTAACATTTGTTTTTAGCTTTTGGGGCACTACCCCTGAAACCCCCTAACAGCCGCCCCCTCCCCAGGACCCCCCTGGACCCCCTAAGCAGTGTTTAATTACAAATGGTGTCGTTGCCTCATTGAGAACAAGGGTCCAACACTGTGATACAAAGTAAAGAAGATAATCAGGCTCCACATCCAACATGAGGTTTTTGTTGATGAGCAACCATAGTGGGATGAAGTACTTGTTTTACCAATCAAATCTTAATGTGAGGCAAGCTATATGGTTGGATACCCTTAGTGAGTTTGAAATTGAGATCAGATGCATTAAAGGAAAGGAGAAGTGGGTTAAAGATGGTCTTAGTAGAAGAGTAAAAGTAAATCATATATCAACTATGAGTTCTTATGGGATATATTTACATAATCAGATATCACAGAATGTTAGGGATAGGGAGGTTAGCTACAGGTTACAACAATAGGGTACAAGTTAAAAGGATATGGATTATCATATCACACGAGATGGCTTGGTGAGATTTAGGGACTAGAAATGGGTACCAGATGACACTGAGCTCAAGAAGATTATATTGAGGGATTTTCATGTCAAACCATATTTGGGTCAACCAGGATATGAGAAGACATTGACAACTATGAAATAGTTATACTATTTTTCGAATATGAAGAAGTGAGTGGCAGAGTTTGTGGCTAGATTGTTGGACTATTAGTGAGTGAATGCTGAGTGTAAACACCCATCTAGTTTTTTACAACCTATTCTAGTTCTGAAGTGGAAATGGGAGGTCATTTCCATGGATTTCATCACAGGTTTTCCATGCACGTCGAAGCAACATGATTCCATCATAGTTGTGGCCGACAGGTTGAGCAAGGTAGCTCACTTCATTCGAGTGAAGACTACTTTTTCGGCTAGGGAGGCATCACAAGTCTTAATCAAAGAGATAGTGCGACTGCATAGTGTTCCAAAGTCGATTGTGTTAGATAGAGATGTTAAGTTCACTTCCAAGTTTTGGAAGGAGTTATTTTCAAGTTTGGTTACAAAATCGGTCTTTAGTAACACTTATCATTTGCAGGAAAATGGATAAATAAACACTGTTAATGGGATTTTAGAGGATATTCTGAGGATGTATGCCATGCATCAAGATATAAGGTGGGAGGAGTATCTTCCAATGTTGGAATTTTATTACAATAATGAGTATCAAGAGTCATTGAGGATGAGTCTGTTTGAGGAACATTATGGGTGGAGTTGTAATACTCCTATCAATGGGAGTGATCCATTGAATAGGGTATTGATTGTGTTAGAATCCTATACCAATATGTGTCATATATCATGATTGAATTGATGAGCTATGTAATATGTTCATACCTTTTCTTGTTGCAAAGGTTTTCCATATTGTCAAAAAATTAAAAAAAAATAAAAAATGTAAAGAGGGTATACCCTAAAATAAAAATCAAAGGGTAAAAAAAAAAAATGGGCAAAAAAGTAAAAGAAAATGAACCCCACCAAAAGAAAGGCCAAGGAAAGTGTGCAAGTCTAAAATGCCACTACTTTTTTTCTCTTATGTAAATAAACAAATTGTGTGCAACTTGTATTTTATGCCGCAATTTATGAACAGTCAAACAGTTTAAGCTTGGCTAGTTCATCTTTCAATTTTATGTTTTAGAGATAGAGAATAAAATCTGACCAAAATGTTTAATATTGGCAGATAAGTAGATAGGTAGAGTAAATAAAAGGAGCTCAACAGCTTAATCTAAGCCCTTGGATGTAATAAGGTTAGAGTTAGATAGATTTCTACATGTAAAAAGAAAAAGTGTGATAAGGGTTTGCCAGTCTAAGTGCACCCTAATAAAGAAGAAAAATGGTAGGTTAAAGTAGGTAGGGTAGGTAGATGTTGTTGTAGAATTACATGTGATGGATGATGACTCTAGATGTGTTAAATCTTTACTTTCATCACAAGTGCAAAGGTAGACACTACACTGGAAGAATTTCAAGCAAAGCAAAGTCAAATTATTAACTTCCCTTCTCATTTTTCCCTAAAAATTTCACTAATTTCCCCTAAGTACTAAGGCATTTGAAAATTAGAGGGGCTCAAGGAATTTCCTTGACTTTTGGAGGGACTGGACCCTCGGCCTAATAATTGAAAAAAGCCTAAGTACTTAAAACCATTCATAAGATTATTCTCTCATATCCAAAAAATATTTTCCTAAGTAAAATCCCATTTTACTTAGGAACATTATGCAATATTTCACAAAAAACCCTATTCATGCAAGCATAAGTTAAAAACATTAACCTAATGTTTTACACTTAGCGCTTCCATTCATTTTTCATATTAATTTTTAACTTTATTATTTAAATCCCTATGAAAATCCACCCATCCCCGTCTTAATTTAATAATAAAATTCCAAAATATTATATATCCCGCCCCTTTTCTTGAAATATAACCTTAATATGATGATTAATTAATCAAATCATGAGCCCACATTCCCGCTACGTTTAAAATACGTTAATTGACCCTCACGGTTAATTAAAAAACATACCTCACCAATAGAATTGCTCCCAATGCGATTAATTCACACTTAATTACATTGGGCCCACCCTATTAATTCTCCGTCATCTCCCTTTCCCGATGAACGTTCGATCAACCAATCCGCGATCAACAGTTGTCGTCCATATCGCTGTGCCTCCACGTCCGAACGATAACGCACGATGGCCAAGCGGTTTTTTGAACAGTGCCGCCCCACGTGTCGTATATTGTATGGAATTGCTCACCCTCCGCTTAAAACCACCCGTCCCCAAAAGCTGTGCAATGAATACTACTTACTGCTTACCTCCCATGACATACCAACCGTACTTGCTGACGTCATCCATTAAAAAATTAAAAAAACCCACCAACCTTTGACTTTGCAAATAAAAAAAATGAACCCGCGTCATTTTCACTATCCCATGCCGTGACCAGTGTCCCATGCAATGAATTCCAAAATCAACTGTCGAAGATTGTCAACTGTCACCTTGCTGAGGAAAATTGCAGTCGAGTAATCCAGAATTCATCCGCCATAGCCAACACCTGTTTTAGTCACTGTTTATTTCCCGGAAAATAGGTATTTACCCAAATTCCCATTGAACTCTGCAAAATCCTGGTTTTTTTTTTAATTCCACACGAAAAACTGGAACAGGGTTCAAGATTGGTCTTTATTCATTCCTCAATTCCCAAGTTTGCAATTGTGTTCCCAAACCTGTGATTGTGCCTGTTTTTTATCAAAACCCGAATTCATTTCTGAATCCATAAGAACTAGAAATGGAAATTCCCATGGATTTGAATGTCGCACCCCTGAATGCCCCTCACAGATATTAAGACTATCTGCCTCTAGTAGATAGGGATTTCCAAATTAAAGACCTTGTCCTCAGTGAAATGAGTTCATTCTCCTTATTCTTATAATGAGTTCATTGACCTATTTGTGCACCCTGAAACCACCTTATTAGTAGGAGTCTCCCCTCCTAGGGTCAATAGTGACATCAAGTAGATTCTCCAACTCTCAAAGAAATACAGGATAGGTGATTGGTACCTATATCGGAATCATACAGAAATTAGAATATATGGGTGTGAGCTATGTCCTTTCAAGTTACCAAAATATGTCCCAATGAGGCTCTTTGCCTTAGAATTTTTCAGACAGAGATAAATTTAGACATAGTCCATTTTTTCAATGCTAAGAAAAAATATCAACTCAGAATTAAGAGTCAATTAGGTCATTTTGTCTACAATTCTAGGGATGCATGAAAAGAAGCTAAAAGAATCCTAGAAGACTATCTCAAATTGCAAAAACGTTTCTACTGGGTACCTTATGACCCAAACAACTTTTTTTGTGATAGGAGGATGAAAAACAAATTGTCACCATACCTTCATCGTAGAATTCTAGAAACTGAATAATATGCCAATATGAATGAATGGATGGAAGGGACATATTGATAGAAAAAGATAGTGAACAGGTCAGTGTTGAAAATGTTATGAAAGATATTGAGAAAATACTTGACCTAGATTCTTTTGGACAGGTGCAAAGACCAGGGATTAGTCCTTCTTCTGCTGGAACCTCTCAACAAAATTTACAGGAAATTAGTGCATTGGCCACAGTAGCATCTAAAGGGAAAGAAAAGGAGGCTGATATACAAGTTACAGAGAAATTCACAATGACAGAACAACCTGAAACTTCTAAGGAACAAGGCCAAATAAAGACTCCCCCCACTCAGATTAATGTGCCAGGAACTTCAATTTTTCAAAATCCTCTCAATGAAGAAAAAGGTAAGAAAAGAGATGCAGAAACAACTACCCCTATCAGTGGATCTTCAGAACAACCTAATGTTAAAAGACAAAAAATAAATCCTCTTTCAGAAGTAGAATCTGTTCAAGAAATCCCTGATAGTCAGAGGAGAGAAGAATTAGGTAGTCAACAAACATGTACAATCAGTGGAACATCCACTAATTCATAGAGAAAAGAGCTACAAAGGCAACAAAGTGCAGAAGTATCTTCTTTCAAACCACCAGTGAAATATGCCTGGGATATTAAAAGTACATTTATAAATATAAAGGCTAGAAATGATACATTAATACTTCAAGTTTATAACCAATATTTGAAGATGGCTCCAAAAAATCAACAAAGATTGATGTAGCCTATGACATCCATCAGGGTAAAATCGTAATGAGTCACTTCAAACCCAAAGTGCAACAGCCTCAAACAACTGCAGATTATGTTAGAACTAATTTTGAAGTCATAGCAAAGGATATTCATCCTTTGGATCAGATTGAGTTGCACAAACAAACAGGTGAAATGATTTATTCTACTTTGACTGATAAATCAATGATGACCCAAAGATTACAGGATTCTTTGGAGAATACTAATGCTCAATTGCATCTTGAAAAAGCATCTTCCTAGGCTAAGGACAACAGAATAAAGACTTTGGAAGAAATAATTATTGGATTGGGTCATAATCCCAAATATGTCAAGGGTATAGAAGCCTTAATTAAGAAGAAATATGATGATATTGTAGCTTTGATTAAACAACTGAAGTTACCATCCTCAAGGCATCCACAATCTACAGAAATCATAAAGCAAAACTCTGAAGAAGAATTGATGGATTTGCTCTTGAAACTGAATGAGCAACTAAATGAGACTGAAAAAGAGCTTGAAAAGGAATTAAAGGAAAAGTAGGAAAACATTCCAACATCTACAACAGAAGTGATTACAGGTACAACAACAACAGGTCAGTCAAAAGAATTATTACAGGGAAATACTTCCAATTTAAGCACTGAAGAATTAATAAAATCAATGGAGGAATTGAAACTCCAAGTGACAAAGCTCCAGAGAACAAAGGTACAATTCACCACTTTAGAACAAAAATATGATCTCTCGAAGATAAGTGTTTCAAAAAAAACGAGAGAGATCAACCAATTAGAAAAATTAGTGAGAGCATTAGAAAGGGACCTCATGTTGGAAATATTGTCATTGATGGCAAAGGAAGTGGCAAAGGAATTGGCATCTGACACAGTAACTAGGAACAGAGAAAAGAAACATAGCAGAGGATAAAGGTCAGCAGAGAAGAACAGAGAAAGAGTGCATCTATAGAGAGCAGTATCAGTCAAGGAGCAACTCAAATTCAGTAGGAAGGATATTTTTGTCCCTATGAAATTAAATCATATGAGAAGTTTTATTCGGTGTATGTATGCATCCTGATGGAGGAAATCCTGTGTATGATTGTGTTTTTGTGATACTGTGATGGGTGGAGAATACCGAGTGTATTTGGGTATTGATTGGTTCAATTCTCGTACGGAATGCCTTGAAACTCTGTTGAATTCATTCCCCTCATAAAGGAAGCTTGTGTATAACTAACTCTATCCTTATGGTAATGAAAATTACGTCGGAAGAGAACTACATTTGTTCGTTGTTTATTGGAAATCCTTCCGAAGATAGACCAAGTAAAAAGGATAGCGCAAACCCAGACTAACCCTTTGGAATCATGAACGGAACCTGGAAGGAAAGAGGTAGAACGTAACAAAAGGAAGGACGGACGAAACCTTGAGTGAAGGGCGGAACCACGAATGAGGAACAGTACAAGCGGTTTCAAGTTTTCATCGCACTGCTTTCGACGGGCAAGCGGTATTCAAGAGGTGGGGAGAAATTCCATAGAACGGGCGACACGTGTCCCTATACGATTTCACAAAACTGCTTACCACTGCGCGCCATCACGCATTATCATTCGACCCAGGATGCCCAACGATATTGATATATACCGTTGATCTGGGAAGATGCCATCGGACGGTGGCTGTGTTTGGAAGGTGCGTGAAGGATAACCAAAGAAAACTGGCTATGGCATAGAAGGTTGGGGCATCTGAGCTTCTCTCAAATCAACAAATGAAGAAGACTTAAAGTTTTTCGTGATCTTCCCAATATTACTATACCTGAAAATATCATATGCAAATCTTGCCAATTCGGTAAGCAAACCAGAGTACAACTTAATGCCAAGGAAGGATCATCAAGTAAGCCTCTTGAACTCATTCATACTGACATATGTGGACCTATGAGGAAAAATTCACCACGTGGTGAAGAATAATATATCTTATTCATTGATGATTTCTCTAGAATGTGTTGGATTGGGTTGATTAAACACAAAGATGAAGCATTTGAGAAATTTCAGATCTTCAAAGCACTAGTTGAAAATGAATTAGATCTAAAACTCAAGTGTCTTAGATCTGATCGAGGAGGAGAATATACATCCAATGAATTCCTTGAATTTTTTGAACAACATGGCATAAAAAGACAGTTTTCTGTAGCTGGCACTCCACAACAGAATGGCATAGCAGAAAGAATGAACAGAATAGTTCAACAAATGGCTAGAGCTATGCTTGATGATTCCAGAACACCTGACACATTTTCGGGAGAAGCAGCACATACAACAGTAAATATTCTTAACAAGGCACATGTTCATGTAAATAGTGATAAAAATCCATTTGAACTTTGGTATGGTAATTCTCCCACTGTAAAGCATTTTAGAATTTTTGGAAGCAAATGTTTTATCAAAAATAATGATGAAAAACTTGGCAAGTTTGAGCCCAGAGCAGATGAAGGAATATTTCTTTGTTACTCCTCTAGGAGTAGGGCATATAAATGTTACAATAAAAGACTTCGTAAGATTGTTGAATGTATAGATGTTGTTATTGATGAGTCTCCAGCAGCTCCAAAAGAAGAAAAACAAACAACAAATGAAGACGATGATGATGACATATATCCTTCTACATTAAATAGTAATGATACAAAAAGTGAACCCAATGAAGAACCTGAAGATGATTTGTCTGAAAAGGCTCCATCCAGATATGTTCAAAAGAATCATCAAGAATCTCAAATTTTGGGAGAAAAGAGATCAGGGGTACCAACAAGAATGACTCTTGTGGGATCTTCTAGAAATCTGGCATTTTTGTCCACTGTTGAACCTCACAATGTCAGTCAAGCTAGAAAAGATGAATGTTGGATTCAAGCCATGAATGAAGAGCTTGATCAAATTGAAAAGAATCACACTTGAGAATTAGTACCAAGACCTCATGACAAAAATGTCATTGGAACTAAATGGATATTCAAAAACAAGTTAAATGAGAATGGGGATGTTATAAGAAATAAAGCTAGACTTATTTGCAAGTGGTATGCTCAACAAGAAGGTATAGACTTTGACGAAACTTTTTCTCCTATAGCCAGACTTGAAGCCATAAGAATGTTTCTTGCTTTTTCAAACTTCCAACAAATCAAAGTTTATCAAATGGATGTTAAATCTGCTTTTCTCAATGGTGATCTAGAAGAAGAAGTTTATATAGAACAACCAGAAGGATTCATTTTGGGAAATGATGAAAAACTTGTTTGTAGACTTAAAAAGGCTCTTTATGGTCTCAAACAAGCTCCAAGGGCATGGTACTATCGTCTTGACAAATATCTTCATCAAAAAGGATTTTCAAAAGGGTCTGCTGATAGCAACTTATACACAAAAACTGAAAATGACAAACTATTGATTGTGGTTGTATATGTTGATGATATCATTTTTGGAAGTAATGAAGATTCTATGAGTCAGAAATTTGCTTCTGATATGCAGCAAGAATTTGAAATGTCTTTACTTGGGGAACTAACATTCTTTCTTGGCTTGCAAGTGCAACAAGCAACAGATGGCATATTCTTATCACAAGCAAAATACCTCAAGCAAATCCTGAAGAAGTATGGCATGGAAGATTGAAAACCTGTAAGTACACCAATGATAACCAGATGTAATCTCAATTCTAATGATGATTCCCCCACGGTGAATCAACCAGAATACAGATCTATGATAGGAAGTCTACTTTATCTCACTGGGACAAGACCAGACATCATGCATGCAATTGGGATTGTTGGACGATTCCAAGCTAATCCAAAAGAGTCTCACCTTCAGGCTGTGAAAAGAATATTTAAATATCTACAAGGAACTCAAGACTTTGGACTATGGTATCCAAAGAATGTTGATCTTACTCTTCATGCATACACTGATGCAGATTGGGCTGGAAGTGTTGATGATCGGAAAAGAAATAGTGGTGGTGCATTTTATATGGGCCCCGGTTAGTATCTTGGTTTAGCAAGAAGCAAAGCTCTATTGCCTTATCTACAACAGAAGCAGAATATGTGGCTGTTGCATCATGTTGCACTCAAATTCTCTGGATGATGCAAACCTTAAAAGAATTTCAAATCAAATGTTCACCTCCTATCTCCATTATGTGTGACAATACAATTGCCATCAGTATCTCAAAGAATCATGTTATGTATTCCAAGACCAAGCACATTCCCATCAAATATCACTTCTTACGTGAACAAGTGCTTGAAAAAAAGGTGAAATTGGAGTATCTTCCCTCCAAAGAACAAGTTGTTGATATATTTACCAAACCTCTACCCAAGGAAGCATTTGAATATCTCAGATAGAAACTGGGAGTAGCCTCTGCGATGCAGAGGATCAGACCTACTTAAATACAGAAGATTAAACTGGTTGAGAGGTGCTGTTGGGTATCTCTGATTGCACAGGCTTAGGGGGAGCATTGGTCATATGAAAAGGATGCATTATTGACATTTATAAGTCATTTTGTTATATTATGTTTGAAGATGAAGCATGATCTCAAGGGGAGCATGGTATTGTCGGTTCAAAGGATCTTTATCAACTCTTTGCCATTGATGTCAAAGGGGGAGGAAAAGAGAAAAGAAACAAATGGATTCTATAAGACAATCAGAGGAAGAGTATTTCCATCAATGCCAAAGGGGGAGATTGTTGGAAATATTGTCATTGATGGCAAAGGAAGTGGCATCTGACACAGTAACTAGGAACAGAGAAAAGAAACATAGCAGAGGACAAAGGTCAGTAGAGAAGAACATAGAAAGAGTGCATCTACAGAGAGCAGTATCAGTCAAGGAGAAACTTAAATTCAGTAGGAAGGATATTTGTGTCCCTATGAAATTAAATCATATGAGAAGTTTTATTCGGTGTATGTATGCATCCTGATGGAGGAAATCCTGTGTATGATTGTGTTCTGGTGATACTGTGATGGGTGGAGAATACCGAGTGTATTTGGGTATTTATTGGTTCAATTCTCGTATGGAATGCCCTGAAACTCTGTTGAATTCATTCCCCTCATAGAGGAAGCCTGTGTATAGCTAACTCTATCCTTATGGTAGTGAAAATCCCGTTGGAAGAGAACTACATTTGTTCATTGTTTATTGGAAATCCTGCCGAAGATAGACCAAGTAAAAAGGATGGCGCAAACCCAGACTAGCCCTTTGGAATCATGAACGGAACCTGGAAGGAAAGAGGTAGAACGTAAAATAAGGAGGGATGGACGGAACCTTGAGCAAAGGGCAGAACCACGAAGGAGGAACAGTACAAGCAGTTTTTGGTTTTCATCGCACCGCTTTCGACGGGCAAGCGATATTCAAGAGGTGGGGAGCAATTCCATAGAACGAGCGACACGCGTCCCTGTATGATTTCACAAAACCACTTACAACTGTGCGCCATCGCACGTTATCATTCGACCCAGGATGCCCAGCGATATTGATATATATCGTTGATCTGGGAAGATGCCATCGGACGGTGGTTGTGTTCAGAAGGTGCGCAAAGGATAACCAAAGTACGACGCGCCATCACACGTTATTGTTCGACCCAGGATGCCCAGCGATACCGATACAAGTCGTTGATCTGGGAAGGAGCAATCAAACGGTGGTCGTATGAGGGAGATGCATGAATATTAACCAAAGTACGGCGGGCCATCGCACGTTAAAGTTCGGCATCGGAGGTCGAGCGATATGCATATATGCCGTTGATCTGGAAGCTTGCTATCTAACGGTGATTGGACGTTGGACTTGCGCAAAGTTTACTTATGGTACCATGGATGTATTTGATTTGCTATTGACTATATATATGGGCCCGGGGTCAAAGGTTTATCATAAGGTTAATTTTTTGAAAGCGTTGGATATTTCTCTAAAGTGCGAAGGGTTGTAACTTTAATCCTAAAGTTCAGTTCAAAGTTGTAAATATATTTATTTGTCAATTTCTTCAAATTGATAAATAAAGTAAAAATAAATCAAAGAGGCACGTGGGTCTATCAAAGGAATACCATTAGCGGTTGAATGGTTTTTACTCATGGTATTGATAAAGGTTAAACTATATAAGGTGAAGAGGATGATAGTACGAGGTGTGCATGCATAAGGGTGGTGAATGAATAAATTTCTCTAAGGAATATCTACATGGACGAAATCTGTTCTTAATTGATAAATCTGATTCTACGATGCACCCATGGATATAATGATCTGACGATGATGAATCTCTAGTTTGATCGACTGACGAAATCATGAAGAACTGGTGTGAGTGAACTAAAGAAAATAAATAAATCTGGTGGCCTGAAAGGCATGTTGTGTGGAAACTGGTGGATTCAGTATGAAAATTGATGGAACGTGGTCTGAAGTGGTGCTGAGGGTCGAAGCCTTCAGTGAGGGGGTTGTAGCTCCCTTTCGGTTGTAGCTGGTAAACGAGAGAAGGTTGTAGCATTTCTGCAGGTAGGTGCCTGCGTGCTGGTATAAGTCTGCGCCAGCATAAATTGTGAGAAGTTTTATTTATAATAAATATTGAAGACTGAGATAACAACAACGGTGGTTTTCTCCCGACTTGGGTTTCCACCTTAAAAACTGGTGTTCATATGCGTGGCTTATGTTTGATGGTTTTTTCTGTTATACTTACAGCCTACTAAACATCTGATGAATGAATGATGAAATGATCTAATTAAATACATAATAAGATCTCTGGACATACACGTTGGATTCTGTAAAATAGCATATGGTTTTAAGAGAAAGTAAAGGTAAAAAGTTTTCAGCCCTAAATACTGATTCACCCCCCCTCTCAGTATTTTTCCCAGCATCTCACAATGGAGAAACCTTTGGGAGAAATCAAAGAAATTCTTTGGACCAACATCATTCAGTCAATAGAAGATGTCTGGCCATCAATTCAAATAATGTATGAGTGGAATGATTTGGTTAAATTAGCTTTGGAAGAAATTCTAAAAGCAAGAGAAGAATTAGGGAACATTCTTGAAGAAGACAATGAATTTATACACTTTTTGAACACTAAGAACATATATCAACTTGAAGAACTCGACATCCAAGATAGAGCAGGAACAATTTTGGAGATAAAAAGAGTTTTTACTAAGAGAACTCTGATGCAGAATATAGAAAGAAGATGCTCTGATATGCAGGAAGAAATCAATGCTTTCACAAAAAGATTGGATATTTTGTTGAATAAAGGATTTCCAAGTCCTTTAGTTTCATATGATAAACTAATGAACCTTGAAAGTTATGTAGAGAAATTGAACAAGCATGCTGACGATCAGGCCAGTTCCTCAACTAGTTCATCAGTAACAAAAGCATTTCCTACAGGAAAGACTCTTCATGACAATCTGGAAAATTTGTTTTATCTTGAACATGAGGTAAAACACTTATTCCCAATTCAACCTACTTTCTTTAGATATACAGAGACTGATGAAACTCTGAGGAAGCTTCAAAGGACCAGAATACCGAAAGCTCAATGGTGGGAAAAAATGTTAGAACTTTTGTAAAAATTAGGCTTACATGAATTTTTGATTGTTTACTATAGTAAGACATGATAAAAAGGATAAACTAAGATCAAATAGAAGTCAAAGTGTATCAGTACAGGTAAAGAGTATCAGTAAAATAGAGTAGCCAACACATAATTACTAAAGAGGACAGTAATAAGCCCAATCATAGGGCCTGCCTCCAGCACATTCTCAAAAGAAGGAAACAACACAACATCGGTTATCCTTTTTCTTATCTACGAGACCATCTGTCTCTATTTTATTGTAATATATCCATGAGTCATCCTAGATTATATCTCATTTTGTTAGAAGATATTTTTTATAATTTTTTGTATAAATACTCCCTCAATTAGAGTATTGAGGGGTGGATTCTTAGACTTTGTTGTAATACTTATTATTTTGGAATAAAGTGTTGTTGGACCAATTTCGCATGGCTAGCTGGATAAAGAATTGACGCAAAAGACTTTTCACAGGATTCCTGCATCAGACAACGGATCAATAAGTCATATATCTCTTATGTTTTAAAGTTTTATACTTGTTTATTATACCATTTGTGTTTCATATCTGAATGATAAACGAAAAGGAATAATTCAAAAAGTGCTTAAGTGCAATCTGTTTTCAATCGTTGTTATTCTTAATGTTTTCTTCTGAACTAGTTTAAACAGTGAATTCTTAATTGCTCCTGTTTTCTAGTTTCTCCATTCTAATTATTTGATAAAGAACTCTTAATTTCTCTTTGTTAACAATCATTCAGTTTCCCTCTTTTGAAAATATTGAAGGATTCTTAATTTCCCTTCACCCACTTCGAGTCCATTCCATTCATTTTAGGTATATAATTGTTCCTTATTTGATTACCTTGCCCTGTGAAACCATCCCTTGTTAAGAAAATACATCCAGTTAAGCCATATTCTTTGACTCCATTAGCCCAATGGACTAAAACTACTCAGTCATACCTCTCTGCTAATGAATTTCATCACCCAAAAAGACAAAACCAAAATCCTTGAACTTTTATAACTAGCCTAATATCTTTTAAAGACAAGGATAAATCTTACAGAGAGAGCCCTCTCTGGGTACAGATTGGCTAGATTTTTTACCTAAAAGTTGGTTTGTGGTTACCTCGGACCCCTTTCCTCTTCCAACAACTTCAAGGAAAATCTGAGTGATAACAGATTGGACTTGTCATGTTGGCAGAGCTGGAATAGGAAATGCAGGTTATAAAAAAGAATCTAAAGGAAACATAGGATATACAAATAAGTTATGCAAATCAACACAGGGAATTTAAAGAGTTCCATGATGGGGAGCATGTGTACTTTCAAATCAAGCCCAATAATAACTCCTTGAGGATTGGATCATATACCAATTTCGCACCTATATATTGCAAACCTTTAGAGATACTTGAGAGGATTAGACAAGTGGCCTACAAACTTGCACTTCCTCTGATAGTGAAATTCCATGATGTTTTCCATGTCCCACTACTTAAAATATATGTGAAATATGTCGATAATTTTATTGCTTGGTCTATATTGAAAGCGGATTCAAAAGGAGAATTCCATCTAGAATCTTAGTTCATATTACAACAGAAACAACATGTTGTGAAGCCAGCTCCAAAAATAAAATAAAAGAGATGTCAACGCCTTAGAAATAAGCCAATTCGAGGGGGAAACCTCTAATACATTACATGAATGAACGTTTCTTGGATGATTCAAATTAAAAAACCTCCTTTGTATATATAGGAGTCCATGGGGCCACAATGTAATCCTAGCCGACCTAACAATAATAATTTAAGGGCACAATACTAACAATATGGGGGTTATAGGGGTACAACAATAACAATAAGGGGGGCTACACTAACATAATAAGGGACTACACTATTAATATAGGGACTTAACATGCCCCTCTCCTTCAAACAAGTGTTGTCCTCAACGCTTGATTATTTCTTGATGCTTCTGTATAAAATTCTCATCCTCCCATGTGGAATATTCTATAGGAAAGTTATTCCACTTGCTGAGATACTCTAAAATTGATCGTACTTGTCAAGTTCTTGTTTCTGTGACTGCTTCAGAATTTCTTTCGATGTGATGTTGATCTTCCTATTGTTTCATTAGATTCTTCACCAAAGTTAGGTTATCCTTTGAGAGTTGGAGAACTTGTTGTTGATGTTCGATGTGATCTTCCACTAATTTATCATCCATATTAGCTATTATTTGATCCTTCAAATCATCCTACTTAGCCTCCATTTCTTCTTTTAAACCATCTATGTCATCTTCGGTTGCTTTCCGTAAGATCAAAATTTGTTGTACTTGGTACCGTAATTATGATATCTCATACTGCAATTCTTCCTCTTCATGCATCATAGTATAGATTTCTGAGTGCTTTATCGGTGTTGGATTCATTTTGGGAAGAATTTCAGAACCCAATACTGAAATATATGCTCAATAGGCCTTTGGAATCACTTAAAACTGATTTTTCAAACAAGACTTATCCAATTTGAAAAAAAATACACACCTTTTACTTTTTTTTTTAGAGCTCTATATTGAAATTGAACTACCTCTATAATTAAAGATCCTTAATATCTAAAATTCAGCCTTGTACTAGCCCTCTGAAGCTTCTTTCAAATACCATAGGTCTGATCTGATTTGGATTATTCAAGACAAATTTATGTCCAATCTCCCACAATGACCCAATTCTGGACTGGTTCAGCAGAGCGTACTTGTACGAATTGCCATGTGTCACTATTTCCTCCTTTGGCTCTAAAATTGATAGAATGAAAACAACAATCCATGTACTTGTGGCTATGTTTTACACCAATCCAATCTGATGCTCAAAGAGAGATCTATGAAGAGTTTCCCACAATCACCTCTTTGAGATCAAATTCAAAAGCCTCAAAAAGCCCTAACTTCCACAGATCATATCTCCGAAAATATTGCGAAATAATATCTAAAATTGTGCGACAATGTTCCTTAGGATTGCGGCTTCACAGAATAAAAATTCTAGCTTCTTAACCTTCATAGAAAAAAATTTATTACGAAAATACCACGATGAACTATTTAGGTTAAATTCAGGAGCCTGCAAAATGACCTAACTTGCATAGATCATATCGCCGAAAATGTTGCGAACCAAGCTCTAAAATTTTGCGACGATGTTCCTCAGGCGTTTGGATTTGAAATATAAGAATTTTAAATTATGAACTTTCGTAGAAAATAAGTTATAGCGAAAATGACACGATGACCTGTTTGGAGCAGCGAAACCCTAGAATCTCAAAGCTCTCATACCAAATGTTGTGAAGCCAACTCCAAAAATAGAATAAAAGAGATATCAATGCCTTAGAAATAAGCCACTTTGAGGGGGAAACCTCCAATACATTAAAGTAATGAAAAATTATTCGATGATTCAAATTACAAAACCTCCTTTGTATATATAGGAGTCCATGGGGCCACAATGTAATCCTAACCGACCTAACAAAATTAATTAAAGGGCACCATACTAACAATATGGGGGTTACAGGGGTACAACAATAACAATAAGGTGGGCTACAATAACATAATAAGGGACTACACTGTTAATATAGGGACTTAACATAGTAGCCTACAAACTTGCACTTCCTCTGATAGTGAAATTCCATGATGTTTTCCATGTCCCACTGCTTAAAATATATATGAAATATGTCGATCATGTTATTGATAGGTCTATATTGCAAGTGGATTTAGAAGGAGAATTCCATCTATAATCTTAGTTCATATTACAACAGAAACAACCCATGCTCCAGAACAAAGAAATTAGGAAAGTTAATGCGAAGTGGAAACAATTTAGGCCTGGTGAAGCTACATGGGAGATGGTTGATCAGATGTGGGCTATGTATCCTTAACTATTTTTTGGTGGAGGAAAATGAGTTTTGGTATATGTACATATGTATGTATGGTTTTTATTTTAAATACCAAAATGAGCTATGTTATAAATCTCTAATAAGTAGTATGGTTGTCATAATATCATGCTTTTCATGATGGTTTTTCTTTTAGAAGGTTTTGTTATGAAACCAACACCAAAAATAGAAGAAAAGAGAGATCAACGCCTTAGAAATAAGCCACTTCAAGGGGGAAACCTCCTTTACATTACATAAATGGACAATTCTTGGATGATACAAATGAAAAAACCTCCTTCTATATATAGGATTCCATGGGGTCAAAATATAATCCTAGCCGACCTAACAACAATAATGCAAGGGTAGAATAATAACAATATTGGGGTTGTAGGGGTACAAAAATAACAATAAGGGGGATACACTAACAACAATAAGGGGCTACACTAGTAATATAGGGACCTAACATGCCCATCTCCTTCAAAAAAGTGTTGTCGTCAACGCTTGAATAACTTTGGGTGCTTTTGTATAAAATTATCATCCTCCCAAGTAGAATATTTAGTGGGTAAGTTCTTCCACTTGATGAGATACTCTGAAATCGATTTATTTTGTAGTTATCAAGTTCTTGTTTCCGCGACTACTTCAGGTTCCAATATGGTTTTTCCTTCCTCATCAAGTTCTAGAAATATTGTTTGAACTAGAATTTTTTCACCTATAACCTTCTTTAAGCATGAAACATGAAAATTCGGATGCACTCGCAAAGAAGTAGGAAGCTCCAATTTCTCTGCCATAGTACCAATATTTTTCAACACCTTGTAAGGAACATAGTACTTTGGTGATAATTTATTATCCTTCTTAGCTTTCTTCAGGGGCATTTTTTTTTATGGTTGTAGCCGTAAAAATACCGAGTCTCCTACATGAAAACTTCTCTCACTATGATGTTAAACTTCTTGTTTTTGCTCGATGCAACCTTCCACTGCTTGAAACTTAGAATTTTCTCGTAAAGATGATGTGATGGACTGTGGATGATATCCATAAAGTGCCATAAATGGGGTCATTTTTGCTACAATATGGAAGGAAGTGTTATACCACCATTCAGTGAGAGGTAACCACTTGACCCATTATGTTTGTTTATCATATACAAAACAATAAAGATACCCTTCCAAACATTTATTCACTATCTCAGTTTGACCATTGGATTGAGGATGATAAGATGAACTATGAGCTAGTTGAGTACCCAAACAAGAAAGGAATTCTGTCCAAAATTTTCCAATATAAATGGGATCTCTGTCGCTTACAATAATCTTTTGGTATCCATGTTTCTTTTGAATTGTTTCAATAAATGTGATAGAAACTGTACTTTCTCTAAATGGATGAGATAATGCACAAAAGTGCGCATAGTTGGTAATTCTATCATGTACCACCATGATGACACTCTTTCCTTCAGACTTAGGTAAACCAGTGATAAAATCCATTGTAATATCCTCCCAACATTGACTTGGAATGGATAAAGGTTGTAGAAGACCCGAGTTCTTAATTGTCTCAACTTTATTTTGTTGGCAAACAAAACATTCCGCCACAAACTTTTGAATATCAGATTTAAGGTGATCCCCAAAGAATTCTTTCTTCACCCTTTGGTAAGTTTTTAAAAATCTTGAGTTTCCTCCTAAAGGAGAAGTGTTCAATTCCAAAAGAATATTTTGTTTTATTTGGGAATTCTTACAAAGATATAAGCGATTTTTGTACCATAAGTAATCATTTTTCCAACTAAATGTATCATATGTACTAGGATCTTGCTGCAAATTTTCAATGAGTGTCCACACTTCTTCGTCCTTCTTCCATTCATCCCTTCCTTTGGTTATCCAATCTAGTTGGATAATAGAAATGGCAGAAAGAAATGCTTCCACCTCTTCATTCTTTCTTGAGAGTGCATCTACAAAAACATTTAGCTTCTGTTTTTTGTATATGATTTCAAAGTCATAACCAAAAATATTTTTGACCCATTTTTGTTGCTCTTCTAAAGAAAATATTTGTTCCAAAAATCCTATAAGACTATCATGATCGGTTTTTACCTTCAAGTGTCTTCCCATTAGGTAAGGTAACCATTTCTTTAGTGCATGTAGTATTGCTAACATTTCCTTCTCATAAATAGCTTTGTGTAAATACTTTTCTTTGATTGGATGACTTTTAAAAGCAATGGGTCTTCCTTCTTGCATTAAAGCAAAACCAATTCCATCTCGTGAGGCATGACATTCCACAATAAATTTTTTTGTGAAGTATGGCGTAGCTAATACCGGTGCTAGGCACATTTCCTCTTTAAGATGTTCAAAGGCCTTAGTTGCAATACCCTGTTAACCCAAGAAATCCTTACAACTGATTTATGGTTATGGGGAATTTCCATTTCTTAATGGAATTAATTTTGTTAGGGTCTACCTTAACACCCTCGTGAGATACAATATGACCCAGATATTCCACCTCTTGTAGTCAAAAGAAACATTTGGATGTTTTTGCATATAATAGATTCTCCTCCAATAGTTTGAGCACCCTGTCAACATGTTGAAAATGATCCTTCCAAGACCTGTTGTAGATTAGTATATCATCAAAAAATACTAGTACAAAGTTTCTAAGGAAGGGTTTGAAAATGGAATTCATCAACCCTTGAAATGTAGAAGGTGGATTGGTAGGGCCAAAAGGCATGAAAAAAAATTTTAGAATGACCCTCATGAGTTTGAAATGTTGTTTTCAGAATATCTTCAGTCTTCATTCTAATTTGATGATATCCTGAACGAAGATCCAACTTGGTAAAATAAATTGCTCCATGTAATTTCTCCAATAATTCATCAATCACATGAATGGGAAATTTATCTTTAATAGTGAGCTTATTGAGCTCCCTATAATCAATCTGGACACATGTGCCATTATCCATCCTTCTTGTGAACCAATACTACTGGAGCAGAGAAAGAACATTGACTAGGTTGAATTATACCAACCTCTAACATTTCTACAATCATACATTCAATTTCGCTCTTTTGAACATAATGATATCTATAAGGCATGAATTTTGGAGGAAAACTTCCTGTAATAAAATGAATAGCATATTCATGATCATGAATAAGTGGGTGTCCTTTGGGAGTTTCAAACACTTTGGAATGATTATCAAAGACTTTTTGGAGATGTGGAGAAATAGATGATTTTGATGTTGGAACTTCTAGTGAGCATAATTTTGCAGTTACACCTCGTTGTTATTTCTTCAGAAGCTTTGTCATGACATTAGAGCTTATTATCTTTTTTGGCTTCCCTTTGATACCTTGTAATTCAAATTCCTTTCCTTTCGAAAAAAATTCAAGAAAATTTCTTGAAAATTAAAAGGTACTGTCCCTAAATATTGTAACCACTATACTCCTAGTATAACATTAGCACCTCCCATTGGAATGGAAAGCATTGGATTATTCATTAAATATTTCCGCATCGTTAGCTTGATATTATGGAGTTTTCCAGAGGAGTTTGTAGTTCATCCATTTGCAACCATCACTTGACATTCTGGCACTGGGTATAGGAAACAATTCAATTTCTTGGCTACCTGACAATGAATAAAATTATGGGTACTACCCGAATCAATCAACACTATTACCATTTTCTTCTAGATATGTCCTTTTATCTTGATAGTTTGAGGAGTGGTAATTCCTACCAATGCATTGTAAGATATGGTCAGACCTATTTCTTCTTCTTCTAGAGTTGGTTACTAGTGTATATCCTCTTTTTTTGAAGTTTCTTGTTCATTTTATTCCTCCTCTTCACAATCTATGTAAAATATTTTCTTATCAGCACGCTTATGAACTTTAGCGTGTATTCTATCACAACTGTAGCAAAGCCCTTTTGCTCTTTTTTCTTCCTGTTATTTTGGTTTCAAACTTGTATGTTGTGGAAGCCTAGGAGAAACAACACTTCCATATTTATAGATGTGAGTGGTAGGCTTCCTTGTAGCCATAATTTTACATTAATTTTTCTTTCCAACCTGAATGCCTTCTCCAATGAATCAGGTTCCAAAACACGAACCTCATGTTGGATGTTATCCTTTAAATTCCCTATGAATACATCAATCATGTGTTCCTATGGAATATCGATTACCCTTATATTCGATTTTTGAAGTCCTCAATGTGCTCCACCATTGAACCCTTTTGTTTGATATATATCAATTGGCTAAAAAACGTGTTGCTCTTTGTATCCTCATAATGTGCTATCATTTCCTCCATAAAAATTTACCAAGGGAAAATTTCTTTACAGGAACAAAGACATCAATACCATAAAAATTTATTTTGTTCTAAATATAAAGTTGCAATGCTTACCTTTTGTGTGTTTTTCACATTATTGAGATCAAAATGCTGCTCCATATGTAGTATCCATGTTACAAGATCCTTGCCATCGAAATTCCTCATATCGATCTTTTGAATATGATGGGTCTTCCATCCAACATTATAGTTTATCAAAAGAAGAATAAAATTTATTTTTTTCTCATCATGAGTTTCCTCTACGATATTTTCGCCATTAGGAAACATTTCTTGTACTAACTTTGTCAAACCTTCCATGTATTCTTTTAGATCATTCTTCATGTTTTCCATTTTTTCTTCCATATCATCCATCTTAGCTTCCATTCTAGCTTCCATTCCATTCATGCCATTCTTCAAACCATCCATCTTAGCTTCTATGCCTTTCTTCAAAACTTCCATTTCATTTTTTGTTTCTCTTTCCGAGAGAGATATTTGGTGCACTTGCTATTGTAGATTTGATATGTCATGATGCATTTCTTCATCTTCATGAGTCATAGAGCTTTATGAAGGATTAATGGGTGTTGAGTTATTTTTAGGGGGCATTTAGAACAAAATAGTGATATATATTCTACAATATTCCCTTGGAATCAATTCAAACTGATTCTTCAAACAAGACTTATGCAATTCAGAAAAAAACATTACACACCTTTTTCTTTCTTTTGAGGAGCTCGATATTGAAACTGAATTATCTTTGTGATTTAGGATCATCAATATCTAAAATTAGGTCCTATAGTATCCCTATGAATGTTCTTTCGAATGCCATAGGTATGACCTTGTTTGGATTCTTCAAGACAAAGTTATGCCCAATCTCCCGCAATGACCTAATTATGGACTAGTTCAGTAGAGAAAACTTGTACGGTGGGCCACATGTCACTATTTCCTTCTTCGGCTCTCAAATTGATACCCAGGAAACTAAAATATGTGTACTTGTAGCCACTTTTTACATAATTCCAATCCAATGCTCAGAGAGAGAGTTATGATGGTTTTCCCACAGTCACCTCTTTGAGATGAAATTCAGAGCCTGAAAAAACCCTAGATTCCACGGATAATATCTCTGAAAATATTGCGAACCAAGATCTGAAATTTTTACAAGATATTCCGTAGGATTTCATCTTCCTTCTATAAAAATTTCAGCTTCTGTACCTGTTGGTCAGCTTAATTCTTGGATTAAACCTCTCAATATTAATTATCAATCCAGGAGTTGTAAACGCGAGTTGTACTGTGTAGTGGCTCAGCTTAATGGTCAGAGTATAAATATATTCCTTTGTAATGATAAGCTAGATACTGGAATGAAACACACATTTTATCACAAATAAAAAATCTTGAAAATAAAACTCACTGAAATAATTCCTATCAAGAAAACTCCATACTGTAATTAAACTATAAAGCAATCATCAATCATGTAACATTCTCACACTAGCATTCTACTTTTAAATCTCCTATGATAACTTGAAAACCTTAATTTATTAACTCCTCTCACTAACTTGAAACTATAACTTGAAAACTAACTTGAGATAAGTAAAAGACATACACATTATTTTAATGACAATCTCACAAATTAATCTAACTATAACTAATCTTCCTAATCAATTCAAGATTCCAAATTAACAAAAGACAATTCTAACTATTGCTAAAAGAAACCATTTCACTTCATGTAAAATAACACTTAAAAATCCTATTAAAAATCACATTACAAGTAAGCTATGATAACCTTGAATTTAAAGATTTTAATCTAGGTGAAACAAATTATTCAAAAACAACTCACTCTTAGAAACCATGCAACTCATAATGAAAACTAAATCAAACTCATGCCACTTGATAATGAAAACTTTAAATCACTGCTACATGCACAATTAAATTTGCACTTCAAAATTATAAATAAATGATTTTACTACGAAAAATAAGAGAAACTCTAACTAAAAGAACTCTAATTACTAGTTGTAGTCCCAATATATATATATATATATATACAAACTAAATGCACATTAAATCCTGCAACCTTCAAAGAAATTACATAATGCAAAATTTTGATTTAATATTTTAAATGGGCAAGGCTAACATACTCAAATTCCAAAACATCACATTCTATTCTAGTTCCATATTTAAACTCAGAAATTGGATGCACCCATTGTATTATATTTTAACAAGAGTAATAGAGTATAAATATATATTAAAATTAAAGCATATATAATAATTGTTTAGTTCATTAACAGGCACAATGCTATGGTGACTAAAATTATTTGGAGTTAAACCACACCTACTGAACATTCACACATTCATACAAAACCATAAATAATAAACTCCACTATGAAATCAAGCACACATTTAATTACCTTTTGCTGATTGATAAAACTTGACTCCAGATGTGGTGGGCCCTCCCACGCCTGGAGTAAGCCAAATTACTGCAATAGAAGAAAGATTTAAAGCATCACAAAATGGAATTAGAAATTAATCATGCACCATTGATTCTTCTCAAGACATCACTTGAAGGTGAATGTGTATTGTTGAGATAGCATTGAGAAATCGATTTACATAATTCTGGCACAACGATTTTGGGTTGCACACACACAGCAATTCCCCTATTTCTATCACATGACTTTGAAAATTTAATTTTGGCTCTACATCTCAGAAAATATACTTTACATCTCCAAAAATTAATTTCCTTCTATCTAATTGACAGACATCTCTACATTTAAGAAGCGATTCCTCTATCTAATTGACAGACTCACTGCCTCTGCGCCCTGTCTAATTGATGGATGGACTCATCGATCCATCTAGTTTAATGAATCCTCCTCATCGACTACAAAAAATGATATATATACATTTTATTACAAACTAGATCTTCAACCAAAAAATATAGAATATTATTGGTTTTAACAACTTGCTCGAATGAGAATTGGTTTTGAAGAAGAATGTCAAATTCGAGAAATCACTCCTCTTTTTGTGGGATGTGGTTTTTGTTGGAAGGTGTGTCTTGGGTTCTGGAGGAATCTGGTCTGCGTGCCTTGCTGGTAGAGGAATCACACGTCTGGTGAGCTCCAATCTTGGAAGAAACTTGGTCAAAATAGAGAGATTTGGAAGCCGAGCGGCAATTCATAAAAAGAACAATATTTGGGTGACACAATCTTTGCATGATTCACACTTCACTGCGGAATTGATCTAATGCATCTACTGAAAAATATTGATCAAGAAACTTATTAACTGCGACTTCCATGCCATTCCAGTCTACCTGATAAACTTCTCCATAAGAACCTAGTCCAATGTGTTCACCGATTTGCAGATATTCCAATCGGATTTCACATTTTGCAACATCATCCATTATAGGGTGTGTATTATGCATATTAGATGAAGACACAAGTTTATATTCTGAATTTTCCCTTGAATATACTAACCCAACAACCTGATTTTCAAATTCAGAAGTTCCTATTTCCCTTCTGTTGTGAGCACTCTTCCTTCCCACCAAATTGACTAACGAGGCATCATTAAGTCCTACTTTCTTTTGATTTGCAAGAGAAACATATGTATCTCAAGATTTTTAAAATTTTTTGGGAGATTCAATAAGAACGTTACATCTACTTGTTGCAAATACTGAAGTGACTGGAAGGTTTCCATGCATTTCAGTATGTTGAGATGAGGTTCCCATTCCTAGAGAAAGGATTGATGAAAGATGAGTATTGTTTATATCTGGAATACTGTGAACAGGAATATGTAAAGCATCTGAAGTTGAAATTTCCATCAAAGAAGTAATATCCAAATCCCTCTCCTCTGTTACTCTCTTTTTTCTTGTTCCCTCATAATTCATGGTGCTATGGCTTGTAAAAGCCCAACCTCGAGCAAAGAAATGTAGCCCACTTCAATGGATTTTAATAGAGATAACAGATATGATTGCGCGCTTAAGTTGTGCTCTTCATAAAATTATGTATAAACTGAGATTTTTTTTAATCCCCAAACATAACTAGAGTAGCAATATTCATAGAGACCCAATATGTTGACATTCAGAAATGGTTTTCAGTGGAATATTCGCATGACGATAACTCCTTCACGAAGCCGAATTTCGCCAAACAGTTTCTGGGTTATATGAAACATGGTGCTCTGAATACAACCCACATCTTGAAATTTAGATATTTTTCTCCATTTGGTCTCAAATTTTATATTTTCACCTACAACAATTCAACTACCTAGCTGTTGCTTTTATGCATTTGGTGAATTTGTAATCAAATGCATTCTTGCACCGAGCCTTCCTGCAACCAAGAAGGAATTTATTAAAAACACTCATCAAATTAACAAATAACAAGAATAATAGCTATTGTTTCTAAATTACTCTAATTAACAACATAATGGATTAATAATGATTAAGAACACTAGGTACAAGTATCTATTTATTTCATGAAAAATCGTAAAAATTTGGACAAAGATGCAGCTCAACAGTACCTTCTTATAAAAACAATTATAGCACAATTTCCATGATGACCTGTTTAGGTGAAATTCGAGAGCCTAATAAAACCCTAAGTTCCATAGAACATATCTCCGAAAATATTGGGAACCGAGATCTAAAATATTTACACAACGTTCCTTACGATTTGTGTCTTTCTATGTAAAACATTCAGCTTCTGAAACTTCATATAGAAAACTTTATAGCAAAAATGCCACGATGACATGTTTGGACCAGTGAAACCCTAGAATCCAAAGGTCTCATTCCAAATGTTATGAAAGCAGCTCCAAAAATAGAAGAAATGAGAGATGAACGCCTTATAAATAATCCACTTCGAGGGGGAAGCCTCATTTACATTACATAAATGAACGATTCTTGGATGATACAAATTACAAAACCTCCTTCTATATATAGGATTCCATGGGATCACAATATAATCCTATCCGACCTAACAATAATAATGTAAGGGAAAAATAATAACAATGTTGGGGTTACAGGGGTACAAAAATAACAATAACGGGGCTACACTAGTAATATAGGGACCTAACAAGTTGTTCATTGTAAATACTACATCGAACTATGTTATAAATATCCATGCGAAGTGTGTTTTGGTTTTCAGTAGTCTTGCTAGTTAGAGGTGTCATAAAACATTGAGGATAGTGTTCCCCTATGGGGGAGGGTTTTTTAATAACCTCAGGTTAAAATTTTATGTAATAAAGTTAATAAAGGAAAAATAAGACCAAGGTCATGGGACACATATTCCAAGTTTAACATTGGGAAAAGTATCCTAGTGGACATAACTTGTTGTTTATTATGGCTAAGGGGAAATTGGAAAATCCAATGACAAGGGAGTGAAAAGGAAAATGAGTTATTGGCATTTTATTTATGAAATTAAAGGAAATTAGGATAAAATGAAGGTGAAAAGTCACAAGTTGCATGTGAGGAGGAAAATGAAGGAAAATAGATGAAAAATGAAGAAATTAGAGGCATCAATAACAAAAATACATCATACCATCAGTTTGGAGATTTTTTTTAGTTTTGTTTTGGAAGTAGTCTCAGAGAGGAGGAGAGAACCAAGATGAGAAATAAAGCAAGGAAAAAAAAATGAAGGACAAGGAAAGAAAAGAAGGTAAGGAAAGGTTAGATCAAGCATTTTTAGCAAGAATAATTGTAGGTAAAAGGTGGTATGTATGCTTTCCTAGCTGGTTTTTGCATCCATGGTATATGTATGTGTGTATTTGGTTCATTTGTCGCCATTGGCATGGGGTTTTCCTAGTTTTTCAATGGTTTCAGCCTCGCCTTTCCATTTCTGATACCATGGTACGTTGGGATTCATCCTTGGTTGATCTTTGGAATGCCAAAAGGTTTTAGATCTAGGTGAGGTGGTCTCAGGAAAATCCCAACGATTCGAAGTGGATATGGTTTTCTTCGGGAAGCCCTCCATAAGCGGGTGGAGAAAAAAAATTTGTCAAGGGATGGTGAAGCAATCCTGAGGCATATAATCTTGGTTTGGTTTTCTGATCTCGTAACCGATTTAGGTGAGATCATGGTAGTGTGAAGGTGGAGGTGATTTAACCTCTGGATTCCCTTTTCTGCTTATGAATTGGTTTATCCCATGAGATCCCACATTCATTCTTGGAATATGGCACAGTCGTTATTGGATGAAAGAAACATTTGGTTCAACCAAACTATGGTCAAGTGGTACATGGAAGTTCTTGACTTGTTTGGTTCTAGATATGGTTAATAAGACCTAGGTTTATTTTGTAATTAATTATTAATTATACTTGTTATTATGTGGTTTAAATGGTTCTTCTATACTTGTTATTTATCTTGTTATATGTTGGTTATAAGAATGGTTTTATGACATATTTAACTTGGGGATCTTAACATGTTTTCACTTGTAAATGAATGGTTACTGAGTGCGTGAACTAATAGATTTTATTGCATCTATTCTGAGAGGGAATTATACCTTCTTGGTAAACCCCATATTAGTTTCGGATATTTGTGTTCAAATATGCATTCATGACCTCTAGATTTCGTATTCACCATGTGTTTGATGGAATGACGGTCATGGTTAGATCATTTAGGTCAATTTATTGTCAAATTTTTGTGTTAAAGTCTTTTTCTGTGTGTCATTCATCATTCCATAGAGTTTCATTAAGCTTTGAGTAGAGGTTTGGCTCCTAGCCTTGAAAAAGTGGGTTATATCTCATGGTTGTTGGCATAGAACTAGTTGAAAAAATACTGCATTGGCTCCCTTGAATTCTCATGCATGTGTCTACAAGGTTATAGTTGAATTTAGGAAGTGTTATGCCAGTGTTTGGGAGTCCATATCAGTAAAAATGGCAAGTTAACTCAGATTTTGGGCACCTGGAAGGATGGTTTAGCTATCGGGGGTGTTGTAGCACTTGAGGGAAGTCAATGAGGTCTTGGTTTGTCACCTCCATTTCCTTAAGGTGAATTAGGAGGTTGAGTCATTTCATAGTAGCCCTCCTCTCATGTTTTCCCTAGCGGGCTAGTGAAAGGGGGTAAATGTGGGAGGTGGAGTTACAAGGAACTACCCTACAAGGTTCAAGATCTCTCTTTTAAATCCAAATATTTAGATGATCTTCTATATAGTCCCCATATCAAACCTCCTTACAAGTTGTTAGCCCTTTCAATTCTCAATGGATCACTCTTAAACATGGAAATTTTACCAACAAATTATGTCTGATATATTTTAGATTTCATTGTACTTTTGAGGAAGAGTTAATTAAGTGAACTAAAATTATTAATGGGTAAACATGTTTAATTGAACCTCAAAACATTTGTTGTAATGAATGATTTTCTACTCTGTAATTTAATTAATTTTATAGGTTTACAATTTAGAACTCCATTTTACCTTTAGAAAGAAAACTTGGTTTAGTATTTTTTGAGTGCTTATGTATTTTTCATGAGCTAACGAATTTCTTTTCCTAGTTCATTTCCATGTCAAAGCTCAAAAACATTAGAACAAATCTCATAATGTCACTTCTGGGAATTAAAATTGAGTGGGGAGGATGATAATAATTCCTCCAAATCACCTAAGATAAACCCAATTGAAATTTAAAATATTTGTTAATATAGTATGACCCAATTGACATTTTAGAGCTTTGTTAATATAATCACGCATAAAACAAAATAAATTTCCCCAATTCACCTAGATTACAGTGCAATATCTTATGTGTAAAACTTACTCTTAGAGGGAGAAACTCTTGAATTTACTTATTTACATGGTGAGGAAGAGGCATGGATGTTTTGGATATGCTTATAGTCGCATAAAGAAAAAAAACTAATGTTTCAGTGGTCAGCTAACTTTGGAGTTTTTATATAGATTAAAAAGAGACAAAAAATTTGTTTGAATGACTTATACTTGCGTGGTTTCTCTACCAATAGGCATGTTTCTATTTTCTATATTCTGGCTTTACTCCTCCATCTAAGTGATAAAAACATTTATTAGGATAGCCACATCTCATTAGATATGTTCATTAAAGTTTTAGTAGGTGATTTGTGCCTAGCATAGGGGTGAATATGATCTAGGTGGATATTGGTGGCCACCCACCTATTCCATTTAAACCCACACCATTAATTCTTGCAGCTTTTCACATTCACCACAAATTATTATTTTTAGCAGGTTTTTAGGTCCTGCACTCCCAGAACTGTTTTGGGGCCTTAATGACCCAGGTGGATATTTTTTTTTTCTACATTGGACTAATTCTATTAATAAAACATAGTGTATAGGTCGAAGCTTGCCTCCAGAATTTCTATGCTAACCAATTCTGGAGGGAGTAGGAGTCAAAAAATGAAAAAACCACCACCCTAGATGGGGAAACCAGTTTGAAAATCGCTGCCCTTGGTGGGGAAACTAGCATTTTCCAGAACAACCAAAAGTTTGACATAGTGTTCATGAAATGCATAATAATAGAGGAATTAAACAAAACTGAGAGAAGAAACCTCTCATTTATGTCGCCGAGTATCATGCTAGGTGTCATGCAGTGGTGGTGGTGGATCCTCAATGATAGGACACATGTATTCATCAGAATATTCATCAGCTTTCTTCGAAGGCTCGGCGGTGGGTTATGGAGTGGTAGTTGTGTTGGTGCTGCCATTTATCCTATCACCACCGGACCATTCAGGACTTCCACTACGACTTCCTTCGCTACTGGTGGAGTGAGTTTCAAGCTTGACTGGAAAAACCTCAGATTTCTGTGAGAGTTGTGGAGGTGCTAGAGCGATTGTGGATTTCTGAGGTTGCTTTATGGAGCCTATTCCCGCAGACATTGAAGGTGCTTCTTGGAAGAAGATCGTGATTGTGGTTGTAAGACAAGGTCTATCCAAGGAATAGTCATAGTGGAACTGGGCCGAATTTTGTTCAGGAGGTAGGAAGCGACTGTCGGAGTGGATGGATAAGGGTAGTGATGAGGCTTGACCCTTCCTCTACCATGGTGGCACCACATCCGATGCCTTCACGGCATGCTGGAGCTGGACGAAGCTTGACAGAGGCTAATGAGTAGAGGTGAGGAGACTGAGTGAGCAATCAGGTCAGTGAGATGGAGTTGTGAGAAAGAATGATAGCAAGATAAAATGGGCATCGGACCAAGCCTAAAATGAAGGTCGCAATGTGTCTCTGTGGGCGAGCGAGAGCTCAGAACTGAGACAACAGAAAGATAGATGTGGCAAGAGGAGAATGGCAGTGTTGGAGGATGCGAAGCCATTATGAAGAGCTCATGGTGGCCTTCTGGACCAGAATTATGACTGAGAACAGAGATAATTAAGGTGGTATGAGGTGAGAAGCTGGAGTAATTTAAGGTTTCCAAGGAGGCCCCATGCATGGCCATGTGGCACATGATGGGCCTACCACCTCCCACATTCATTCAAACACCCGCATTCGGGGAATCCAGGTGGATATTTGTGGACATCCAACTATTCCATTTGAACCCCCACCATTAATTCTTCCAATTTTTAAGTTTCACCAAAAATTACTATTTTTAACAGTTTTTCGAGTCTTGAACTTCTAAAGCCATTTTGAGGCACTAAACGATGTTTTTTGGGGAAACCAGGAGAAACATGGCTCATAGACTGATGTTTCTCACTCAAAAGTTGTATTCCTCATATATATCATTCTAATGAGCTATTAAGCACATCAAACAGAGATCAGATGCCAAAGTTACGTCACTAGGAAGTTAAAATACCAATTTAACTAGATGGGACCCACAGTTTTTGCGCTTCATCTCCTAGGGTTAGGATTTTGGACGTTTCAGGTTTTACATTGTTTCTCAACAATAAGTAGGCTTTCGAGTGTCATTTTAATCCAATGGAGAGGATTTTAGCCGTCACATCTCTTCTCAGGGATATGCTACCACTGCCCATGCCTGCTCATTTCCATTATTCCTATAAGCATGTTTCAGACATTTTTTTTGTAACACAATTCAGAGACCTGTAGCCGCCACACTTCTTCTCAAAGATAAGCCTGCCAATGCCCTAGCTGTTTATTTACATTATGTCTGTAAGCACATTTCAGACATTTGATTTTAATAAAAGGAAGCATTATTTCCACTGCATCTCTCTATTTATGGTTATATGTGTATTCTGTTGCGTTCCTACATAAATCCTTATCAATGGTATCAGAGAAGCTCTACTCTTTCTATGTTTTTCTTTTCATATCCCCAACGTGACTAGGGTATAAGGAGTTCAACCTCGCGAACCCAGATGATCCCCCATGGAGAAAGGAAAGAGAGACGAGGGAGCAAGAGATCCTATAAAAATATTGCTCGAGGAGGCCCTCGAGAAACAAAGGAATGCGATGATGGATAACTTGGCTCAGATCCTTCAACGAATACACACCTACGAAGCATCTGCATCTAACAACCACTCTAGAGGTGCCACTCCCTTTAAGGTACAGGTAAAATTTGACATTCCTGTATTTGAAGGCTAGATAGATGCAGACGCCGTAGATAGATGGTTAAATATGTTGGAAGGGTATTTATCGGTCCATGATTTCGCCAATCGAGAAAATATTATTTTTTCACTCCTTAAAGCCGCTCCCCATGTCAAAGACTGATTGGAAACCTACTCTGAGAAAGCGGATGAAGGGGATCCCTCTCTGTTCTCAGTCATACCCACTTCGAACTTGTTTAAGGATGACATCAAGGAACAATATTACCCCGTGGGGAGCTATGAGGACAAATACATCCAATGGACCATGTTGTGGTAGCAAAGGGATCAAAATGTGCATGAACTGATGAATTTGTTCCATAGCCTGCACACAAAGTTGGGTATTTAAGATTCAGAGATACATTTGGTGCTCAAGTATCACAGCTATCTGCACAAACACATTCAAGAGGAAATGGAGTTCCTCGATGTTACATCGCTTGGCATGACATGTCGCTATGCCGCCAAGATCGAGCAAAAATTTAAGTAGAATAAGTGATACTTTGGATCTACGAATCTAAAGCTAGGGAAAGGTACCCCCGAACCGCAAAATAAGGGAAAAGGCTAAAGCGGGTGTTGGGCTGATATTTTGTCATTATTATTATCACTTTTTAGCATCTATTTCATCCATTTCTACCATTATTTATCACATCATTTATCATGGTTTATCATATAATTCCATTTTATAATTATTTATGCTCTTATGGATAAATATTATTTCTTCTCCTTTATTTTTAATAAATTGATGATTATTATGCATGATTTTACTAATGATGGTTTATTAATAAATTTTTTGTAACATCAATCACCATTTTAGTCTCCAAGATATTTTCCAGATTGTATATTTGATCTCCAGCTCATCATTAAATATTCCAACTCAGAAATTCGCTGGAATAAGAAGCGACAGTTTTGCATTGGACGTTTTGGCCAAATAGAGAAGAATCTGGAAAATCAGAAACATGGGTTTTATCCAGAATGGAACGAATTAATTTTACCATGAACATTTTTCCCAAATTGGGTTCATATTAAGAGAAAAAAAAGGTTCTCTAAAGATGATTTTCTCAGATTTGTTGTTGCAGTCGTTTTCCAAATTATCTTAGTTGCAATACTAAATTTCACCTATTCCTCCTTAATGTTGATGGAAAGATATTTCAGATATGATCTTACTGATCAATTTGTTATGAACAGTTGAATTTTTTTATGGGAATCATTTTTTAATCATCTCTGTTGTAACTTCTCTCTACTCTCTCTGTATTTAAATGAAAAACAGAGATCAAGGAATGGGATTATTATGGGATTATTAGATTAGAGATAGATAGGATAGGATAGGAGGAGAGGGGATAATGGAGAGATTTAGCTTTTCACAGGGGACCTCAATTGTAATTTCAATATACAGAATGTTATTATGAAGGAGATCATATTGTAATGACAAGTGAATTTGATGATTAATATATAACTTGCATTTTTGTTCATCTGGATACTCTGAAGTAGCTCGGCAGTATTCGCTAGTGACTAGGGCCCGGTCTCGAGCAGATATTACTGCTATTCCTTGTTTGATACTTTTCCATTTCCCATAAGTTCATTCTATTTTATATCTTTTCATTTCTTGCGAGTTTATTCTGTTTGATATCTTTCGATTTCCTATGAGTTTACATTGCAGTTAGTTACTTTCCTTTATTCCGATCTCATGTAATTTGCAATTTTGTCATTTGATTTCATTTATGCTCACTGCAGATTGAATTAATTATCAGTTAATACATTGATTCTCGTTGGTTACGATAATAGTATGATTAGGATAGATCGAGCTAAAAGAGCTTGGTTATTACTACTGTGTTCTCAATTGGTGTTATTCTCAATTGAATTTGTTGCATAAGATCGAATTATGGTTTTGCTCGAGATTAAGTCTTGATGCTTAGATGTATTATTTACTTTGAAAGTTGCAGATTGAGATTTATGTTTGCATCCGCTTACTCTTGTATTGAATTTAATATATTATCTTAAATCATTATTATCTAGGTTTATAGCTCGAACATATTGTGTACACTCTTGAAACAAAAACACTTACCCAGGTTGATAATTAAAGTGAGGCAATTAGGAGTTTTAAAATACACCTTTTAGCACCCAACATTTTGGTGCCATTGTCAGGGAGAGTGTTGCCATTTCACAGAGAGTGATGTATGTTTTATATTTTTTGTTGGGAAAGAATTGGGTATTAAAAATAGAAGGTAAGAACCTACATAACAAGAAAGTAAAGTGCTTGCTCCTCTGCTCGCTTTTCAGCACAAGTGCATAGAATTTGAAGTAGGTGTTTGATGTTTGTCTGCTGTGAAAGAATTGGGTATTAAAAATAAAAGGTAAGAACCTACGTGACAAGTAAGTAAAGCCCTTGCTCCTTCGCTCGATTTTCAGAAGAATTGCGTAGGAATTGAAGTAGGAATTTTAGAGGTAGAATTTTTTAAACAAATCTTGTAATTCCAGTTGAGTGGTGATGTAAGAACCACCCATTTTACTAACCAATTGACAGGAAAATTTGAAGGAGGATACTCAAATAAACACATGAATAAAATCTTCTATTATGGTAAGAAATGGCTCACATTGTAACTTTTGAATTCCCTATCAAAGATCTAGGAGGAGTGACACAAATGCACATAATCCCCCTATCGTCTCTACCAAATTTTCATGGTTTGAAAAACGAAGATCCAGATATATTATTATTTAAGTTTGAAATACTCTGTAGAGGGTATGATTATTGTACTAATGATCGAGGGTTGGAAGTGTTTCCTCTTATTCTAAAAGGAGTAGCTCTCCGATGGTTCATGAACCTTGGTGGGAATTGTATCCAAACTTGGGAGGACATGAAGAACGTATTTTTGAAGAAGTACCAAGACTATTGCAAGGTGGATGAAGATATTTTCAATATGATACAAGGGGAAGATGAAAGCTTGGAGGAATATGTGGAGCGATTTCGATACAACCTTCAAAAATCAAAGCATAAGTATTTGGAAAAAGAGATATTAAAAGCACTCCTACTCAAAGGAATCAAAGATGAATTTTTAAAACTCATAAATCTAATAGGAGAATTTGATGTTTTTCAATTATCATATGATGATGTTTGTGAATTATGCATAAGGTATTCAAGAGGAATATCCAAGGACGGTAAGAATTCTAGAGAAGATTCTTATTTCTTTTCCAAATATACTACAAGAAGAGGAGACATAAGAGCTGAAATAAATGTTTTATTTGAAAATTTTAAATCTGATTTTATTAGCTCTCTAAATTCACAATTGGATGTTTTATAGGTTCAGAAAAATCAAGAAATTGAAGAAGTGTTTTTCCCTCATTGTCAAAAGGAGCATTCCATAGATACTCACTCTTCCTTATCTAGGATGGAAGTAGAACATGAAAAAGATGGGGAAGCTGCAACAATATCAAAAACGTGGAAATCGTGGCCTAAATGTATGGTTCAAAACACTTCCCCTCCATTTTTTTACTTGTATAATCGATTATGGAATACTCATGTATTAGGGCAGCAATGTCATTCTCGATATAACCCCCACCAATCTTGTCTACAAGTTTGGCATGGTTCATCTTATGATTTTATGACTACTCTCACTCATATTGTAGCATAAACACATCCTCCATATTCTCCACTAGCTCTTCCACAACATCTTGCTTTCCTATCAAAATCATCCACTAAACCCAATCAACTACATCATCAAAATGCTCCATTCCCTACACAATTTCCTGCTCAACTCATTCCACACCCTCACCATAATAAAATAGTACAACATGCTTACAGTGTTGAACTGCAAAATTTACCCACCCTTCCCACCCATTCTATCTCACATGCACCATTGGAGAAAACTTATACTGAGATTCAGAATGTATCAAATCCAAAAATTGTAGAGGTTATGAAAGAAAATGAGGTTTATTCTAGCCTACATCAACAAGCCATTTTAAACACTCAAGAACTTCATGATATGATGGCTATGGGAAATCAAGAAAGTAAGGGATACATTGAAGATTGGTTTCACTCTATTTTTTTGCAGCATCACTCCATACTTTGACAATTTTTGGCACCATCTTTTCAAGGGAAGTTGGCTTCTCATACCCTACTATTTATTAACACGCATTTTTCAAATTTGGGTATGTATATACTAGAGGACTTATTTTGAAAATGGCTCCACTGGAAGTACTCTTATACATAAGCATATTCAATTTTCAAAGAAGAGTAGGTTAGTGTACAAAATAAATAAATAAGGACATAAATAAATACATTTTCATTATTATGTAAAAATAATTGTTTTTGTTGCAACATGCTGTGGAAATCAACATTGGTGATAAATATTTTAATTTATTTGTGTATGTAGAAGTATTATATTGAAAATATCAATTCTACAAACAATCGTATTCATTTTTATCACCAATATAGAAAAATTTCTTGAATATCATATTTTTTTGGCTTGCGAGCTTGATGAAATTTCTGAAAACAGAGTCAGGGCAATCATGTTTTGAGGGACCAAAAGTGAATATTTTAAAAATATTTTTCTATAATAACTAGCCCTTGATGTCTAATTTCCAACCCAATTTGAATCACTCCATTTGGATTTGAAACAAAAAGTTATAACCAAAACATTGATAGGGCATCTAGTAGGAAGTTCAGGAATAGAGTTGGGATAGTGAGTTTTTGGAGGCCTAAATGACTATATTTTTAAAGCATATTTCTATGGTATATTCCTATATCAATATAGTTTAAAATAAAATTTGAATCACTCAATTTTGATATTTTATAAGAAATATATGACCCAAATACTGACTGTCTATCCTAAATCAACACTCTTAGAACTCTGTTTTTACAACTATTCATTAAAGTATTTTACCCATCAATTATTATTGTCTTCAAAACATGTTTCTATTGGAGATAAATAAATTAATATACTTTCATTTCCAATTTGAATAAGCTTAATCCATCATCAAATGAAAAAGGTATTCTTAAGATATCCATTGTTGGTCTAAGATGGGTAATCGAAAATGACTCCATTATGTAGGTTGTTCTAAGTAAAATTAACATATAATATCATTTAATTTAAAAAAAAAATTATTTCTGTTGGTAATATATCTTCTAATTAGCTCTCATTTGGCTTTTTAATCACTCAAATTGGATGAAAAACAAAGAAGTTATGATTAAAACACTGCAGGTTAGCATGATTGGCCACTACTCTCCCATAGGTAATAAATTAATTTTACTTTGTCCGTGGATTTGTTTTACAGAGTAACTACTTGTTAGTTTCTTTTCATATTTTTTGGATTAGGGGAGCCTAATCACCTCTCTTTCTCCATGATTTAATGTTTTATTGCAAGTAGACACTCGTTTTTTTGCAGGTCTTGAGAGAATAAAGAAGGTCAATTTATGGACTAGCGATTCTTGAAAGAAATTTTAATGAAACAAAGAAATTTCATCAAATTCATTACCTAACAGATTCATAAAAGAAAAAATTAAGAATTTATTCCCATTCGAAGATTCATGTCACTACTACCAAAACATTTTTCCAAGAGATCATTTCGTTTTCCATTGACAGATTGATATTCCCTTAGGAAATAACATCATAGCTGTTGTAACTTAATTTATTTATATCATTATTTTAAATAAAGTGTTGTTTATTTTCTAAATTCTCTTATGTTTTTGTGTTTTACATGTTTTTTCCTTCAAATTGTAATTTCCGCTCCATTGGCAATTGAACAATGAGGGCCCCACCATGTAAGTTTCAGTTGCAGAAGGAAATTCTTCGGCAGCACCAATTCTGTAAAAAGTTACTTTTTCTTTAGATATGTACATACAATCATTTTTTCTTTGTCTTTTCTATTGTTCTTCTTTCTGTATCATTGCTCTTCTGTTGTATAGAGTAGGAGGGATGATTGTTTTTTTCTCTCTCTGTGTTTTCTCTTGCTGTACCATATATGGAACAACACTTTTTCGTGTGATTTTTCCTTGCTATTCCATATGGAGAACAACACTTTTTGAGAGTTTTTGCTATTCTCTTTTGGGAACAACACTTTTCTGCATTTTTGTTGTTCCCTTTTGGGAGCAACACTTTTTGCATTTTTGTTGTTCCCTTTTGGGAACAACACTTTTCTATGTTTTTGCTGTTCCCTTTTGGGAACAACACTTTTTTCATTTTTTTTGTTCCCTTTTAGGAACAACACTTTTGTGTGTTTATTGTTTGAACTTTGGAACATCACTTTTTGTTGTTTTCTGTTAAAACTTTTGAACAACACCTTTTTCTCTTAGCGTGTATTGTTGTTCCCACTTTTGAAACACTGTTGTTCCATATTTGAAACAACATTTTTGCTTCTTCTAAGTTTTTTGTTTTGTGAATAGCACTTCCTTCCTCTTGTGGGATTATTCCTAGCTCATCTCAGTTTTGAGTAACCAGCTCCAAAAATAGAAGAAAAGAGATATCAATGCCTTAGAAATAAGCCACTTTGAGGGGGCAACCTCCAATACATTACATAAATGAACAATTCTTGGATGATACAATTTACAAAACCTCCTTTCTATATATAGGAGTCCATGTGGCCATAATTTAATCCTAGTGGGCCATAATGTAATCCTAGCCGACCTAACAATAATAATTTAAGGGCACAATAATAACAAAATGGGGGTTACAAGGGTACAATAATAACAATAAGGGGGTTACACTAACAAAAATAAGGGATAATACTAGTAATATATGGACCTAACATGCCCCTCTCCTTCAAAAAAGTGTTGTCCTCAACACTTGAGTAGCTCTGGGTGCTTCTGTATAAAATTCTCATCCTCCCATGTAGAATCTTCAGTGGGTAAGTTCTTCCACTTGATGAGATACTCTGAAATTGATCGATTCCTTAGTTGTCGAGTTCTTGTTTCCATGACCGCTTCTGGTTCCAATATGATTTTTCCTTCCTCATCAAGTTCTGGCAATATTGTTTGAACTGGAAGATTTTCACGTATAACCTTCTTTAAGCATGAAACATGGAAAACTGAATGTACTCACGAAGAAGCAGGAAGCTCCAATTTGTATGCCATAGTACCAATATTTTGCAACACCTTGTAAGGACCATAGTACTTTGGCGATAATTTATTATCCTTCTTAGCTTGCTTGAGGGACATTTGTTTGTATGGTTGTAGCCGTAAAAATACCCAATCTCCTACAACAAAACTTCTCTCACTGCGATGTTGCTCTGCCTGTTGTTTCATTCGATTTTGTGCCAAATTCAGGTTATCCTTTAAGAGTTGGAGAACTTCTTGTTGATGCTCGATGTGATCTTCCACTGCTTGAACCTTCGAATTTTCTCTTAAATATGATGTGATGGATGGTGGATGATATCCATAAAGTGCCATAAATGGGGTTATTTTTGCTGCAGTATGGAAGGAAGTGTTATACCACCATTCAGCAAGAGGTAACCACTTGACCCATTGTGTTTGTTTATCAGATACAAAACAACGAAGATATCCTTCCAAACATTTATTTACTATCTCAGTTTGACCATCAAATTGAGGATGATAAGATGAGATATGAGCTAATTGAGTACCCAAGAAAGAAAATAACTCCGTCCAAAAATTTCCAGTAAAAATGGGATCTTTTTCACTCACAATAACCCTTGGGCTTCTATGTAGCTTTTGAATTCTGTCCATAAATGTAGTAGCAACTGTACTTGCCTTAAATGGATGAGATAATGCACAAAAGTGTGCATACTTGGTAAGTCTATCAACTACCACCATGATGACACTCTTTCCTTCGGACTTAGGTAAACCTGTGATAAAATCCATTGAAATCTCCTCCCAACGTCGACTTGGAATGGATAAAGGTTGTAGAAGTCCCGGGGTCTTAATTGTTTCCACTTTATTCTGCTGGAAAACCAAACATTCCGCCACAAACTTTTGAATATCAGATTTAAGGCCATCCCAAAAAAATTCTTTCTTCACCCTGTGGTAAGTTTTTAAAAATCCTGAGTGTCCTCCTAAAGGAGAATTGTGCAATTCCAGAAGAATCTTTTGTTTTAGTTGGGAATTCTTACAAAGATATAAGCGATCTTTGTACCATAAGGAATCATTTTTCCAACTAAATGTATCATATGTACTAGGATCTTGCTGTAAATTTTGAATGAGTGTCCATACATCTTTTTCCTTCTTCCATTCATCTCTTGCTTCGGTTATCCAATCTGGTTGGATAATAGAAATGGCACAAAGCAATGCTTCCACCTCTTCATTCTTTCTTGAGAGTGCATCCGCAACAACATTAAGCTTTCCTTTTTTGTAGATTATTTCAAAGTCATAACCCAACATCTTTGTGACCCATTTTTGCTGCTCTTCTGAAGATAGTCTTTGTTCCAAAAAAGTGTTTAAGACTATCATGATCAGTTTTTACCTTGAAGTGTCTTCCCATTAGGTAAGTTCGCCATTTCTTTAGTGCATGTAGTATTGCTAACATTTCCTTCTCATAAATAGGTTTCCGTAAATACTTTCCTTTGATTGGACGACTTTCAAAAGCAATGGGTCTTCCTTCCTGCATTAAAACTGCACCAATTCCATTTCCTGAGGCATCACATTCCACAATAAAAGTTTTTGTGAAGTCTGGCGTAGCTAAGACCGGTGTTAGGCACATTGCCTCTTTAAGATGTTCAAAGGCCTTAGTTGCTTCAGGAGTCCATGAAAATGCATCTTTCTTCAATAATGTTGTTAGAGGTGCTGCTATTCTCCCATAATTCTTAACAAACTTGCGACAATACCCTGTTAACCCAAGAAATCCTCGCAACTGCTTTATGGTTGTCAGGACTTTCCATTCCTTAATGGCTTTAATTTTGTTAGGGTCTACTTTAACACCCTCATGAGATACAATATGACCCAGATATTCCACCTCTTGTACTCCAAAGAAACATTTGGATGTTTTTGCATATCATTGTTTATCCTACAATAGTTTGAGCACCCGGCTGACATGTTCAACATGATCCTTCCAAGACCTGCTATAGATTAGTATATCATCAAAAAATACGAGCACAAATTTTCTAAGGAAGGGTTTGAAAATGGAATTCATCAACCCTTGAAATGTAGAAGGTGCATTGGTAAGGCCAAAAGGCATGACCAAAAATTCATAATGACCCTCATGAGTTCGAAATGTTGTTTTTGGAATATCTTCAGTCTTCATTCTAATTTGATGATATCCTAAACGAAGACCCAACTTGGTAAAATAATTTACTCCATCTAATTCATCCAACAATTCATCAATCACAGGAATGGGAAATTTATCTTTAATGGTGAGCTTATTGAGCTCCCTATAATCCATACACATTCACCATGATCCATCCTTCTTATGTACCAATACTACAGGAGCAGAGAAAGAACTTTGACTAGGTTGAATTATACCCGCCTCTAACATTTCTGCAATCATACGTTCAATTTCTCTCTTTTCGACGTAAGGATATCTATAAGGCCTAATGTTTGGAGGAACACTTCCTGGAATCATATGAATAGCATGATCATGATCGCGAATAGGTGGGAGTCCTTTGGGAGTTTCAAACACCTTGGAATGATTGTCCAAGACTTGTTGGAGATCTGCAGAAATAGATGATTTTGATGTTGGAACTTCTAGTGAGCATAATTGTGCAATTACGCCTCGCTGTTCTTTCTTTAGAAGCTTTATCATGACATTAGAGCTTATTATCCTTCCTGGCTTCCCTGCAATACCCCGTAATTCGACTTCCTTTCCTTCTGAAAAAAATTTCAAGAAAAGTTCTTGAAAATTAAAAGCTACCGTCCCCAAAGATTGTAACCATTGTACTCCTAGTACAACATCAGCACCTCCCATAGGAATGGAAAGCATTGGACTAGTAAATACATATCCCCCCATGGTTAGCTTGATATTATGGCATTTTCCAGAGCAATTTATAGTTCCTCCATTTGCAACCATCACTTGATATTCTGGTGGTGGGTATAGGAAACAATTTAATTCTTTGCCTACCTTACAATGAATAAAATTATGGGTGCTACCTGAATCAATCAACACTATTACATTTTTTTTCTTGATATGTCCTTCTATCTTGAGAGTTTGAGGAGTGGTAATTCCTGCCAGTGCATTACACGATATGGTCGGATTCATTTCTTCCTCTTCTAGCGCTGGTTCCTGGTGTATATCCTCTTCTTGTTCATTTTCTTCTTCCTCTTCACAATCTATGTAAAATAATTTCTTCTCAGCACACTTATGACCTTTAGTGTATTTGCTATCACAACTGTAGCAAAGCCATTTTTCTCTTTTTTCTTCCAATTGTTGTGGTGTCAACCTTATAGGTTGTGGAAATCTAGGCGTAGCAACACTTCCTTCTTTATAGAATTGAGTGGTAGGCTTCCTTTTTTCCATTATTTTACATTCAACTTTTCTTGCCAACCTAAATGCCTTCTCCAATGAATCCGGTTCCAAAACATGAACTTCATGTTGGATGTTATCCTTTAAAGTGCCTATGAAGAGATTTATCCTGTGTTCCTCTGGAATATCAGTTATCCTTATATTCAATTTTTGGAAGTCCTCAATGTGCTGCCCCACTAAACCCTTTTGTTTGAGATTTATCAATTGGCTAAAGAAGGTGTTGCTCTTTGTATCCTCATAATGTGCTATCATTTCCTCCATAAAAATTGACCAAGTGACAATTTTTTTATGGGAGAAAAGCCATCGATACCATACAAATGTATTTTTTTCTAAATGTAAAGTCGCAATGCATACCTTTTGTGTGTTTTGCACATTATGGAGATCAAAATATTGCTCCATTTGTAGTATCCATGTTACAGGATCCTTTCCATCAAACTTCCTCATATCCATTTTTTGAATATGGTGGTTCTTCCCGCCAACATTAGAGTTTATGAAATCACGATTAACATTTATTTTGTTCTCATCATGAGGTTCTTCTACTATCTTTTCACCATTAGGAAACATTTCTTGTATCAACTTTGTCAAACCTTCGATGTCTTCTTTGAGATCATTCTTCATGTTTTCCATGTTGTCTTTCATGTCATCCATCTTAGCTTCCATGCCAGCTTCCATGCCATCCATCTTAGCTTCCACGCCATCCATCTTAGCTTCCATGCCTTTCTTCAAACCTTCCATCTTCACTTCCATGCCTTTCTTCAAAACTTCCATTTCATTTTTTGTTGCTCTTTGTGAGAGTGAAATTTTTTGCACTTGCTCTTGTAATTTTGATAGATCATGTTGCAATTCTTCATCTTCATGAGTCATAGTAGAGCCTTCCAAAGGCTTAATGGGTGTTGAATTATTTTTGCAGGGCATATTTTAGAACCGAATACTGCTATATATTCTACAATATGCCCTTGGAATCAATTCAAATTGATTCTTCAAAGAAGACTTATGCAATTTGGAAAGAAAAAAAATATACACACCTTTTTCTTTCTTTTGAGGAGCTCGATATTGAAATTAGATAATCTCTATGATTGAAGCACTTCAATATTTGAATTTCAGTATCAACGTAGCCCTCTAATTCAAATTCCACAAGTCTGACCTGATTTGGATTCTCCAAGACAAAGTTGTGTCCAATCTCCCACAATGACCTAATTCTGGACTGGTTCAGTAGAGCGAACTTGTACGAATTGCCACGTGTCACTGTTTTGTATTTTGTATCTGAAATTAATAGCCAAGAAACTATAGTCTGTGTACTTGTGACCAATGTTTACGGCACTCCAATCTGATGCCCAGAGAGAGAGTTATTGAACTTTTCCCACGATCACCTCTTTGAGATGAAATTGAGGAGCTTGAAAAAGCACTACCTTCCACAGATCATATCTCAAAAAATATTGTGAACCAAGCTCTAAATTTTTTTTATGAATTTCCTCAGGATTTCAGCTTCGCACCATATGAATTTCAAATTCTATACCTTCGTAGAAAATTTTTTTATAGCGCAAATTCCACGATGACCTTTTTAGGAGCCTGAAACAAGACCTAACTTCCACAGATGATATCTCCGAAAATTTTGTGAACCAAGCTCTGAAAGTTTTAGAAACTATTCCTCAGGATTTCGGCTTCGTACCCTAAAAATTTCAGCTTCTGAAACTTCATAGAAAAAAATTTATAGCGAAAATGCCACGATGACCTGTTTGGAGCAGCGAAACCCTAGAATCCAAAGCTTTGATACCAAATGTTGAGTAACCAGCTCCAAAAATAGAAGAAAAGAGATATCAACGCCTTAGAAATAAGCCACTTCGAGGGGGAAACCTCCAATACATTACATAAATGAAAAATTCTTGGATGATACAATTTACAAAACCTCCTTTCTATATATAGGAGTCCATGTGGCCATAATGTAATCCTAGTGGGCCACAATATAATCCTAGCCAACCTAACAATAATAATTTGGGGGCACAATAATAACAAAATGGGGGTTACAAGGGTACAATAATAACAATAAGGGGGTTACACTAATAACAATAAGGGACTATACTAGTAATATAGGGACCTAACACTCAGCCCCATTTTTCTCATTCCCTTTCATGACATGAAGTACAATACTTCAATGAGGACAAGAATTATGGATTGTATTGAAGCAGGTGAATATCATTAACATTATGATATTTAATAGGAAAACTTCTGGAAGAGAGATTAATTTTAGGAAAAGGGACACAGTTATTTATATACTACTTTACGACATCGCTTTCTGTTGTACATGATACTGATTCATCATCTTAATACCATGCTGGTTCCACCCTTCCTGGTTATAATCTTCTCTGTATATAATAAATGAGATTATGGGTATATTTTTTTTTTATTCACATGTTCAACTTCTTCCACCTTCCCTACTCTTAAGGAGTACTGAGCCTCCCTCTTTTTATCACAAAACTGTGTAATCACAACAAAATTTTGTTTGCAGATGGAGGATAGGGAGTCTCATTACGAGCTAGCCTACCATGTTCATAAGGCTGTAACGAAGTGACATTCCCATTATGGCCACCACACTAGGGTTATGATCCATTGGATAGCCAAAATATCATCGGAACAGGAGGTCTCATCATGAGCCAGCCTGATCACTTTTTCTACATCCCAGTGAATGGAAGTGTGGTTATCCGGTTACCACACCAGCACACTGATCTCTTCTGGAGAACATCACTAGAACTCTCCATTTATAAATTCAGGATCCTCACTCATACGGGTTAAAAAGAAACCCTGTCGAGGCTATGGACGCCTGTTGGCAGCAGAGGCTCTGCTTATGGTATTGAAGTTATATCTTATCATCAATTATTACTATAATACCATTTTCTTATTCCTTTTTTTATCTGAGAATTTATTTCCATAATTCTTCGTTGTTTTGAACCTTTACGCATGAGAAATTATTTTCCAATCAATCACATCATTTTCGGCTAGAATACTGTAAGAAAAGAATATTTTTGGCATATTACTATCCTTTTATTTTTCGCATAACTTATCATCAATCCAAAGCATCCTATCTCTTATTCATAACTATATTTACACACTCCGCTCTCGTTATAGCCATACCTCTTGTCGTCCTATCATTGATATGTGTACTCTGCTTCATTTACCGTCGTATTCATCATTCCCTTGCCTTACCATCAGCAAAACACCTTTCATATGCTTTATGGTCATGGAATCCCTTTTCCAATTTGAGGGGGGAATGTATGCATTATGGGATAACATGCGATATAATTACTGAACTTTGCCATAACTTGATGATTTGAAAAAATATTAGTACTGCATTTATACAAAAAAAAATTGATTAAAATTTTTGCATGCATCTTCTTTGTTGCTATTCAAAACTAAAACTGTGGATTCAAGAAATTTTCATGCAAAATAGTGGCTTGTTATAGGAGAAAAAAAAGTATGGGGGTAATTCTATTCGCAGCAAGGCCACACTATCGCCCGTAACAATAGAGCCTTGCGCAACTCGCGAACGCACACAATTTTTCAGACATGATGTGATTGCATGGCTTCCACATTTTGCAACACTTTTAGTATCCGCTCAGCCTACATCAGCTTCAAAAAATGCCAGTCCATACATGACATTCCACATTTTTTTCGGAGGTAAAAATTGAGGTAAAATAACATATTTTTCTGATTTATTGCAAATTTAGGAGAATTTCATGCAAAATCCATTGAGCATTATTTATCATCATTCATTCCACATCTTTAACACTTCCCATTCTTCAAAGAAAAAATCTTTCAGTTTGGGGGAGTGTTCCTTTCATTTATTTATTTATTATGACCATCTTATTCATTCTCAACACCTCCCTTCTTCCATGTTGTTTTACACCAGGCATAGATTTCAACAGATTGTAGCAACCACCTCTATTTGTTTTCTAAAATTGCATGACGGCATGCTATTTCTTCAGTTTGGGGGAGGCACTGCTACACATGATGGATGTTTTCTACTTTCTTTCTTATTTAAGGCATACAATTTCATTTTTATATAGTGCAGAAATTGATTTCCATATATCTTTAAAATTATGAACTGAATTATTGTGATTTCTGGATAACAAAGAGGTATCATTAAAATACACAAGCTCAGATAATTCACACTAAATTAGTTCATAAAATTTCAAAAATCATACAATATCCCCTACAGCCATTTTGTGTATATCTCATGATCCGTGCATCAAAACAATCTAATTTTTGGATCATAGAAGCATTAATATAGTAGAAATCTAGTTCTTGAGACAATGGTTAATGAAGTTTGTTGTTACTTATATCCTATTTTGCTCCAACTTCATATAAATATAGTTTAACATCAAATGTAAAAAATTTTACAACTTCATCAAGATTGCCAAAATTGAATATTCATTATTTGAGGAAGAATTCATTTGTTCCATCCATTTCATGACTTAGGATGAACAATTTTTGTATTATTTCTTGGTTAATAAAGAGGCTTTGGGTTGCATGAGGACATGCAATATATTCAGTTTGGGGGTATGTTGGGCCGCTAGTTTGTCATTATTATTATTATCACTTTTTAACACCTATTTCATCCATTTCTACCATTCTTTATCATGTCATTTATCATGGCTTATCATATAATTCCATTTTATAATTATTTATGCTCTTATGGATAAGTATGATTTCTTCTCCTTTATTTTTAATAAATTGATGATTATTATGCACGATTTTACCAGTGATGGTTTATTAATAAATTTTTTGTAATATCACTCACCATTTTAGTCTCCAAGATATTTTCCAGATTGTATATTTGATCTCCAACTCATCATTAAATATTCCAACTCAGAAATTCGCTAGAATAAGAAGTGACAGTTTTTCATTGGACGTTTTGGGCAAATGGATAAGAATCTAGAAAATCTGAAACATGGGTTTTGTCCAAAACGAACTGAATTAATTTTATGCTGAGTATCTTTCCAAAATTTGGTTCGTATTAAGAGAAACGAAACGTTCTCTGAAGATGATTTTCTCTGATTCGCTGTTGCAGCCGTTTTCCAAATTATCTCAGTTGTAATACCGAATTCGACTTGTTCTTGTTGAATGTTGATGGAAAGGTATTTCAGATATGATCATGTTGATAAATTTGTTGTGAACAACCCAAGTTTGTTATGGGAATCATTTTGTAATAATCTCTGTTGTAACTTCTCTCTGCTCTTTGTGTATTTAAATGAAAAACATAGATCAAGGAAGGTGATTATTAGGGGATTATTATGTGATTATTAGGTTAGAGATAGATAGGATAGGACAGGAGGAGAGGGGATAATGGAGAGATTTATCTTTTCACAAGGGACCTCAATTGTAATTTCAATATATAGAATGTTATTCCGAAGGAGATCATATTGTAATGACAAGTGAATTTGATGATTAATATATAACTGCATTGTTGCTCATCTAGATATTCTGAAGTAGCTCAACAATATTCGTTGGTGGCTAGGACCTGGTCTTTGGTGGATCTTACTGTTATTCCCTATTTGATACTTTTCCCTTTCTCATATGTTCATTCTGTTTTATATATTTTCATTTCCTGCGAGTTTATTATGTTTTATATCTTTTGATTTTCCATGAGTTTACATTGGAGTTAGTTTACTCTCCTCTATTCTGATCTCATTTAATTCACAACTTTGTCATTTGATTTCATTTATGCTCACTGCAGATTGAATTAATTATCAGTTAATACATTGATTCTCGTTTGTTACAATAAGAGTATGATTAGGATAGATCCATCTGAAAGAGCTCGGTTATTACTATTGTGTTCTTAGTTTGTGTTATTCTCAATTGAATTGCTTGCTTAAGATTGGATTATGGCTTTGCTCGAGATTAAGTCTTGATGCTTCGATGTATTATTTCCTTTAAAAGTTGCAGCTTGGGATTTATGATTGCATCCACTTACTCTTGTATTGAATTTAATATATTATCTTAAATCATTACTCTCTAGGTTTATAGCTTGCAGATATTGTGTACACTATTGAAACAAAAAGGCTTACCCAGGTTGATAATTAATGTGAGGCAATTAGGAGTTTTAAAAGACACATTTTAGTACCCAACAACGGGGCGACTCAGAAAAACACCATAAACCCAAACAAGAACATAGAGAAGTGGCGTGAATTTCATAACATCCCCACTCATAACACAAACGAATGTCAGGCCAAACAGTCATTGGTGGCCGAACTAAAGGCACCCGAATTAGATGCATTTTCTGATCCTGAGTCAGAACCAGAAAAATGAAATTACAAAGGGAAGAAAATCATTGATGCAAATCATAGTTCTATTGTTGCCACCACCAAGATCTAGCGGGAGGATCCCAAGGACGGGGAGCGCCTCTTCCATTCATAGATGTGGGTGAAGGGTTCTCCACTGCAATTCCTTGTCGATAACAGAAGCCAAAAGAACCTCATTTCATTACAGGTTGTGAAGCAGCTCGGCCTACCAGCCATAACACACCCACATCCATATACCATTGGGTGGCTTCACCGAGGTAGAGATATACGCATCGGCCAACAGTGTCGCCTTCCATACAGAATCAAGCCATTCACGGATGTGGTATTATGCGATGTTGCTCCTCTTGATGTAGATAATGTATTATTGGGCCAACCATACGTGTGGAGGTGACATGTTATGTATGTGTCTAGGCCTTGTGTTGTTATTATTACTTTGGGAAATAACTTGTATAGGATACCGGAGGTAGTACCGCCTCCTGACATCTCTTTGACTACTGCAAAACAATGCAGTAAGATTGTTTCCCAAACTAGGAAATTTATTTTCCTTACGACTCGCTCACAGGGAAATAAGAATATTTTGGTCATAACCTTGAAACAGGGCTCCCTTGCATGGCTGCAGCAGATGGACAAAGTCATGGAGGAATACGAGGACATTTTTTCATCACTCTCAGAGGTTCCTCTACACTGTTAGGACAAACACTCCATTGATATGACCCCCAAGCACCGCCTCCTGATGTTGCCATACCTCATAAAATTAAACATATAGAATCCACACATGTACTCTTTGAGGCTGATAAAGAAACCAAATTTACTAAATTCATCCAGCATGTCCACCCACAGGTCCATGACATCTTCAACAAATCTAATACCCAGTTCAACAAAATTTGTCTCATCTAATGGACGATCTCAACGTAATGGGGACCACTTATCCCTAAGGAGAGAGGAATGATCCAAGTGGATATCAATGACCACCCACCTATTTCATTTGGACTCGCACCATTAATTCTTGCAGCTTTACACATTCAGCAAAATGTACTATTTTTAGTAGGTTTTCGGGTCCTGCACTCCCGGAGCCGTTTTCGGGCCTTAATGATCTAGGTGGATATTGGTGGAAACCCACCTATTCTATTTTAACGCCCACCATTAGTTATTTCAGTTTTCAAGTTGTAGCACAACTTACTATTTTTAGCAGTTTTTCAGGTCCTGAACTTCCGAAGCCGTTTTGAGGCCCTAAACGATGTTTTTTGGGAAAACCGGGAGCAACATGGGTTATTGACTAATGTTTCACACTCTAAAGTGTAGTCCTTAGATATATATTTATAACAAGATATTGAGTGTGTCAAACAAAGATCGAATGCCAAATTTACATCCCTGAGAAGTTGAAACACCAATTTACCCGAATGGGACCCATAGTTTTGGCATTTCATATCCTAGGGTTACTTTTTTGGAAATTTTGGGATTTACATTGTTTCTCAACAATAAGTAGGCCTTCGAGCCTCATTTTAATCTAGTGGAGAGGCTTGTAGCCATCGAATCTCTTCTCAGGGATATGCTACCAATGCCCTCACCTGCTCATTTCGATAGTTCCTATAAGCATGTTTCAGTCATTTGTTTTGTAACATAGTTTAGAGGCCTGCAGCCGCCACTTATCTTCTTAGAGACAAGCCTACCATCACCCTAACTGTCTATTTACATTATGTATGTAAGAACAATTCAGTCATTTGATTTTAATAAAAGCAAGCATTATTTCTGGTGCATCTCTCTTTTTATTGTTATATGTGTATTCTGTTGCGTTCTTGCATAAATCTGGATCAGAGTCGAGTGTCTCAATGGCCTTCAATTCTCCGTACATTAATTAATCAACTAGTGAGTGTGTGATGAGGCCCTATTGTGAAGGTAGAGACATGAAGGTGGTAGATATGATGGTTACAAATTTTTCAAGGAAATAGAGGCATTGGAGATGGTGTCTTTAGAGTTGTCAAGGAAATAGAGGTGGAAGTAGTCATTGTATAGTTTTAAAACTCAACACTTTTCCAAAAATTTTGTTAGGTCTTATAAAAAATCCCCAACATAGCCTCAAAGAAAATCAATCACTTGATAATCCAATCTCCTTGGTAAAAAAATTGAGAGATTGGATGATAGAAACAAAAAATATTTAGAACTAGAAATAAGCATCATCATTGCGTTCATCTAATCAAGATGAATCTGGTGATGTAAAAATTTACTTGAATGTGACATCTAGATTATAATTTATGATGAATCAGAGTGTTCCATGACATCAAACTTTCCACAAGGAACCCAGATGGCCATGCAACATGGCTAAGATATAAACATCACACATCAAATTGTTAATGGCTGCAAACCTGGTCATGGATTTGGGTCCCACAATCCTATGCTTTGCATTTGAGAAAACCCTACCTCATACACCTAGGGAAACAACTTTGGGTACTCCCAATTCATATGTGTGGGGAATATATACTACATACATTTGGGGAATACCATAACTAAAACTACTATTTATCACACTATAGAACTCCCATCTTTGGTCCCCAACCAAAAATTCTAGTGCTTACCTTAGTGGAAACTCCTCGCTCTAGTCCCTGGCAAAACTCCCCATGCTTTCCCCGGTAGAGACTCCCAGCTCTAGTCCCCACCTAAAACTCCCAGTGAGCTACTCGACTAAAAATCTAGATGTGTTACTCAACTGAAACTCTTGGTGTAGTAGTTAGCTAAAATTCCTGGTGCACTATCCAACCATACTCCTAATGTGCATTTAAACCATTTGAGATCCTCCTTCTTGGATGATGTCTATGAGGATCCACCACCAACCTTATTTAATGCGTTAGCTCTACTATGTATCCCCTACCTAGTCCTTGTCATTGGTTTTTCCATGCCTTCCCAAGCCCTTTCAGGTTGACTCTCCGTTTTGCGTCACTTTCGTGAACTTCGGGGATGGCGCCTTCGGGATTACATCATCTTGGGTCTTTTGTAGCCGCTGCTCACACCTACTTAATCATGTTCACTCAATATTTTGGCTTTGTGTATGGTTATTCCTTGAAATCTTATGGGCTAGCGATCTAGAATTCAAGCCGACCCTTACATGGCCTAATGAATTCCATGTTGCGAACATGGATAAATTTAAAGGTTGAAGATATGAGGTAACACTCCCTCTTGCTTGGCACTAGGAATATTATGCAAAATAATTCAACCATGACTTGCCTACGATTTTTATGCCTAGTGCTTTGGTCCTAATGACTCAAAAACTCTTGAATCTGGTGGTTATCAGGAGAGGTCTATTAAAAGGATTCACACTAAAAAGGGTTGAGTAACCACACCATGCTCCTTTTTAGGCTTAGGAGACTAGACTAGTCTCCTTAATATAAATTTAATCACATAATAGTGCCACTAAAAATCATGCAGACTACATGCTCATGATGTTATCAATAGCACAAATAAATCACCAACTCCGTTAGTGTCTGAAGATTATATATAGGTTATTTTAACCTTATGGTAGGAAATCACTATATTCCCTATCCTATCTGAAAAACACAACTCTCTACCAGGTTCTCACTATACTCAGATGTGCACATCTATATTTGAAATCAATGCATGAAAAATATGAAAAATCGATGCATAAAATCATAGCTATTCATCAGGTCATGAAGCCTATGGAATCAAGGAAACAAACCATCTATCATGCAACACCAATTGAATTCAAGCTTTGTACATTTAAAATTAAGCATATAAACACTACTGCAAAACCATAGTAGTGGGGACATGCTTCAAAGCTTGAAAGCTTCCAACAAAAGAGGAAAATTGTTATGTGACAATATTTAATATGTACATTCATGTTCAAGTTCTCTACTTGGAACCACCAATGCAACTCACAATACATAGTAACATACATCAAATATCATTTCCTTCCCATTGGATGAAACCATAAGCCAATAATGTAACCAATAAAACGTTAATATAATAGTTCATTAAGTACCTCAATAATGATAAATGAATTTTAGTACTTATATGTATTAATACTAGAGTTTGGAAACCAAGTTAGGGATTACAACTCTCCACCCAACCACTTGGGGATTGTATGTCAGCTACTAGCTGAGAAAAGGACTCTCGAGGTCGTCCTGCCTCCTCCACCAACCAAATAGCATCCAACAAGTCTTCAGGGAATCAAAATGAATATAACCTCTACCTTCCAATTGTTCCACAACTAATGAGCTCAAGGGAATCTGGAAACTTCACCCTCCCTAAGCACATCGACATTGATTCCACCCACTAAGGAGACTTGAGAATCCATTGTAAAAATGAATGACACAAATAGTGATTCCACCCACTAAGGGGACTCGAGAGTCCACTGTAAAATTGAATGAAACAAACAGTGACTCCTCCCCCCTAAGGGGACTCAAAATTCAGTTGGAAAACAAAATGAAACAAAATGTGACTCCACCCACTAAGTCGACTTTAGAGTCTACTGTAAAACCGAATGAAACAAAAAAAGGATATTGCATAGCTTCTAACAATATTGGAAGGGTTAAACCTCTACCCTAGTCTATCAAAGGACTATAGAGAAAGGCCATCTCCACCCTCAATCCCCTTAGGGTATCCTGAATTTTCCCCTCACCTCAAGAATTTCCACTCATACTCCAATGCTTAATAAAAAATGTAAATAGATCATTTGAGAGCCAAAGAAATAACCAGATGTGCTTCCACCATTACACTGTGTTTCCATTAAGTTTTATCTTTGAAAATAGGTGTTGAATGACTCTCCTCAGTCCATACTACACTTTGGTGTGTCTTGTTAGTATGTGCTATAGTAATGGCCAGATTTTGTGCAATTATCCATTGCTCTATGCCTTCTATGTTTTTCTTCTATTTTTATATTGTGTCCTCTATTTTTTGAATTTCTCCTCTTGTTCTAGAGCCATAATCCTCGAGAAAAAAACATTGCTCTCCCACTTGTGCATGTGTTGTGTGTTCTAGGCCAAATGTTGTTCTGTGTTGTTCCCCAAGTGGTTTGGGTCTTCTTGGCCTGTGGGATTATGCAACGTCTCCCCCACTCCCTTATTTGTTGGTTTTCATCCATCCACTCAGTGCCACTTGCATGCCCTGGGATTAACCTCTTCCATGTAAAGCATGGTCTATGTACTTTTATTACATTTCCATAAATTTTACATATCACTGCATTAAAGGCACAACAACAAACCTTCAATGGTTTCCCCAAAATAGTCCATTTTTCCTGCAACAAGTAAACTGAATATCCTAAGTAGGTTCCCTCCCCAACCTCTAGAATTTGTGTCCAATAAATCAAACCAAAAATATATTATGGAATATTTACATTGAAAAATGAGATGAAGTGATTGGGGTTGTCATTGGTGCAAACATAATTTTTTAATAAAGACAAAAAAGAAATTAGAATGGAGAAGAAGATGAAGAGAAATAATGGGTCATGGACACCGACACCAACAGGGTGCTATAAGTGTGGCATGGTAGGTCATTGGTCTCAAAACTGAACATCTTCTTGAACTATATATATGTGCCCCAATTTCCCCTCCTCTGTGGCTTGAGGAGGGATGCAACAACAACAACAAGCTATCCACTTGGACGAAGTTCCAAATATCAAAAATCTGCCACACATTCATCCCAAGCTTACTCCTCATCTCCTCCTCTTCAAATATGGTATCGTCTATGTTCTAGAGAACACCCCTCACATGCTTCACATCAGGGGCCGTAATCAAAAGGTCCAATTTCCTTCTCTTTCTTTATTTTGTTTTCATCTCCATTACATTCTTAAATCTCTCATTATGGTTCAATTTTATTTCACTTTTCATCTCCATTACATAAATTTTTCTTTTGTTGTTGCTGGATTCGTGTTTGTTGGCATATGAATGATTTGGGTAACATGATAGAGGTGTTCATTCAATGGCACTCCCACTTGCTACCTTCCATCTCTTTCCAATATTTCATTGACAAAGTCGAGAAATTCTGTTGGGACTACGTAGTTTGCAAGATTGGCAAGTACAAATGCTGAGAGCCTACATCAAAACCTCTTTGAAATCTGAGGACCTAGCCATCCTAGATTCAGAGAGGGATCTCTCTATTTATGTGTTTAAATATGTTATATTTAAGGTTTGAAATGTTATTTTAGGCTAGTTATGAAGAACAAGGTTTTTGTTTGTTTTGGTTGGGCAAGGATATTATGAAGATGAAGGAAGCCTTTATGAAGGGTGAAGGTGTGAGAAGGTGAAGGAATGGTTCAGATGATAAAATAAGTAAGGTGCAGCATCAATCCATTGGGCTATGGAGATATGTGGGTTTTAGTAGAAACAACAGGAACAAGAAGTGGATACGTAGAACCCAGTCATCTATGTCAAAGGATCTCTTTAAGTTGATTTTATGGAATGAAACAATAATAAAGGGAAATCAAACAAATGAAGGAAAAAAGTGCAGCCTAAGATCAAGTAAGTACTTTGAAACTATCCTGATTTTGGCATGCACTTAACGAAAGACATAAAAGTAATCTAAGATCGGGTAATTTAAGTACTTTTAATGGCATAGCACATTGCTTTCAAAAATATTTAAAACACGAGGAGAATAGCTTAGACCTTAGATGCTAGGTGCAATACACTTAACTGCTTTCAACATATTCAAAGGGGAAACATTCATGATAAACACAAAAATTAGTCCAAGATCAGGTAAGTACTTTGAAACTAGCCTGTTTTCAACATACTCTTAAGGGAACTTTTCAAAGCAACTGTTGGAGAAGAAACTAGAGGATAGGGCTAACCATAGACTTCTCTAGCTCAATCTTTAATTAGGAAACTTATCAAGAACATTCAAAGACAATGTCTCAAGTTGTACTCAGGAAACATGGGCTCACCAACACTTCACTGGTTATACTCTATTGAATCATATTAAATAAACAATCAGTAGAAAACATAAAGGATAAATATTTTCAGTGAGATTTAGGGTACTTCAGAAGTAAATCCTAATCTATATTTGTTGTTCTTTATCAGAGAAAAGTGGACAGAATGGAAACAAAAATAAAATAACAAATTAGAGTGAGAAACACGTCACCATTGAGATAATCCAGGATCCCATAAATTAGCTATTTGTATTTGAAGTCCAAACCAGTTACAATCTTTAAGTCCAGTGGGTCTCTACAGCTTCAAACTTCTCATCTCACCTTATGTGTCTTCAATTACAAATAGAGCTTCGGCATCTTAAAAAGCTATTTACATGCAACAGATATCCAGAGACCAACCTCTATAATGTCTTCTACAACAGTATTTATAGAAGAATGAGGAGGTGGAGTGTAATAAGGGTTCATTAGTTCAATTAATATAGAGTAATGGTGCCTTGACCTTTGGGAGGTCTAAGGGAGAAGATTTCGAGTGCTTATCTTTGTCTTAATGATTTTTACATTAAGTTTCAAAATCCTTAGTTATTATTGTTCACATTGGGGGCTTTGGTAGACTGATCATAAATTCTGAGATGCCTTTGGCAAAAGATCTCTGACCGTGCATTCATTGTGTATTCTTTTGCAAAAATAAATTTGCAAGTGGCAATTTAGTGGTTGGGGATTCAATTAGCCCCTCTGATGTGTCACTGAGGTGTCCTTCATTGTTTTGTCTTCTTTCATTTCCTTTAAAACACCGATTTACTTTATTATTTGTGTTTATGCCTGATTAGGCTCTCTGTTTCGCTTTAAGCCTTTTAGACCTTATTCGAATTTTGCTGATTGTGCCTATTTGTTTATCTATGTTTAACACCTTTAATCCTTTGATTATGCTCTAATTCTTCAATTAATTGATGCTCACTGATATTCCTTAATCCTTCATCACTGCGTTTGCTGGTGTATAGGTGCATGGGTATGTTGAGGGTTTCATGGTATAACCAATGCTAATGAGGCACGGGTTAAACCACGATTGTGAATCCTGTGGATTCCCTTTTTTGCATAAATTCTGGACTGAGAATCGTCATCCTTGGCCTTTTTTCAACTTATCATGACTATGGGATGGCTTTACAGCTCAATTTCCATGAAACCTACAACATAAAACAAATGTTTAGATAAATCCTGTGTTTAGAGGTTAAACTGCTTTCAGAGGCTGGGTGGAGTGGAGGAGCAATCCAAAGGAGGGGTGATTATGTATATGGAAGAGTCCTACAGAGAAAAATTGGTGAAAATGCAGTTTAAACTGTATTTGGCGTGATCTGGGCAAATAATGGTTTTTGCAATACCATGAGTGGTTATCGCACGACAAAAAGGCAGTAAGTGGTTTTTCCCGAAGGCAATGCGATTCCATACATCGCTTGCCATGTGGATTTTGGAAAACCACCAGTATCACATTATTTTGAAGCATTAAACCTCAGGCGCAAATATTTTGCGATATGCCGCCACAACCGTCAAATGAAACAGTCGAGATCCCACGGTGTGGATCGGGCGCGATAGGAAAGGTGCGCGGGCGAGGGTTCTTGTGGGAGACAAGTGGCAACATGCAATTGGATAGGCGCTTCATGTGGTGGAAGGTAGGCCTCGGTGAGGTTGGGTTATCGGGTTTAATTCGAACTATCAGATCATATAGATCTTTGGCTGAGATTTGATCGGGGGATTGTTATCAGAGGTCATGAAGAATGAAGGAAAGGTAGGTATTTTCGAGAGTGCCAATGCGATGGGGATGTAACATAGGCATTGGTGTATGGTTACGTGGAGGGGTATGTGACCAGGAGCTGATGGAAAAAGGGCTTATCACATCGAGAGAAAAATGTAAGGAAACAACGGGTTTATAAAAGGAAAGGCTGATGCGATGAAGGGGCTGAAGGTTTAGGTACCCGGTCGCGGGGCCAAGTTATATGGAGGAAGGGGCTGGGGGCTAAAAAACCAAAGGGGCTTAAGGCCTGCTTTTTTATTTTAAGAATTGGTTTTTAGCCTAAAAAGTTGGGTTTTTAGGCTTTTTAGGGGTTCCGATAGGAGAAAAAGGGGATTTTCAAAACTTATAAAGGAAATTTATTAGTTTTTAAGGGAAAGCGTGAAAGGGGGATTTTCAGAGGTAAATGGAGGATAAGAAGGGTCAAAATGAGTGAATGAAATGGTGAAACATGGGTTGTTTAAGGAACAATTTTGTAGGGGACAACAGGCTTAACTTGATGGTTTTGTTTTTAGTGAAACAACAGTGAATATTACTTGCAAAGTTCAAACAACACAAGAAGACTTCAAGAATGAGAATTTTTTTATGAAAACAGTCTCTTGAAGGCTTAGGAATTATTTTTAGCCATCATTTGATCAGTCAAAAATTTACTGATGGCTAACAAATTCAACACCAGTAAATGTTATGCTATGTTTGTGTTTGTTATTCTCTCTCATTTTTCCATCAACTTCTTGAATACCAAATATTTATTTTAACAATTATGTTTTTTTTGATAGGTTTTTCTGGACCTACTCATATGATGCACCAAAATGATGATAAGCTATTAATGTTACCAGCACAAATAAACTACCTCAAACTATTTCAAATTGAGTTACAAGAATTCTTGATTCCTGTAACTATGAACTCCAAACACTCATGTACGGATCCTTAGAACCCCTTCTCATTACACTTAGTTTTAACATCAACTATGTCAAAAACATTTAATCAATTCAACTTTTAAAAGGTTCTCTTTCTCAACACAAAATTAAATGAACTAATTTCATACCCAGACCTTCAAAGACCCGTCACACAGTACACTTATGCTCCAACATATGGAATTTAATTTGCTGGTCAACACTTATAATGTAGTGACCATGTAACCTCTAAATTCCTTTTCGATTTTCCCTTAGAAACAATGATGCAGGAGCATTCTAACTTCCAAAAGAAATCGAGTTCTTAGAAATGAAGTTCAACGAGGAACATTAGGTTTTGATAAGAATTATATTCTTCTATTTAAATAACTATAATTTAAATATTTTGTGAGTTCGAGATAAGGTGAGTCATAAGTCTACAATAATTAAAGGATTGAGTTAGTTTAAATTGTAATCAAATCTTGATTTGAGAGGTGATTTCGATTAGGATTGTGGTTGACTAATTGTAGAATCTAAGAGTCTCTTTAGGAGTTAAAATATGATCTAGGAAATATGGACTTATCTCTTTGTGAAATTTGTAAGCCTATGTGCATAAAAATGATATGGATGAAGTTCCAAGGATCAAGAAAAAATGAGATAAGAAAGGGCCAAGCAGAACTCACCCATCCTTGGTTGATGAGGCCTTTAATGTAATAGTTTTGATTGAATGGAAAGTTGTGTGCATCGAAACTGAAATTGGTTGTGTAATTTTGTGATTAAATCTATTTTTGTTTCATGATATTCACATTAGGAGTCATGGTTGCTACTCGACTGATGAGTTTATTAATAATGTAATTCCTAGTTATAGGATATTAATATTCCTGTAGAAAAATGTCGTCTAAAAATACATTGTAGTTTCCATGTTCTATTTCTAAATTTCGATTGTAGGAGATCGACTCTGATTTTGATAGCTTGCTGGAAATAAATTTTTCCTTGAATTATAACTGGTATCTGCTTTGGGATTACAAAGTCAGTATAGTTAGAATGGCCAATTAAAGAAACTGTAGAGGGAAATAAATAATTAACTTACGACTCAATTTAATCAATATGAAGATTGCGTGACCTGGGTTTTGTTGAGAGTGGGGTCTAATATGTGGCTAAGAGGAGTTTTTCTATTAAAAAAATCTTGGTTTAGGAGTTTCATGGAGTAATTTGAACTGGATTTTACAGATATGTGCGAATTAAAAATGTCCTCATTAATGCATTGTATGGGATGATATCTCAGATAATATCAATGAAGGATGTCTTTGTTAGCACTTGAGGAGGGAATTATTTGAAGAATTAGTAACTGATATCGTTATCCTTTTAGTTTGAAGAGATCTGAAATGGGTAGATGAGAAGGTAATGTAATCTATTTTCTATTATTGTAAATAGAACTGTTTGTGTGGAAATTTATCATTTTTTTGTATGCATTTGTTGCACATTCAATATTGGACAAAGATTTAATTATATATTGTGAACTCATTAAGGTCATTATTATGTCTATTGAGGGAGAAGTCATTTGTTAAGGATGGATTCAATATGTTACTAAGGATAAATCATATTTCCTTTTTAAGTTTACCTGGGTTGAATGTTGCATATTGTATTGATTAACTCATTGGAAGAGGATCGTTTTTGGAAGAGATCAAATACAAGAAAAAAGGTATTCTTAATTTAAAATTTATATCTAAATGAAAGGAACATGTTGATTTTGTGCAACTAGGAACTTGACACGATGATTTTTAGGTCCATTTGATGAGTCGTCGATATATAGATGGCACGGAGCTCATTTTGGTGCATCACAAAGTTAAACTTTTAAGCAAAACAAATGTTACATGATTGGTCTTTGTATCACTTGAAGTGTGCAATATTTAAAACATCACTAGCCCCATATAATTATTTAAGATGCTTTTCTCATGGGAAGAAAATGAAACGAATTACCCCAAAAAAAAACTACAAAATCCACTTACTAATTCAAGAAACAAAAGAGTGAACATCATTATTAAAATCTTTTTTATGAGTTTCCACCATAAAGGAAAAAGCGCCCTGTCAAAACGAGTTTGTATATTCTGAGTTTTGCATCTCAAAATTTGTATTCTCTTCACAATCATGATATTAGGTTTTAAGGAAGTATTTCAAAAATAAAAATGCAATACCCCTTCCTTTCCTTAATGGTTGGCCAATAACTAATCAATTCCAAATAATTTTGATGATTGATCAAATACTCCATACCTTCATAGCCTTGATGAATTAGGCACTGACATATTAGCATATCAAATTCATCCTTGGTATAGAGTGATCATCAATTTCTCATGGTGGTTTGAATTCCTATAGTTTTTTATCAAAGAATAAATGTTTCTTACACCCTATAAACTAAAGCATCAACATTTGACCATTCCTTGGTTCAATGCAACTTCAACCAATGACTATCTTTGACTGTAGAATACGATTTAGTTGGATCTCATATGAACACATTGCTTATTCAACCAACACCCATCTATATAATTCAATAATCAAACACATTACCATAATTAATTTATACTCATGAATATAATGCTCTATGTTCATACACAATCGCATGCCAAGCATTTAAAGAAAGAACCTGATCACTTGTTTCATAACAAAGGACCTCTAACATTTGGAAATTAACTATTTGATTTTCATACACACAATTTTCACATATTTATACACATAATACAATGATTTCATTTATCAAATTTTGTACAAAAATTTGGTAATATTTCGTCTCTATTGGCCTGATTTACATTATGTTTGGGTTCTCCCAAGGCTCTTAATCCTCTCACCACGCACATTTCTTTTCAAGAGGGGAAATTGCCAAGAATTTTTTCCCATGGTTTTAATTTTAATTTAACTATTTGTTTATGTCCCCACTGTTGGAATCATTATTTCCGTTAGACCAAAACCCATAGGCATTAGTCTCCGCTACTATCATCAGAGTTAGGATCCACGAGAGGTGATCAATCCATGTTGTGAAACACACGAGGAGTGTTGAACCCAATGTCGAACAATATCGCCCCCAAGGAAAGCTAGGTGAGTTTCAAACACAAGACGTGTTGCTCTGATACCAATTGTTGGAATCATGATTTTCATTAGACCAAAACCCGCAGGCATTAGTCTCTGCTACAATCATCAGAGTTGGGATCCACGAGGGTGGTTAGTCCATGTCGTGAAACATAGAGAGAGTGTTGAAACCAATGTCCAACACCCTCTTTCTTGGCAATTTTCTCTCCTAGGAAACATAAAATGACACACAGTTCAATTGTTTACAAATATTTATGACACATAATTTAACTATTTGTATTTGAAACTGTGGAAATAACAATGTAAAGATACCTTTTAGGAGGAATATATTATATGTTTTTCAAGTTTAAAATAATGGTTTTCAAACACTAATTTAGATGGGCTACTGTAAAAGCTATTCCATACTAGAAATGACAATCTTGCACTTGCCCCAAATTTGCAATGGTAGTCGTCTGCTCCAACATCCTACGAAATTGCAACTTGTGATGAATGGTTTTCCATTCTATTTCCCAATAAAGCCACACATTGTTTTTTTGCCAAAAATTGAGTGTTACATTATGAAAATGCATCATCCATGTTTAAGAGCCCATTGTAAATGGGTGTACCATTTTTTCACACTATATCAATCTATATCAGTTCATTAAAATTTGGAGCTAGCTTAACTCTCTCTTGAGTTTAAGACTGAAATAATTCTCATAAGAGGAGTTTTGTGTTTCTTTGTTAGGTTTCTATATTACTAGTATAGTCCCTTATTATTGTTAGTGTAACCCCCTTATTGTTATTATTGTACCCTTGTAACCCCCATATTATTATTATTGTGCCCTTAAATTATTATTATTAGGTCGACTAGGATTACATTGTGGCCCCACTAGGATTACATTCTGGCCCCGTGGACTCCTATATATAGAAAGGAGGTTTTGTAATTTGAATCATCCAAGAATTTTTCATTCTTGTAATGTATTGGAAGTTACCCCCTCGAAGTGGCTTATTTCTAAGGCGTTGATATTTCTTTTCTTCTCTTTTTGGAGCTGGTTTCACAACATTTGGTATCAGAGCTTTGGATTCTAGGGTTTCGCTACTCTAAACAGGTCATTGTGGCATTTTCGCTATACCTTTTTTTCTATGAAGGCTCAAAATCTGAAATTTTAAGGGTGCGAAGCTGAAATCATGAGGAAACTCGTAAATGAATTTCAGAGCTTGGTTCGCAATATTTTCAGAGATATGATCTATGGAAGGTAGTGTGTTTTCAGGCTCCCAAATTTCATCTCAAAGAGGTGATTGTGGGAAAAGATTTATAACTTTCTCTATGAGCATAAAATTGGAGTGCCGTAAAATGTGGTCACAAGTAAACAGACTATAGTTTTTTGGATATCAATTTCAGAGCCAAAGGATGAAACAGTGACATGTGACAAGTCATAGAATTTCGCTCTACTGAACCAATCCAAAATTGGGTCATTATGGGAGATTGGACATAGCTTTGTCTTGAAGAATCCAAATAAGATCAGACCTATGGCATTTTAAACAAGATTCTGAGTGCTACTATAGGGCTAAATTTCAGATATTGAAGATTCTCAATTACAAAGATAATTCAATTTCAATATCAAGCTCCTCAAAAGTAACTAAAAGGTGTGTATTTTTTTTCCAAATTGCATAAGTCTTGTTTTAATAATCAAGTTGAATTGATTCCAAGGAAATATTGTAGAATAGATATTAGTATTAGATTCTAAAATGGCCCCTAAAAAGAATTCAACACCCATTAAGCCTTTAAAAGGCTCTACTAGGACTCATGAATACGAAGAATGGCAGCATGACATATCAAAATTACAAGAGCAAGTGCAACAAATTTCTCTCTCGCAAAGAAAAACAAAAAATGAAATGGAAGTTTTGAAGAAAGGCATGGAAACTAAGATGGATGGCTTGAAGAAAGGCATGGAAGCTAAGATGAATGGTTTGGAAGCTAATATGGATGGCATGGAAGTGGGCATGGAAGCTAAGATGGGTGACATGGAAGCTAAGATCGATGAAAAAATGAAAGAAAACATGGAAAACATGAAGAAGGATCTAAAAGTAGACATCAAAGGTTTGGCAAAGTTGATACAAGAAATGTTTCCTAATGGTGAAAAGATATTAGAGGAAACTCATGATGAGAACAAAATAAATGTTAATTGTGATTTCATAAACTCTACTGTTGGAGGGAAGAACCACCATATTCCAAAAATGGATATGAGTAAGTTTGATTGAAAGGATCCTGTAACATGGATACTACATATGGAGCAATATTTTGATCCCCATAATGTGCAAAACACACAAAAGGTACGCATTGCAACTTTACATTTACAACAAAATACATTTGTATGGTATCGATGGCTTTGCTCCCGTAAAAAAATTGTCACTTGGTCAATTTTTACAGAGGAAATGATAGCACATTATGAGGATACAAAGAGAAACACCTTCTTTAGCCAATTGATAAATCTCAAACAAAAGGGTTTAATGGGTGAGCACATTAAGGACTTCCAAAAATTGAATATAAGGGTAACTGATATTCTAGAGGAACACATGATTGATCTCTTCATAGGTACTTTAAAAGATAACATCCAAAATGAAGTTCGCATTTTGGAACCTGATTCATTGGAGAAGGCATTTAGGTTGGCAAGAAAAATTTAATGTTAAATTATGGCGACAAGGAAGCCTACCACTCACTTCTATAAAGAGGGAAGTGTTTCTACTCCTAGATTTCCACAACCTACAAGGTTGACACCAAAAAAATTGGAAGAAAAAAGAGCTAAAGGGCTTTGCTACAGTTGTGATAGAAAATACACTAAAGGTCATATGTGTGATGAGAAGAAATTATTTTACATAGATTGTGAAGCGGAAGAAGAAAATGAACAAGAAGAGGAAATACACCAAGAAACAACCCAAGAAGCGGAAGAAATGAGTCCGACCATATCATGTAATGCATTGGCAGGAATTACCACTCCTCAAACTCTCATAATAGAAGGACATATCAAGAAGAAAAAGGTAATAGTGTTTATTGATTCAGGTAGTACCCATAATTTTATTCATTGTAAGGTAGCCAAGGAATTGAATTGTTTCCTATACCCAGCACCGGAATGTCAAGTGATGGTTGCAAATGGAGGAAATATAAATTGCTCTGGAAAATGCCATAATATCAAGCTAACCATGGGGGAATATGTATTGAATAGTCCAATGCTTTCCATTCCTATGGGAGGTGCTGATGTTGTACTAGGAGTACAATGGTTACAATCTTTAGGGACGATAGCTTTTAATTTTCAAGAACTTTTCTTGAATTTTTTTTCAGAAGGAAAGGAAGTTGAATTACGGGGTATTGCAAGGAAGCCGGGAAAGATAATAAGCTCTAATTTCATGACAAAGCTTATAAAGAAAGAACAATGAGGCATAATTGCATAATTATGCTCACTAGAAGTTCCAGCATCAAAATCATCTATTTCTGTAGATCTCAAAAAAGTCTTAGACAATCATTCCAAGGTTTTTGAAACTCCAAAAGGACTCCCACCTATTCATGATCATGATCATGCTATTCATTTGATTCCAAGAAGTTTTCCTCCAAACATTAGGCCTTATAGATATCCTTATGTCAAAAAGAGTGAAATTGAACGTATTATTACAGAAATTTTAGAGGCGGGTATAATTCAACCTAGTCAAAGTTCTTTCTCTGCTCCTGTAGTATTGGTACAAAAGAAGGATGGATCATGGCGCATGTGTCCGGATTATAGGGAGCTCAATAAGCTCACCATTAAAGATAAATTTCCCATTCATGTGATTGATGAATTATTGGATGAATTACATGGATGAATTTATTTTACCAAATTGGATCTTCGTTTAGGGTATCATCAAATTAGAACGAAGACTGAAGATATTCCGAAAAAAAGCATTTCGAACTCGTGAGGGTCATTATGAATTTTTGGTCATGCCTTTTGGCCCTACCAATGCACCTTCTACATTTCAAGGGTTGATGAATTCCATTTTCAAACCCTTCCTTAGAAAATTTGTGCTAGTATTTTTTGATGATACACTAATCTATAGTAGGTCTTGGAAGGATCATGTTCAACATGTTGACACGGTGCTCAAAATTTTATAGGAGAAAAAATTATATGCAAAAACATCCAAATGTTTCTTTGGAGTACAAGAGGTGGAATATCTAGGTCATATTGTATCTCACGAGGGTGTTAAGGTAGAATCTAAAAAAATTAAAGCGATTAAGGAATGGAAAGTCCCCACAACCATAAAGCAGTTGCGAGGATTTCTCGGGTTAACAAGGTATTATCGAAAGTTTGTTAAGAATTATGGGAGAATAGAAGCACCTCTAACAACATTATTGAATAAAGATGCATTTTCATGGACTCCTAAAGCAACTAAGGCATTTGAACATCTTAAAGAGGCAATGTGCCTAGCACCAGTCTTAGCTATGCCAGACTTCACTAAAACCTTTATTGTGGAATGTGATGCCTCAAGAAATGTAATTGGTGTTGTTTTAATGCAAGATGGAAGACCCATTGCTTTTTAAAGCCATCCAATCAAAGGAAAGTATTTACAAAAACTTATTTATGAGAAGGAAATGTTAGCAATACTGCATGCACTAAAGAAATGGAGAACTTACCTAATGGGAAGACACTTCAAGGTAAAAATTGATCATGCTAGTCTTAAACACATTTTGGAACAAAGACTATCTTCAGAAGAGAAACAAGAATGGGTCACAAAGATGTTGGGTTATGACTTTGAAATAATATACAAAAAAAGGAAGCTAAATGTTGTTGCAGATGCACTCTCAAGAAATAATGAAGAGGTGGAAGCATTACTTTGTGCCATTTCTATTATCAAACCAGATTGGATAACTGAAGCAAGAGATGAATGGAAGAAGGACAAAGACGTGTGGACACTCATTCAAAATTTTCAGCAAGATCCTAGTACATATAATACATTTAGTTGGAAAAATGATTCCTTATGGTACAAATATCACTTATATCTTCGTAAGAATTCCCAACTAAAACAAAAGATTATTTTGGAATTGCACACTTCTCCTTTAGGAGGACACTCAGGATTTTTAAAAACTTAACACAGGGTGAAGAAAGATTTTTTTTGGGATGGCCTTAAATCTGATATTCAAAAGTTTGTGGCGGAATGTTTGGTTTGCCAGAAAAATAAAGTTGAGACAATTAAGACCCCGGGTCTTCTACAACCTTTATCGATTCCAAGTCAACGTTTGGAGGAGATTTCAATGGATTTTATCATAGTTTTACCTAAGTCCGAAGGAAAGAGTGTTATCATGGTGATAGTTGATAGACTTACCAAGTATGCACACCTTTGTGCATTATCTCATCTATTTAAAGCAATTACAATTGCTACTACATTTATGGACACAGTTCAAAAGCTACATGGAAACCCAAGGGTTATTGTGAGCGACAAAGATCCCATTTTTACTGGAAATTTTTTGACGGAGTTATTTTCCTGTTTGGGTACTCAATTAGCTCATAGCTCATCTTATCATCCTCAATCCGATGGTCAAACTGATATAGTAAATAAATGTTTGGAAGGATATATTCGTTGTTTTGTATCTAATAAACAAACACAATGGGTCAAGTGGTTACCTCTAGCTGAATGGTGGTATAACACTTCTTTCCATACTGCAGCAAAAATGACCCCATTTATGGCACTTTATGGATATCATCCACCATCCATCACATCATCGTTAAGATAAATTTTGAAGGTTCAAGCAGTGGAAGATCACATCGAGCATCAACAAGAAGTTCTCAAACTCTTAAAGGATAACCTAAATTTGGCACAAAATCGAATGAAACAACAGGCAGATCAATATCACAATGAGAGAATTTTTAATGTAGGAGACTGGGTATTTTTACGGCTACAACCATATAAACAAATATCCCTCAAGAAAGCTAAAAAGGATAATAAATTATTGCCAAAGTACTATGGTCCTTACAAGGTGTTGCAAAAGATTGGTACTACGGCATACAAATTAGAGCTTCCTGATTCTTCACGAGTGCATCCAATTTTCCATGTTTCATGCTTAAAGAAGGTTATAGGTGAAAATATTCCAGTTCAAATAGTATTGCCAGAACTCTATGAGGAAGGAAAAATCATATTGAAACCTGAAGCGGTCACAGAAACAAGAACTCGATAGCTACAAAATCGATCAATTTCAGAGTATCTCATCAAGTGGAAGAACTTACCCACTTAAGATTCTACATAGGAGGATGAGAATTTTATACAGAACCACCCATAGCTACTCAAGCGTCGAGGACAACATGTTTTTGAAGGAAAGGGGCATGTTAGGTCCCTATATTACTAGTATAGTCCCTTATTATTGTTAGTGTAACCCCCTTATTCTTATTATTGTACCCTTGTAACCCCCATATTGTTATTATTGTGCCCTTAAATTATTATTGTTAGGTTAGCTAGGATTACATTATAGCCCCACTAGGATTACGTTCTGGCCTCATGGACTCCTATATATAGAAAGGAGGTTTTGTAATTTGAATCATCCAAGAATTGTTCATTCATGTAATGTATTAAAGGTTTCCCCCTCGAAGTGGCTTATTTCTAAGGTGTTGATATTTATTTTCTTTTTTTGGAGTTGGTTTCACAACATTCTTATGTAGAAATAAATTTCAAGAAATATCTCTCTAGGATTAGCATTCCTGTGTACAAATGTTGTAGAGGTTTAACCATGAAGACAAATCCTTCTTAAGTAGGAATTTCCCTTAAATTCCAAAGAGAGAGCCAAGGGAACCTAATGAAGATCCACAACACCAGATTCCTACTAAATACCAAATTTCTTCCATTAAAAGACCCTTGGATGTTATAAGGAAGGTCTTGTGATCTATGAGGCCACTTTCCATGATTTCCAAATCCTCTTCAACATAGGTTTTACTTGAATGAATAATTTTGGACTATTATAGGCAATGTATACAAAGCTATATGTGTCTTTGAAGCCTAACATATGGAAATATGAATTGATTCAATTAAAAATAATGATCTCCCAATAGGTATTTCCTTGAAGAGATTTTATAATCCATTTAACATGAAGAAGTATAACTTGAGTGCAAACATCCATAAGTCCCAAACCACCTTCATCCATATCTATAGCTCAAATATCTAAAAATTCTCATTTATTTGAGACAACTACTATGTAGATGTTACCCTTATAAATATTATTTAGTTTTTACCCATATTCACTAGTTATCATATGGGCTTCGAGCTTCAAATTGAATTCGCATGTTCAACTAGTTCAAAAGATGGTTCTTAATTTGTCTGGTAAATGGTGCCAAGGGTCTAATAGTTTGTCTCAACAAATTTTGATTGATTTCTTGATCACGTCCATCAAATTGTTTAAAAAATCTTAGATAGGTTGTCTAAGAAAGCTTATACGAGTTCCATAATTAGGGTTAGATACATTATAAACCCCCTAAATGGTATAAAATTTGACTTTTTTAGGAAAAAACAATTAATCTTCATTTAGTGAGATGTCAAAGGGATGTAGATTTGGTAATAATTTGGGAATGTGGATATGATTATACTCTAATTATTGATAGGCTTATACTCTAAATAATGTAGAATGCTATTTAATTTTATGAGTACCAGCGACCAAAATCCTCTAAATATAATTTTCTCATAAAACCATTGAAAATAAGTAATGTGATAAGTTATAAGATATACAAGTCAAAACATGATCCCGATGTTTTGAGTGAAAGAAATGAACATGATAAATCTTTAGAATATATAATCATGCTAATGAAACAAATGTAAATGATAAGAGATGTTTATTTTGTGCAAGCAAGTGACATCAATGTGTTACCAATAGTGCTTAGATTTGAAATAGAGTCTCCATGGATTTAATATAAATTTTTAGATACCTGTATTATCCCTTTCAATGGTAACCAACTAAGAGTTGGGTTCCTTATACCTTGTTGTGCCCTTATTTGGAGGATGTCCCAGTCCAGGGATTTTTTACTTAATACTAATCACAAAAAAAAAACTATACTTTGTAGGATATTTGGCTTTCGAGAATATCCCCCCAAAAAATCTTCTTATGTCCCCTCTTATTCATACATAGCATTATCCGGGACTTGTGAATTTACTTAAAGAAGGGTTTTTGAAATATCTCCCCATTACAAGTGAGGTTGTTAGAGTATCTTTTATAATTTATTCATCTCCAACATTAAATTAAATTTAGAAGTCAATGAATAAAAGTAACGAAAAAATATAGATCACAAATCACAATAAGAGACACGTATACTTAGGTTAGAGACCCGGGAAAACCCCACAAGGAGGAGAAACCCAAAAGACATATTTTTTTCTTAGAGTGATCTTCAAAAATACATCAATACAACAAATATAATAACCCAATAGTGTTTCCACAAGTTCTTGGGTCTCTTCTGTGAGTGTATCGATAATGTTAAGTAAGATATGACCTTTTTCATCATATGAGGAAGATAAGACTACATCAAATGAAGGGTTTTGATGGAAACATATATCTCGATCATGTGATAGAACCTTAGATCTAGGCCACCTTCACAAGCATGCATGGAATCAAAAATAAGACTAGGTCTCGTCCTAGTTATTTATCCCAACCAACATATTGATCTGTAAAGGATGATCTTGAGGCATCTCGTGCTCTCGTCCTAGAATTAGAATCTTATAGAGCTCCCTAGCATCAAGATAATAGATCTCCACATGATTTATAGGTATTGTCCTAGAATTCTCGGTGAGGAGTAATAGAGCTATGTATCTCTTCTAGAATTTAGCAGTGAAGGACTCAATTGTGGAGATATATTGGACCTTCATTACTCCTTTTTGTATCCAGTGAAAAAAGTAGTTGTTTAAGTTTAATAATTTCTCTTTTTGATCACCTTTTCTGCCATAATATTCCACCTTTCTGTTATTTTTTTGTAAAAACCTCAGCATATTAAGGTCAAGGTCAAATCATACAAGGTATTAAATCATCCCTATTTAAATTCTCTGTTTTTAATGAAATTATGACAAAAGTATCTTGCAATTACCAAATTTTGTACATTTTGCAACTGATATTCATTTTTGTAGCAGAATCAATTATTAAATATGTTGTATCACTTGAGAAGAAGGAAGAAGACTGCCAAAGGATGACATTTGGCCTCTAGATGGACAAGCACCTACTGGCATTTCTTGGCAAGCTAAGAGAAATAAGAGATCTTGAAGTTAAAGGTTGGATAAAAAATGGAAACTGTGTGTTGCAGTTCAACACAAGAAGTAGAGAATCCAACGAGAGAGGCACTTACCTATTAAAACACGATGTTATAGGTAAATTTGGAGACCATTCCCAATGACCTCATTAAACTGGACATCATCCCTAGAACCATGAATAGGGTATATCATCCCTATCATTTCAGTTGCTATATGCCCTAAGCCAAAGAACAAAGACAAATCATTTCTGACTTCCATTGCAAGGTTTCCAAGATTTGAAGTATATATCATAACACTTATGAGCTCACCAAGGTAGTATCTCAAGGGGCTAAGTGCGTTGCATATGCAGGTACCTCCATTCAAAGGTGATATGTAAAGAACGCCCTGACACTCAAGGGTGCATTGGTCAATTGGGAGCGAAATTCTAATTGTTCTGGAATCTCCACTTTGCCAGTGCCTTCTAGGAGAGTGCATATGTGTCAAAATTAAAATCCATGTGTCCATTTGGTACCTCTGAGCTTGGGAACATGTTTTGCCTATTATTATAAATTCATTGATTGTAAAAATACCTTCAGCTGATCTATAAATTGAGCACAGATCCTAGTTCTTGAGAATTAAGAATTTTAGTAGAGAAATGCTAGTGGGATTTAGATTGACGAATTTATTTGAGTGATATGCTGTTGGAGAGATGTTCATTGTGATGAGGATGGGATTATGCTAAAGACGGTGACATCAAATCAATCACTAGTTGTAACCTCCCCTTCTATCCATTAATAAATATTGGTGTTTACTTTCCCACATATGTATCTATATAAGCTTATATCTTCCATGTTATGAATTCTTATTTGATGTATATGGTTCATTTTTCATTGATTTAACTAAATAAATTGAATAGGAATATGTATATTCCTATATCTTTGTTGTTTAGTGTTCATTCTTGCAGGAAATATTTTGGTGATCTAGCTTGAATTTGAAGCTACAACAAGAGCGAAATAAGGAAAATTGGAAGCACTTGGACTCCAAGTAAGTTTTTTGCTCTATTTCGTATATCTATTTACTGTTACGAAAAGTATTTGTAAAGTCCTTAACCTGTTTTTCAAAATGAAATGCACCACATTTAGGGAAGAATGTTTTATCTGTAATTCATAATTATGCATAACAAATTGGCGACTCCGTTGGGGAAAGTTACCCTTCATCCTTGGTGTATTTTGTCTCTGTTATCAACCCAGTAGTATTTACTCTGAAATATTAGGCTTTTTGAATTCAAATTTTCATTATAATTTTGTTTAACAGCCTGGGTTTTGTTCTCTTTTGTGCCCAACGCACTGTTGAACATGACACGTTGCTTTGCATAGCACTGTGTCCCACTTGGGGGTGTGTTTCAATGCATTGTCTCCCCTTAGAGGTTGCGTTGCCCCCTAGACTCAACCAATTCCATTGAATTTGTCATTGCATTTGCTTTCAGTTTTTTGTTTGCTACTTTTTCAAAGTTTCTGATGCCTCACATTGACCAGTGACTTTAGCTACTTCTTCCTCCTTTGTAAGAAAATTTTGTTCAATGTTTATTTTAACTGTTTTTCTTTATCATTGATGAATTAATTTCAAAGTATTTTCATTGTTGCATTAGATCCATTTGCTTTTGAAAAAGAAATTGTCGTTAAATTCTTCATTTCCTATAAGAGAAATTGTAGTTAAAATCTTCATTTTTTCTAAAAAGAGAAATTGTTGTTCCATTCCAAATTTCTCAAAGTAAAAGGAATTTGTTTTTATTGATTTGATGCACTTATTTTCCTTTTATGCATTCACATTAAAGGGAATGAAAGGAAAAACTACATTTTCATGTAGTGCATTGTGTGTTTTGCATAGGAACAATTAGGAAATATGCATTATAGTTTGTGCTCTTTGACTGTTTTCTCTCAAATTGATTGCTCTTTCCCTCTAGTAGCTAGGATTTTCTTTGAAAAACTCAAAGTGAAAATATTGCTTATCATTTTAGTTTTCATTTTAGGAATTTCCAATACATCATTGCAGTGAACCTTGAAAGGAAAATTGATAAGCAAGATCAACTTAAATTTTTCTCAATTTACCTAACAAAGCATTGGAACCATAACGATAACATTTAGAAGGTCTAGGATAGAGATGTGTTATAGTGTCATAAAACATAGAAGTTGTCATTAATTGTCTGCGATACATTCCGAGTGTGATACCTCACTCCACATATGTAAGTATATTGTAGCTCGTCTACGTACTTTCAGTTATATCGGGCGGTGTTACCATACAAAAAGTATAAAGGAGTGCTCTCACTATGTGGCTTCACATTAGAAAATGCTAATACAGACTGGGGCCTCCACATACCTTTGGGTATATTTGGGAGGAAAAATTTAGGTTTCTATCCATCCATAGTGAATTGAGTTGGTCGCCTTGTAAATTGTGATACACCGAACACAACATTCAGGGAGATTGCCTACTCATACTTCTTGGTTCACTAGGAGGTATTCTATGGTTCACAGTTTCTTGGTAAACCTTTTGCCTAGAATTACCCTTTTATTTTGTTTTTTTTTTTTTGGTTAAAATAAATCAGTCATTATGGAAGAACAAAATCCTTTTCTCTTTCATTCGCGTAGACTAGCATTGAAACCACATTTACCACCAGAAGTTACTTCTGGTTGGTGAAGACGACATCACTCTATTGAAACTAGTACTATCGGTACCTCTGGTGAAGCATCATATTCCCATATATTAGAGTCGGCACAAGTCATTTCTACATATCCTAGTTTGTCTACTGCTATCGAGACGAAGTCCTCACAGCTACCCATGGTCATGATTCATCCAATCAATGAGACCATACCTCCCAAACCTGACGTTGTTCAACCAGAAGTTGATCCAAATCCTATCTCTTCTTTGCTAGCAAATCTGAATCCTGAACTCGAACAACTGAAATTTTTTCATCCATTGGTCATCCCACAATTTTCTCTAGCCATTGATTCTCCCATATCACACAGTTATCTTCCTCAAATATACTTTGGGCCTAATGGTGAAATACTTCCACTTGGTTTGATTTCAATTGAAGAAATCCCACAAGATGAGACACCTTTAACTCCAACCCATTTTGGGTAGGATATTTACCTATATGAGTATTTTCCTTAATCACCACCCTATGCATTTGTTGATACTGTTCCTATTCATATTCCTATCCATTCAAAAGGGTATAATTTTGGTCAAGTAACCATGTCTAAACCAACATCTTCAGTTGGGCCATCTATTCCAATTACGTCAGTACTTGCCCTCTCTACACCGTTGATGTTTACAACTTCATTAAAATCATATTTTCATGGTGGACCTATGGTCCCATCAAGTTAGAAATATTTAACTGGAACTTTTTCTGGTGCATCTTCAAACCCATGGACTTCACCAATTTCATCATCTGGTATTTTAACTTGTTAACCTATTATGAGTACTGAATGACTTGATTATTTATACACATCATCAGGGCAATAACAAGCTGGTCCTTCTGATTCCATTCCATCCAGTACCATATCAACTAGACTCCCTACGTTTGGAGAGAAATATTTCTATCTTATTATACTCCTCATGCTGGGGGGGAACCTTTGGTCACCCACTTTGATAGTACTCCATCAATTTTTGGTCAACCTAATGTCGAAATGAATGTTTGTCAATGACAACCCACTTTTCCTATCCAATCAAATATGGTTGGAGACTCGTATCAACCAGTTCAACCTGTTACACCCACAACACTTCCACTTGTTAATACATCTTTAACCTTGTTACAAAATCAAAATGGTGTACAACAACCTTTTCAGGCAGGTCCTTCAACTCAATACCATCAAGTATTGGGCCCACATAATCCAAATCCTTCAGCTAATTTAAAACAACAAAATTTACCTAGAAACATATATTCAAAAGCTGGTTTACCATTTTATGGGATTTCATAGCCACAAACAGGTTATACTTATCCTCAACCGAATCCAAGTTATCCTAATTTGGGTTATAACATTGGTTGACAGACCCCTTGGCAGCCTCAGGCACAAATGCCTCAACCTTCATTTCAACAAGTATCATATCGAGGTGTTGGTCAATATAATCTTCAAATGTTTTCTTATCAAAACAACCCCAATCTGGGTTACCACCGGCAGATTCCTTATGCTAGTGCTCAAAGGCCTGTTTCTCAAGAAATTCCATCATACCTTGGCTATGCTCAATCTGAGCTTAATCTAAAGTTTCCTTTTGTCGCAACTTTAGAGTTACCAGATTTAAATTGGCTAACCAGTGATCCAATCAACTATGCTCCTTGGTGGCCATTGATACCTCACAAATTACCCTTGAATATTCCTAAGTTTAATGGAAACCCTAGGGAAGACCCATCGGCTCATGTTATGACTTATCATTTGTGGTGTTCATTAAAATCCCTAAATGATGACTCTGTTCGACTACATATTTTCCAGCATACGCTCACTGGTCCAACTGCAAAATGGTACATTGAATTACCAAGATCTTCTTTTCATAAATTCACTTCCCTAGCTACTGCCTTTTTGACTCACTTCCAGTTACCAATACGATATGAAACTGGAACGGAACTCTTGACCAATTTCAAACAGACTAATGCAACTCAAACTTCTGATCATATTCATGAGTGGCATCGTCGTCGTAGGATGGTTAAGGCATTTGTTCTTGATCATCTCCTTGCTGAGTGGTTCATTAAGTCCATGTTACGATCTATAACTGAGGATGTGGTAAGAGGTGGCGTCTTCACTGAAGAGTAAGTCATTTCTCCTGCCCAATATTTAGACTTGATCTATACCCAATTTGGCACACTTTATGAAAAAATTCCAAATTCACCGCGATATATTTTTACTGTTCCTCCACAATTAAAGGACTCTCATGACAAATACAATTTGATCGGTACTACAAGCACACATCATACTACTGCATTTGATCCTGCACCTTCTTCCAAAATCAATTTCATGTCATTTAACAAAGGTAAAAGTCACAAGCAACTCGAAAGTAAGTAGAAAGGGAATCTAAGAAAAATAAAATTTCTAACCCACAAGAAAGATCATCTGATCAAACATATTGACCTAGGAAACCTCATTATCCATGCATAATTTGTAATGAGGAACACTTTTTTCAAAATTTTCCTCACCGTGCTGAAGTCAAAAAAATCATTAATACTTCCCATGCATCATCTGTGTTGACAGATTTGTTTTTGAATCTAGACACAAATTTGGTTGCTACGGATCCAGCTTATAGTTCCCAAGTACTTATGTTATCTGTCAAAAAAACTTTAACAGATATTTAGGTTTCAATGTGTAATAATATTATGGTATTCAAGCAACTAATTAACCTACTACCTCGACTATGAATCCGTCTATGGAATCGGTGTCCCCTACTACTATTCTGGAATCGACAATTAAGCCACCTGAGGGAGTAATTCACAAATCGACATATAATCCTTAAGCAAGAGCTGCTCAAAATTATAATATAGTTGAATATTTGGCTCAATCCCATTCATCTATGTCTCCTCTTGAGGTATTAAAAAATTTTCCCTCCCAAAAACAGGCTTTATTGTCAGCTACTGGTGGAATTGATCCGACTAATTCTAATCTCTTCGTCTTTAATCATACAGGCTATGTGCCGCAACTACTAGCAGAATTGGCATTCTCCATACAAGTAAATGTTCACAATCACCTTGTTCATCACACTATTATTGATGAGGGAGCATCTACATCCATTATGTCTCTAAATTTTTGGAAGTCACTTTGATCACCGCGCTTATCTCAATCATCAACGACATTTAAGGCTTTCGATGGACGTACATATAAACCTTGTGGTATTATTAATAACCTACATATTGAACTGGGGGGGAAAACAATGAATTTTGATGTCGAGGTTGTTGATAGACCCCTTGACTATAATATTCTACTTGGAAGGCCATGGGTATATGCTATGATTGCAATTGTTTCTACATATTTTAGAATGATTTCATTTCCATATAAAGCTACAATCATAGTCATCAATCACCTATCCTTCTTTTCCTCTGCTTCACAGGTAACTAGAAGTGTTCCATTCATTTACGCACACCTGCTAGCACTTCAGAACATTGGTGTAGGAATTTTAAACGATTCCACTCTTATGGGAACCTTTGCATCACTGTCACCCACGACATCGACAAACATTGCAAGTATAGAGACCTGTTAGATGTTCTCTTTCACTCCATCTGGCTTAAGGAAGAGTAGAGGTGATTATGAAATTGTTACGTTGGATGAGTTTTTTCTACCCAGCCCTATTAAGATGGCATAGAAATCAATCTATCTGGGTTGGGCGGTGAATCCGAAATCAGTGTCACCAGTTGTTTGGGTTGATCGTTCCTTAGATTTAGGTACTCCTTCTGATCCTTTTTCCTCAACTTTCTTGACAGATGAGAATATTTTGAAAACAATGATGTCAGAAGGAGAACCATGGGAAGATTATCATCATCATTCCCATCTTCCTGATTATGAATAAAACTATCTGAGTGAACTATATCACCCATCAATCAAAAATTTCTTTTCGAATTCTTTACCTATTAATGCAATCGATTCTGAGCAAAATTTTTCAAATAATTAAGAAACCATTTCTATCGATATTTCGACCAAACCTGGAGTATTAGAAAATATTCATGTCGGTGTGTCTTGTTCTCCATTAGAACTTGAAACATATGGCTCTCTATTTCATGAATTCTGTGACGTATTTTCTTCATTTTACGAGGAAATGGCAGGCATAGATACTAGTATCCTTGAACACACTATTAATATGTATCCTGATGTCAAACCAATGCATCAATGACTTCATCCTATTCATCCAAAGAAAGTTTCTACCATTAAAGAAGAAATTGAGAAAAATTTTCGCGTGGGTTTCATTTTCCCTATTCCGCTAACTGAGTGGGTTTCCAACATCATTCCTGTCATGAAAAAAAAGGAACCATCAGAGTGTTTGTTGATTATTGGGATGTGAATCTGGCTTGTCCAAAAGACAACTATCCTACTCCGTTTATCGACCAGATCATTGACAATTGTGTTGGATGTGAAATATTTTCATTCATGGATGGATTTTCCGGCTACAATCAAATCAATATACACCCAGATGATCAACATAAGGCAAAATTCATCTGTCCCTAGCGCACATTCTCTTATAGGAAACTACCGTTTGGTTTAAAGAACGTTGGGGAAACATTTCAGAGAGCAATGGATTATGCTTTCAATGAGTTAAAGCACATTGTTAAACTATATCTAGATGATTTACCAACACATTCATGAAATCAGACTGATCATCCGATGCATTTTAGAGCCATATTTTTATGCTACCAACACTACAAAATATGCATAAATCCACATAAATGTGTTTTTTGATTTGGTTCTGGTCATTTTCTTGGATTATTTGTCTCAAAAGAAGGAATTCGAATCGACCCAATGAAGGTTCAAGGCATTCTGTATTTTCGTCTGCCATCAAATTTACTTCATATATAGAAACTTCAATGAAAGGCTAACTTCCTAAGGAGGTTCATTCTGAACTACGCCGAAATGGCTAAAGGATTTACTCGACTCTTGAAAAAAGGGGTTCCCTTCCATTGGGACCAAGTTGTGCAATCTTCTTGTGATGCTGTCAAGGATACTCTTGTCTAGGAATCATTAATGTATCCCCCTAATTATCAGAATGATTACTTCCTATATCGTTGCGACTCATATGACCATTGCTATGGTATTGGTCCAAGTAGAAATTGGGATAGAACATCCGATCTATTATTTATGTCGAAATATCAATGATACAGAAGTTAATTATTCGTACGTAGAAAATCTTGCCTTGGTAGATGTTCAAGCTGTCCAAATATTTTGCCACTGTATCCTATTCTGAAATAAAACTATAGTTTCGGATTGCAACCCAATGAATTATATCTTATCATGTCAATTGCTGGGGGGAAAATACTCAAAATGGATTGTCATTTTGAAGGAATTTGATTTGGAATTCATAAAATCTAAGTCAAATAAGTCTTTAGTTTTGGGTGAGATTCTTTATGACCTTCCCTCTGATAGTACTGCTACTATGTCGGAACCATCAATCTGTGACAAGTCTTTGTTTCTGATCGGATCATCTAATCCTTGGTATGGAGATTTCATCATTTATCTCCTAACTAAAACTTTTTGGCCTGGTACCTCTAGCTATGAACAACGATGTATTCGATACCAAGCCAAAGATTATCTGATCGTCGAAGATACACTTTATCGTCGTGGTGTTGATACAATTTTAAGGAGGTGCCTCACTCTTAAAGAGGCCGAAAAGGTTTTAAATGACTTTCATGCTGGGGCTTGTGGTGGAAACTTGTCTGGAAATGCTACCATGTAGAAGATACTTTGCGCTGGTTATTTTTGGCCCACAATATTTCGTGACTACATTCTCATGGTCAGAATTTGTCATGGGTGCAATATTTTTTATCGCAAAATCTGCAAATCACCAGCGCCAATGCATCTTCTTGTCTCTGTGGGACCATTTTCAAAATGGGGTATTGAATTCATGACCTGTAACCCTTATCTGTTCAGGGAGCATGGTTATATTATTGTCGCAATAGGATACCTTACCAAATGGGTCGAAGCGATGCCTACATTCAACAACACGAGATAGACATCTGCATTGTTTTTCTTTAATCATGTTATTGCATGGTTTGGGGCCCTACAAGCTATAGTTACAAATCATGGGAAGCATTTTCGCAACCATATGATGACTGAATTGGCTGCCAAGTTAGGATTGTCACATGATAATTATACTCCTTATTATCCACAGCAAATGGACAAGTTGAGGCTATTAACAAGATTCTTAAATGTATTCTTCAACGAATGATAGGAGTTCATAAAGAAACTGGCATTTGATCCTGTACTCAACCTTATGGGCGTATCAAACCTCAGTGAGAAACGAAACCATATTTACTCCCTTTTAATTGGTGTATGGTCTGGAAGCTATCTTGCCTATCCAATCTGAAATACCATCATTAAAACTCGCAATCAACTTGTTATCTGACACCTCAAAAGAAAAATCACATCTTCTTAACCTCATCCATATTGATGAAACATGTCGTGAAGCCCAATTGGACAACGAAGTGCAAAAGAGACGTATAAAGACACAATATGACAAAAATGTCCAACCTTGCATTTTCTCAGAGGGCGACTTGGTCCTTCTTTATGATCAAGAAGCTAAAGTAATAGGTACAGGGAAATTTGAGCCATTATGACATGGCCGCTATATTGTCAAAAGATTTCTTACTAAGGGTGCCTATAAGTTAGTAGATTACGATGGAATTCTGTTGGCACAACCCAGAAATGGGCTGTATCTGAAACGTTACTATACTTAATCATGAGCGTAGTAATTTTTGTCTTATATTGTATATATTTGTTGTTCATTTGTATTTACTATCTTAGTTTGTTTTTAGAGGTTTCTTGATGTTAGTATTCCACTTTACATTTCATCGCAGATGTGTGAATATTTGGAACCATTTGTTTGATATGCTGATGGTGCTAGTCGTAGTACATAGAATTTATGCTCTCCACCTTGGGCCATTTTCACGCCGAACGAAGATTTATTGAGTTTTCAAGGGATTTGTATTGGTAGATCGACAAACAATATCGCTGAGTATAGTGCGTTGATCGAACTTCTCTATGATTCCATCTCATTTTGTATTAGCCGAATTATCATAAGGTTAGACTAAAAAATTGTGGTATTACAACTTAGTAGTGTTTATACTGTTAGAAATCCAACAATGCATTGTTTTTTCCTAAGAGTTCGACTTTTGGAAAGACTCTTTGATTTTATTTAATATCAACACATTTCCAGAAATTTGAACACATTGAATGATTCTTTGGCTAATCAAGTTTTAGATAGACATTTGCGACACATGTAAAGAAAACATTCACATAATTGAATAGGATTTCACAATAAAAATAGAAAAAAACTAAATTAAAATAGATAGATTGTTATAGGTTTTTAAAAAAATTTGTGCCCAAGACACATTGGTCATCTGACCTCAAAATGTATGCAACATGTCAAAAGTAAACTAGTGGTGTTAATGGTAACATGCTACAGATCTATCTGTCCTACGCAGTAACCACATCCAATGATTAGGAACACCTATAGTATGATGCTACAGTCGCATGGGTAACTCTTCGATTTGGCAATCCAGAATACCAAAGGTCAAGGTTCCCCTCTATGTGACGTCGAAGCTCAGTCAGAGTCTTAGCCATGTCTAGATCCTAAAGGATTGCTCTCCAGATAGTCCTCTCTACTCACTCATCTTCTCCAGGCTTTGGTTCCTCCACCGTTTAAAATTGACCAACATATGCATTACATGAAAACTTTATTTTAGTGTTGGGAAAACATCAAAAATACAAAAAAAATGTATAAACCTTAGGAAAGTAAAAATATGGTCAAAACATTCTTACCTAGTTCACCCCACTCAGCGCCTTATGGTAAAGCTAAGTCTGGATCTCCTTGGAAATCAACGCTCGCGTATGCATACTCATCAATGGCGAAAAATTGTCACCTGAACCAGGTGAAGAAAACAGTAAAGAACACAATGGTAGATTGGCCTACATGCCTACCCATTATTTCTACCCATCTCTTCATCCTCGGATCTCTAGGATTATACACACCTAGTGTCACATGCTGAGGCTCCATCAGTGGAACTCACTCTAAGGAAAACAAAATAATGATCAAACCATAACTAAATTTTTACTTCCTTCCTCCTTTTTCCTTGTTCAATTGTTCTTTTATCTGAGAAAGTATAGCTTCAGACCAGTTGAAGACTATTGGTTCCATGCACTCTAGCGCATATTGCATATATGATATATTCGCTACATGTAGTGTAACTATACCAGTAAGTTTTGTGATCATGGAAAGAATGGTTCTTAAAGGAAAATATCTAACATCCATGATGTTTATCTTCCCATCTTTGCTTGGCTCTGCCCCTGGATAGCAATAATCTTTCATAGTCTCTCCTCCAAGAGCATACCCTGAAAGGTAAATAGGCAAGCCTCTCCCCGACAAACCTGTGAGAAAATATACATACTCCACTGTTACAGGAAACACTTTGTTCTTAATGTGAAATGACTCGATAGCCAGATCCCATGCTTGAACTAGGAACTCCAAGAGTTCTATTTGTTTCCTCATCCCTGACAAACAAAAGTACTTTAATAAGCCACAATCTCTTAGGGCTCTTACTTTACGTGGATCATTTAGGGAAACCATATTATATTCTTCATGATATATTTCTCTCGATGTAATCATCATTATATTCCAATGAAATCCTGAAACATAACCATAAGAATCATTAGACACCCTTCAATGCCAAAAAATAGACAAATTTGGGGCATAGTATAAGAATAAAAAATGAAGATTGTGCCCAACGCATTCCTGAACAAGGGATAGTGTGTTTCATATGAAACTATCCTTCATTTTATCTTCCACACAATGCACTTTTCGATGCTCAAGGGTGCGTTGCCCTTCTTGTAAGAAAAATTTACTGTAAGGGGCTCAAAACCCTAAAAATTTGCAATTAAAGCCAATCAACTACTGAAGTTCGGGGGAAAAAAAAGGTTCAGAGCTCCAAAATGAAAATGGTAACTATTGAATGATAAAAATGAATAGTAAAACTCTTTTTATTTAGTCATATAATTGTTTGCAATGAATATTTATTCCTATGACTATGGTTTTATTATCTTTTTTATCATGAAACAGGTATTTTTAATCCATTTGATGTTGCTTTGAATAGGTTTTACAACTGATGAATAGATTAGTCATGCAACTTTATTTCAATAATGATTTGACCACAAAGCATACTTTTTATACTTATTTTTTGAGCTTTGTTAAAAACGAAAAAGGACTTGAAGCGCACTACTGTTAATTTTTCAAGCTTCGATAACAACAAAAAATAAACCCCTGGAGTCTTCTTTCATCTCTTTTTAGACTCCGATAATTTGAAAATATTGTCGAGCACTTGTCTTTTTGAGCTCGTAAAATTAAATGAATTGATATTTACTCAGTATAAGTTTAACCCTTTTCTGGATTGAGATAAACTATTTATGAAAAAGGAATACCTTGGTCAAACATGACTAAGGAGGTTCTCTCATATATTATTTTACACTTTTTTAGATCTGAAAAACAACTTTACGCAAAAGTACTTATAGAGTTTTCTTTTTGTCCTCTTTTTCAAACTCACTAAATATGAAAATGGATCTTGTTATCACTATCGTTAGGCTCGTTAAAACATAAAATGTCAATGGGCTTGTTGATCATGGAAAGAATCGAGTTTCATTCATTGCTAGACTCGTTAAATTATTAAATAGCGATACATAGTTCGCTCGAAGGGTTTAATTATTGATCAAGCATATGTTATCCTCCTCAAGCTTGTTAAAAAATAAAGATGTACTGGTCGAAAAATGACCGGGGAAAGTTTGGGAAAGTGAGAAGAACTTTTTAAGGTAACAGGTCGCTCTTGAACATGACACTTCACTCCATCACCTTGACTGTTTGGGTTGGGCAATCTTCTTGACGGTTAATTCATACCTATGGTTCATCATACCTTCACTTCGGTTTTAGGTTAATGTTGCAAACTCTTCTCAGCCTCGTCAATATGTTTAAGGGAATTCATCCAGTGAATACTCATCCTTTTGCAATACTCATTAACCTTCATTCTCATGAAATTCATCCCTAAAAATTGCTATATAAAGTCATCCTTTGTCTCCAAAATCAGTAACTCCCCTTTCGCAATAAAGTGGCTTCCTATCGACATCAAATCATCATATAAGAAGTTCACCTAGAAACATAATATTCTAGTACCATGAGGCTTGTTACAACATCAACAAGATCCTCGCTTGCAGATTTTTGATCGAAATATTTTGTTTGGCGTTCGACATCAAATCATCTATTCACACCTTACAAAATTTACTGCAGTACCTTGAGGGCCATTGAAAATAATGGTGGTTCTCTTGCGATTGTTAATAGATCACATCATTGGTTGGTAATCAAACGATGTCTTCCCATGTTTGACTACAAATCATATATTCACATGGCTAGAATTGTACTTGAATGATTGAGTGAACAAGATAAGAAGACCCCAGATCTAATTTCAGCCATTCGAGTTGCGATTTCAGGATTTTTGTACACATCATCTGTACGGTGACCTGACATACAGGTCGTCACTCAAACATGGGCCTATATCTATAGGCATGTTTGTATTGGGCACATTCCAATGTAGATGACTTTCTGCACTATGTACATGTTATTAGATAGTTTATGTGCTGAGCATGGGAATTCCTTCCCTCAACAATTTATGATCAAGAGGATATATCATGATATAATGCATTGTAATATTTATGTAGGTCGCCACTTCGCTTCAGCTCCAGCCATCATAGTGTAAATCATCTCATTCAAAAAATATTGTTATTATGATTCTGAATTCATGCTTTAGGGGGAAATCTGTTATAGGTCAATTTGGGTACCATTCCCAATGACCTAGTTAAATTGGACATCATCCCCAGAACCATGAATAGGGTCTATCATCCTCTATCATTTCAATTGCTATATGCCCTAAGCCAAAGAACAAAGACAAATCATTCCTCACTTCCCTTTCAAGGTTTCCAAGATTTTAAGTATATAGTATAACACTTATGAGCTCACCAACACAGTCTCTAAAGGGGTTAAGTGCATTGCATATTCAGGTACCTCCATTCAAAGGTGCTCTGCAAAGCACTTCCCAACACTCGAGGGTGCAATAGTCAATTGGGAGAAAAATTCTCATTATTCTGGAATCTCCACTTGGCCAGTGCCTTCTAGAATAGTGCATATGTGTTGAACTTCAAATCCATGTGTCCATTTGATACCTCTGATCTTGGGAACATGTTTTCCCTATTATTAGAAAGTCATTGATTGTAAAACTACCTTCAACTCATTTATAAATTGAGCACAGACCCTAGTGCTTAAGAAGGAAGAAGTTGAGTAGAGAAATGCCAGTGGAATTTCAATTGAGGAATTGATTTGAGTGATATGTTACTAGAGGGATGTTCATTATGATCAGGCTGGGATGATGCTGGAGATGCTAACATCAAATCAATCAGTAGTTGTAACCTCCCCTTCTATCCATTAATAAAGATTTTTGTTTAATTTCCCACATATGTATCTGTATAAGCTTTATCTTTATTATTAATTCTTATCTGATCTATATGGTTCATGTTTCATTAATTTAACTGAATAACTTGAATAGGAATCTGTATATTTCTATCTCTTTGTTGTTTAGCGTTCATTCTTGAAGCAAATATTTTGGTGATCTAGCTTGGACTTGAAGATATAACAAGAGCGACAAAAGGAGAATTGGAAGCACTTGGACTCCAAGTAAGTTTCTTGATCTGTTATGTGTGTCTATTTAATATTTGGAAAAGTATCTTCAAAATCTTTAACCTATTGTTCTAAATTCAATAAACCACATTTAAGGAAGAATGTTTTATCTGTAATTCATAATTCCGCATAACACACGACATCTCCTATGACTTTATTTTCCACTAGAAATTCATAAAGAGATTTGCATTATTAGATATAATTCTCATAGGTGTCAAGTCCATTTATGATTTATTGGCAAAAAAATATTTTAAATTTGTTTTCATTATTTGTATAGATAACAGTGACTAAGAAAAAATAACACAATTATGAAGTGGTGGTGATTACTTTCATTAAGTTTATAATCCTTTCGAGGACATATTGATACTTTGTTCCTTCAATATAATTTCATGTTACCTTTTCAATGCGTGTGTGAAGTTTTTATTGATAGCTGATCCTGCACTCTAGGAGGCCCCCCTACGAGTTGTGCGGTTTTCATCTTAAGTTTTGAAGTAGATTAGTTTATGTTCCATAGGAGTTCATTTTTTTTACACATTGCATTTTTTGTTATCTTATTCTTATCATAGAGTACTCATAAAACAACAAACACCAAAAAGAGTTAATCATTCAAAGCATCTTTGTTTACGTGTACTTAGTTTTTTATCATTTCATGTTAATCTTAGTCAATTGTTTTATTCTTTAAAGTCTAGTTTTGTTAGTTATTTTTAAGTTCTGCTATGTTAGACTGTTAATATAGTTTAGATGTTAATTTTGTACACTAGTAATATTTATTTAGTTAAATTTTAATTTATGTTATTATATTCCATTGTCATTTATTTTCAACGCAATTTAAAATTCATAGATTCGATTCTATCATTAGCTTTCTCATACAAATTAGAATAATTTTGTTCAAATTTCCATTTAGTTTGATATTTATTTCTAGTAATTAGTGCAGAATAAGTTCAATTCTGCAGCAGTAGAACTCAATTATTTTCCTTCCATGTTTTTATTTTAAAGCATTTCATTTTGTTATTTTTAAGTGTGGATTCTTGCAATATTAGATAGATATTTACTTAGAAAATCTCAATTTAGTCTCTTAGTATTGCTGATTGAAACAACATGTGCATCATTAGTTTCTAATTTGTAGTTCATTTTGCAGTTAGTTTTATTGATTTTTTCATTTAGTCATGTTCTTAGAATTCACTTAATTTACAGAATAAATCCTAGCATATATAGTGCACATACATTTCACAAGTACGTGAATCCTGGTTCACATTTAATGAAGTAAACTAAAGACTATGAATTTACCAAACATTTTGGCATCGTTTCCAGGGAAGTGTATATAGGATTTATTCTTAGGAGCATTTTAATTTCAATAAAATTGAAAAATGATAAAAATTATTTATGCTTAGATAAAGATATTCTAGGGGCATATATGCAAGTGGACGTAAATGTTTGACTCCAACATCATGACTCACCCCACCTAGACTGATGTGAGAAAAGTTCATTCTCAAGTTAAATAGTGTAGAAGACTTGTAATATGAAAATATCCATGAGGATACAAGTATTATATTAAATAGTATGAAGAATGAATTGATTGATTGTTTCAAATGAGGCCCACTTATATACCTAGGAAAGTACCTCTTCATGAAAGGTCATGTCTCATTTAGACATGTCCTTTCAAACTAATAATTAATTAACTAATTAATAATTATTTATATTATTTTATTAATTACATGTACCTCGAAGTTCTAGACCATCTATTCATACTCACATTCCATCATTGGCAGATAGAAATATAATTCTTGACGTTCTTCAATCCAAAATTCAACCCATAGATTCACCAAAATCCTCTATTGAAGTTGTAGTTGAAGAACCTACATCCCTGATAGAATATGTGGTATTTATTTCTTCAACTGGAGAACAAATTATAGGACAAGAACTAGAAGTACCTAGTGAAGAAGAAGAAGAAACTTATTTTAATATTCCATTAATAGAATAATCAGAAGAAGAGTTATACAATCCAATCATATAACACTATATTAGCTCTAAAGAATATACAATGGAAGGGGAGGGAGAAGGATAGGTACATGATGTGAACGGTGAAGTTAGCATTGGAGGTAGAAGAAGTAGAGGAGGAAATAGAGGAGGAGGTAGAGGAAGAGGTGGTAGAGGATATCCAAAACCTTTAGGATTTCCCACGTTCGATGAGGATACCACAACCACAATGAAAAGTATCTCACCCTCTATCCTCCCTAACTTACATGGAATAAGACATGAGGATCCTGAAACATTTACTTTTGAGTTCGAAGTTTTGTGTAGATATTATGATTACTTACTTGATTCTCTAAAAAATAAAAATATTTAGAGCTACTCTTAAAGCTGGAGAACTTAAATGGATTTTGGGATTAGGAACACATATTATCAGAACATGTGAAGTATTGAAAAACATGGTATTAGAAAAATATAAGGATAATTGTTTACCCCATAACCTTAAATATTAATCCTTTAAGATGATGCAAAAAAAGGATGAATATGTTCAAGATTTAGTTGAAATATTTGACTAAAATGTTAAAAGGGCTAAGGTGCATAATCTTGATGATGGAACTTTGAAAGCTATTTTGCTAATATCTATTGGAGATGAGAGGATTTATATCCTCAATTTAATGGGAAAATGCTATGTTTCTCATCCTTAATTTATAGACATTTGTGAACTATGTACACATATTTCAGGAGGTAAGGCTAGAATCGAGAAAAATCAAAGAGACCTTGTCATGACCAAAATTAATAAATATGAAACTGGGATAATAAGTACAGCTGATATAGAAAATTTTCATGATAAATTTAAAACAAATATTTTAGGGAGTCATAGTGAACAACCAGATACCCTTGAAATACAAAATAAGAAAATGTCTGAAAATTTTGCATTATCTATATTTTTTCCAAGATGTACAAAGAGACATACCTTGAGAGAATTTCCTATTGATAGTGTATAAATTTGTATCATATGTGTTGAGAATAATAATAATAATGAGTGTCCTTCAAGACCTAGTCTTAAATTTGCATTTCAAGGTGAATATGGGACAAGACAAGACGAATCTCACTATTTTGTTGCTAAAATACCATGGAAAAATTCACAACCAAATATGACTCAACGCTTTAACACTCAATCATATTCACAACGAAAAAATAATTGGACTGCACCTATTCCTTGGAAACCTTGGCCTCCACAATCTCAAAGAACATATTGGGAACAAATTTGGAAAAGCCTTTATGGTAAATACCCTCAATATCCTCAATTCCAACAACCTTATTGTTACTTTCCGCCACCATGTTTTCCTGAGCCCACTCAACCCTTTCAATTTAAAAAGCCAAACCAAAAAATTTCATTACCATTTCCTCAAAAACTAAATCAAATGAGTGACCAACCACTTCCTAACCCAAATAATAAAAATCAACAAGTTATTTATAATGTTGAAGGACAAAATTTTAAATCTTGTAGGATAACATCAGTAGGACTAAATGATGTTCAACTTAGATTTGGTAGAGTTTTGTAAAATAAGTCACCAATAGTTATCATCCACGAATCTAAAGAGGATGAGATTCATGAAAAAGATGAAAGTCTTGATCAAGAAAGTACTCTTATAAGGAAATATAACCCTATACAATGAAAGGATTATCAAATAAAAGAAGCTCCTACAATTCCTCTAATAGTACAACCTTCTATTTCTTTACAAGAACCACCTTTTTCCGAAATACTTAAAATTGATAAAGGAATAGAAAGATAGATTATTCTACTATACTATGACATGGTAGATGACCTTAAGAATTTATTCATCAAAATTCATTTAGTCCAAGAAAAAAATGAAATACCGATATTTGCAAAAACCATCAATGATATATGTATTCGAAAACTAGGAAGAATTTTTTTTTTTAAAAAGATCCAATTGGTAGGGAAAATTGTTGATATTATGATGGGTAAAACTATTTTCCAAAAATATTTAGATCTAGGAAGCTCCATTGTAAAAATCTCTATCAATGGTATCGAGATCCAAAATACTCCAATTTATCTAGGAGAATCCATTAATATAATGACTAAATAGAGCATGGAACAACTAAAACTTTCAAATATTTAGTATACTCCAACATTATTACAATTAACAGACAAATATGTTATTAAACCAGATAGAGTGTTAGAAGATATATTTGTTTCTCTATATTCTTGAGAATATCCTATAGAGTTTATGATTTTAACTCCCAAGAATAATTTAGGAGGATATCCATTGATATTACGTAGACCTTGGCTAGCTACAATAGACGCATTCATAAGTTGTAGATAAGGAGATATGTATATATATGGTGGAAATTCCACAAAAAAATTCACACTGTATCCTCCTTCAAAAACTGTAACCAAAATAAAAACTGAAATATGGATATATGATGATGAAGAATTTGATAACATGCAATCAATTTATGCTTTCTCATAGTTATATGAAGAAAATCAGCTAATCAGTTTGATGAAAAATAATGATTCTTTTTCTTATTATAAACAAAATATAATTTTTTAGGAAGAATGTAACATTGAAAATTGATGACCACATCAATTTTCTTTACACTCTATGGAGAAATTTGACAATTTTCAAGTAGAAATATTTCCAGGTAAAACATTAAATATTAACAATAATCTAGAGGAATTTCGAAAGAGAAAATTAATAATGATGCTACAAAAAAATTATTCTCCTTATGCATGGGAACATACCGATATTAAATTAATTGATCCTAAAACTTGTATCACATTTATATTGAAAAAAATGCCAACCCATTTTGAACTACCCCAAAGGAAAATGAATCCAAATCTAAGGGAAATTTTAAATAGGAGTTACAAAAACTGTTGAATGTGAATTTCATTTTTCCTATATCAGATAGTCAATGGGTAGCACCTCTAGTGATTGTTCGAAAGAAGAATGGGAAATGGAGAGTATGTATTGATTACAGAGAATTAAACAAATCCACTTTGAAAGAACATTTTACACTACCATTTTTAGATGAAGCATTAGATACCTTGGTAGGAAATAATTAATTTTCATTCTTAAATGGTTTTAGTGGATACAATAAAATCAAAGTGGTGTGAGAATATCAAGATAAAACTACATTTCCATGTCGTTGGGGAACATATGCGTATAGGGTACTTCATTTTGGATTATGTAATGCATGTGCCACATTTCAAAGAGAAATATTATGTGGTTTTATGATCTAATTCATGATTGTGTGGATGTGTACATGGATGATTTTACTATATATTGATATTATTTTGAATAAGTTATGGAAAATTTAGAAAAAAATCTTACTAGATGTACAGAAAAAAAATGTTTCATTAAGCCATGAAAAATGTTTTATTGATCTGGAGCTATGCAGGAACACAATAATATACAGAAATATACATAAAAAAAGAGATGCAGTAGAAATAATTCTTCATTTCATTGATATAAAATAACATAAATATGCATACAGATATAATGGAAATAAAATAGCTAGGGCGCTAGTAGCTTATCTATGAGAAGAGATGTGGTGGCTACAAGCCTTTGAATTGTGTTACAACGAGGCTAAAGGGCCTATTTATTATTGAGAAACAATGGAAAAATATAAATGTCCAAAAGCCTAACCATAGGGGATGAAGTGCCAAAACAATGGGCCGAGTTTGGGTAAATTGGTGTTTCAACTTCCTTGGGACGTAACTCTGGCATACAATTTATGTTTGACGTGTATCATACCTTGTTAGAAAGATATATATGAGGAGTACAACTTGAGGTGTGAGAAACATCAGTCCACATACCCTTGTTACTACCAGTTTTCCCAGAAAACATCGTTTAGGGCGTCAAAATAGCTCCAAAAGTTCAAGACCCGAAAAACTGCAAAAAATAGTAAGATGTGTTGAAACTAAAAAAATGAAAGAAATGATGGTGGTTTTTCAAATGGAATAGGTGGGTGGACACCGATATCCACATGGATCATTACTGCCCCAAAACATCTGAAGTTCAGGACCCAAAATCCTGCTAAAAATAGTAAGATGTGCTGAAAGTGAAAAGCTAAAAGAACCAATGGTGGGGGTTCAAATGGAATAGGTGGGTTGCCACCATTATCCAACTGGATCATTCCTACCCGCTTAGGAAGCAATGGTCCACATTCCTTTGAGATCCCACCTGAGATGAGGCAAGTTATGTTGAGCTGGGTATTAGATTTGTCGAAGATGTCATGGACCTGCGAGTCAACATGCTAGGTGCAATCAGTATTTTTGGTTTCTTTATTAGGCTCAAAAAATACATGTGTGGATTATGTTTTTGTAGTCATATGAGGTATGGAAAAATCAGGCAACAATATGTCGGGGGCCAGATCAATGGAGTGCTTGTCCTACAGTGTAAAGGAACCTCTCTGAGTGAGGAGAAAATTTCCTTGTATTCCTCCATGAATTTTTCCTTCTGCTGCAGCCATGTAGGGGAGCCTTGTTTCGAGGTTGTGGCCACAATATTCTTCTTTCCATGTGAGAGATTTGTAAGGAAAATAAATTTCCTAGTTTGGGAAACATTCTTACAACTTTGTTTTGTAGTAGTCAAAGAGATGACAGGAGGTGGAACTATCTCTAGTATCATGTACAAGTTATTTCCTAAAGTAATAATAAGAGGACGAGACCTAGAATCATATATAGCATATCACCTCCACAAGTATGGTTGGCCCAATAATACATCATTTACATCAAGAGGAGCAACATCACACAATACCTCATCAGTGAATGGCTTGATGTTGTACGGAAGGTAGCACTGTTGGCGGAAGCAGAGATCTCTCCCTGGGTGAAGCCACCCAATGGTATACGGTTGTAGGTGTGCTATGGTTGGTGGGTTGAGCCACTTCACGACCTCTACTGAAATGAGGTTATTTTGTCTTCCGCTATTAACAGGGAATTGCATTTCAAAACCCTTCACCCATATCTGCGAATGGAACAGGCACTCCCACTCCTCTGGATCCTTGGGATCCTCCCTCTGGAGCTTGGTGGTGGCAACAGTGGCACGGGGATCTGCATCAATGATATTCTTCGCTTTGTCATTACCTTTGTCTAGTTCTCACTCAGGATTAGAAAATTTATTTGATTCAGGTGCCTTTACTTTGGCCACCAATGACTGTTTGGCCCGACACTTGTTTGTGATGTGAATGGGGTTATTATGAAATTCACACCACTTCCTTGTTTCCTTATTTTGATTTTTGGTTTTTTTCTAAGTCGTCCCGCTTTGGCCTTGCCCTTTTTTATGTGGTTCGGGGGTGCCTTTCCCTAGCTTCGAATTCGCGGATCCAAAGTCTCGCTTCTTCTGCTTAAATTTATGCTCGATCCTGGAGACATAGCGATATGTCATGCCAAGTGATGTAATGTCGACAAACTCCATTTCCTCCTAAATGTGTTTGTGTAGACAGTTGTGGTACTTGATCACAAAATGTCTCTCTGAATCTTTACTACCCAAATTTGTGCGCAAGGTATGGAACAAATTCGTCAATTCGTGTACATCTTGATCCCTTTGCTACCACAGGGTGGTCCATTGGATGTATTTGTCCTCATATCTCCCCACGGGGTAATATTGTTCCTTGATGCCGTCTCGGAACAAATTCCAAGTGGGTGTAGTCAATAACAGAGAGGTTATTTCCTATCCTTTTGCTCAAAGTAGGTTTCCCACCAGTCTTTGACATGGGGGGAAACTTTGATGAGTGCAAAAATAATATTTTCTCGATTGAAGAAATAACGGACTGAGAAATACCCTTTCAGGAAATTAAATCATATATCTATGGTGTCTGCTTCTATCTGGCCTTCAAATACATGAATTTAAAATTTTACCTATACCTTGAAGGGAGTGGCACCTCGAGAGTGGCTGTTGGCTGCAGATTCGTCGTAGGTGGGCAGTCGTTGAAGGATCTGAGCAAAGTTATCCATCATCACGTTCATTTGTTTCTCAAGGGCCTCCTCGAGTAATATTTTGATAATATATCCTACTCCCTCGTCTTTACTTTCTTCTACCATGGGAGGTCGTCGGGGTTTTCGAGGCTGATATTGAAAGGGTTAAACTAGATCAAGCCCTAACTCCTTATACCTTGACCTCGTTGGGGACATGCAAAGAAAAACAGAGAAAGAGCAGACTGCTCTGATACCATTGATCTAGATTTATGCAAGAATTCAATAAAATATAGAAATATACATAAACACAAAGATTCAACAAAAATAATGCTTGATTTCGTTAATATCAAATAACAGAAATATGCTTACAGACGCAATGGAAATAAAATAGCTGGGCGTTGGTAGCTTATCTTTGAGAAGATATGTGGCAGCTACAGGCCTATGAACTGTGTTATAATGAGGCTCGAGGGCCTACTTACTATTCAGAAACAATGGAAAACTATAAATGTCCAAAAACCTAACCCAAGGATATGAAGCGCCAAAACTATGGGCCCCATTTGGGTAAATTGGTGTTTCAACTTCCCAGGGACGTAACTTTTGCATATGATCTATGTTTGACGCACATCATATAACTCATTAGAAAGATCTATCTGAGGAGTACAACTTTTTGTGTGAGTAAAATCAATCTGCGGACCCATGTTGCTCCTGGGTTTCCCAAAAAACATCGTTTAGGGCCTCAAAATAGCTCTAGAAGTTCAATACCCGAAAAACTGCTAAAAATAGTAAGTTTTATTGAATCTGAAAAACTAAAAGAACTGATGGTGGTGTTTCAAATGGAGTAGGTGGGTGGACACCGATATCCACCTGGATCCTTACGGCCCCAAAACATGTCTGGAAGTTCAGGAGCCAAAAACCTACTAAAAATTGTAAGTTGTACTATAAGTGCAAAACTGAAAGAACCAATGGTGGGGCTCCAAATGGAATAGGTGTGTGGCCACCAATATCCACATGGATCATTTATGATGTTTAATTAAGGTACTGTTTTAGGTCACCATATTTCACGAGGTGGAATTAAGGTAGACACATCTAAGGAAGAGGTTATTTATGAAATTCCAATTCCTACCTGTCAAGGAGATGTTATAATTTTTCTCGGATTTAGAGGATACTATAGAAGATTCATAGAAGACTCTCCAAAAATAGTCTCTCAAATTTTCAAAATTCTTACAAAATATTGTGAATTTGCATGGAACTTTTATTCTTAAAAATAATTTCAAACGTTGAAACAAAGAATTACTGAAGCACCAATTTTAAGAGGACCAAATTGGTATCTCCCTTTTCACATATCTATTGATGCTTCAGACACAAGTTTAGGAGTTGTATTGGGAAAAAAAGAAATAACTCCTTATTGTATTTATTACACAAGTAAAATTTTGACTCTAACAGAGTTAAATTGAATTGTAACTGAAAAGGATGTTTTAGTTGTTGTGCATGGCATTAAAAAATTTCGTCTTTACATTACTAATTATGAAAATTTTATTCATACTTATTATTCTTCCATTAGATACTTACTAAAAAAACCAAATACTAATGGAAAAATTAGAATTTGGTTGTTACTATTACAATAATTCAAGATTAATTTATGAAACCAACTCCAAAAATAGAAGAAAAGAGATATCAATGCCTTAGAAATCAGCCAGTTCGAGGGGGAAACCTCCTTTACATTACATAAATGAAAAATTATTAGATGATACAAATGACAAAACCTCCTTTCTATATATAGGAGTCCTTGGGGTCACATTATAATCCTAGAAGACATAAAAATAATAATTTATGGGAACAATAATAATAATAATAAGGGAATACACTAGTATTATAGGGACCTAACGTTCACCTCTCCTTCAAAAAAGTGTTGTTCTCAACGCTTGATTATTTCTCGATGCTTCTATATAAAATTATCATCCTCCCATGTGGAATCTTCAGCAGGTAAGTTCTTCCACTTTCTGAGATACTCTCAAATTGATTAATCTCGAAGTTGTCAAGTTCTTGTTTCTGTGACTGCTTCAAAAATTATTTTGCTCTAATGTTGACCTTTCTTTTGTTTCATTCAATTCTACACCAAAGTCAGGTTATCCTTTGAGAGTTGGAGAGCTTTTTGTTGATGCTTGATGTGATCTTCCACCAATCTATCATCTATATTAGCTTTGATTTTATACTTAAAACCGTCCAAATTAGCCTCCATTTTTTCTTTTAAACCGTCTATGTCATCTCTGATTTCTCTTTGTAAGATCGAAATTTATTGCACTTGCTACCATAATTTTGATATATCATACTACAATTATTTCTCTTAATATGTCATAGTAGAGCTTTATGAGTGCTTAATGGGTGTTTAATTCTTTTTTGGAGGAATTATATAACTCAATACTAATATATTTGCTTCCATATTACCTTCGAATCACTTCAAACTGATTTTTCAAACAAACATTATGCAAACTTGTTTAAAAATTGCACACTTTTTTCTTCCTTCTGAGGACCTTGATATTGAAACTGATGTATCTCTATAATTTCAGATCCTTGAAGGCTGATATTGAGGATTCAGTCTTGTAATAGCCCTCAAATTCTTCTTTCCAATGCCATAAGTCTGACTTGATTTGGATTCTCCAAGGCAAAGTTATACCTAATCTCCTGCAATGACCTAATTATGGACTAGTTCAATAGAGAGAACTTCTACGGTGCGCCACATGTAACTTTTTCCTCCTTCGGCTCTGAAATTGGTACACAGGAAACTATTGTCAGTGTACTTTCAGATAATTTTTACATAATTCCAATCCGATGCTTAGAGATGGAGTTATGATAATTTTCCCAAGGTCACCTCTTTTAGATCAAATTTGGGAGCCTGCAAAAACCCTAACTTCTAGAAATCATATTTGTGAAAATATTTCGAACCAAGATCTGAAATTTTTACACAGAATTCTTAAGGATTTCTCCACAAATGGTTTTTTTTAGCTTCTAAACCTTTGTAGAAAAAACATTTATAGAGAAAATTCTACAATGCCATGTTTGAAGCATTGAAACCCTAGCATCCAAAGCTCTGATACCAAATGTTATTAAACTAACTCAAAAAATAGAATAAAAGAGAGATAAACGGCTTATAAATGAGTGAATTAGAGGGGGAAACCTTTTTTACATTACATAAATGAAAAATTCTTGGAGGATACAAATGATAAAACCTCCTTTATATATATAGGAGTCCTTGGGGTCCCAATAAAATCCTAGCCTACCTAACAATAATAATGTATGGGAACAATAATAACAATAAGGGTCTACACTAGTATTATAGGGACCTAACATATTACTATTCTTGATGGACCTGGAAGATAAAACACAATTTGTAATTTCCTTTCCAAAATAAAAAGTGATAATGTTGATGTTTGTGTAAAAGAAAACTTTCCTAATGAATATATTTTTGCAGTATCTACTAAAGTTCCTTGGTTTGCAAATAGTGCCAATTATTTGGCCACCTGAAAATTTCCACCATAATTGTCAGCAAGAGAAAGGAAAAATATTATCAAAACCACTGCATCTTATTCATAGATAGATGGGGAATTATACAAAATTGGACTAGATTTGATCCTTCGAAGATGCGTTCAAGAAGATGAAGTACCGAAAATTCTAAAAGCTTGCCATGATGAACCATATGGAGGGAATTTTGGTAGAAAAAGAACTACTTAAAAAATCCTTCTTTTGGGATATTATTGCCCATGTATTTTCAAATATTCCAAAGAATATGTCAAAATATTTGATAGCTATCAGAGAATAGGAAACTGAGTACCTTCATATGAAATTCCTCTACAACCTTAGGTACGTGTAAAGACTTTTGAAAAAAGGGCTCTAGATTTTGTTGGATCTACAAATCCTCTATCCAAACAGAAAAGGTACATACGTGTTTGCACTGATTATGTGACCAAATGGGTAGAAGCTAAGCCTCTTTTATTTTCAATTGAAAATTTTGTACTAACATTACTTTTGAGGATGTTTTTACTTGTTTCGGTGTTCGAAGAGAAATTGTGATAGATCAGGGTACCCAATTCACATATAAGTTGGTACAGAAGGTTATGGAGCAACATAAAATAAAGCATCAAAAGTCTACTCCATATCATCCATATGCCAATGGGTAGGTAGAATCTACTAACAAGGTTCTTGAAGCAATTCTTACCAAAACTATGCATTTGGATAGAAAGGATTGGGAAGAAAAAATTCCAAAAGCACTATGGGAATATAGAACCACATGGGGAAACACAATTGGGCATAATTTTTATGAGCTTGTATATGGGAAGCAATTTTTGTTTCAAATTTAGTTCCAAGTAGAGACCTATAGAACGACTGCTAAATTTGGCGTTTACCTGTCAAAAGCTCAGAAGCAAAGGCTAGCACAATTAAATGAGCTAGATGAAATTCAACATGATGTTATTCAAAGAACTAGCATAGTGCAACAAAAAAGATAAAAATGGCATGAAAATTTCATTAGATACAAAAGATTAAATAATTTCAAGGAAAGTTTCAAACTCATTGGCTTGATCCTTATGAGATTGATACTTTTTTTTGACAATGGAGAAGTCAAAATCAAGACTATTGATGATGAATAACTTTCTATCCTTCTTAATGGCCATAGATTGAGATTATATCATAAGCCATTGACAAAGGAGGAATTTGTTAAGTATTTGTAAGAAAATTTCGAGTTTAATTTGATTAAGAAGGGATATTTTCCTCCTCACTTTTCAAATTCATTGTAATTACTTTTTCAGTAAAAATAAAATACAAAAAAAATGAATAATAATAATAATAATAATAATAAATGTATAAACTTCAAAATGAACCTTTTTGGCATGTTTATACATAAAATATTGATTAAAAACCAAGATTTCTTGGCAATTCATATTTTCATAGATCCTTTTACTCTTATCCCTACTTCCTTTTAACTGTTTCTTTTTTCAAGTTTTCAAGTTACCAGCTATCAAAAATAAGGAATTATTATCCAATAGATCCATAAGATGAACAAACAAAATTCCTATCATTCTGCAGCCAGTTCACATTTCTACAACCAAAATCAAGTTCAACAACATAAAGGTATCAAAAGAAACATTAAGGTACGTAAGAATACTTATGCTATGTTTCATTTTAAAAAGTAGCTTTTAAATTATAAATATTTTAACCATTATGACCTTAACCCCTCATCATTGCACACTTGTCACATCAAGGTCCGATTAATATATCAAGCACATAACACCAGTCCTTTGAAATTGGATCTAGGAAGTTGTGCAAGTATAAGTTGAACTTAACATGAATTCCTCCATCAATACCCTACCCCACCATCATTTAAAATCCACTCCATATTCATTCCTCATTTTTAAGCTTTAATTCTTCATTTTTATTCCATTTCACAGTCGAAGAGAGAATTCTAGGATGAAGCCTTCTCCTCATGATAGGTACGCTTGTTCAGTATGAACCAAATGGTGAGAAATTTCTCCAGGCTTATTCTAGGGTTAAGGAGTAGTTACAACAGGTGGGTTGACTCTAGTTCTTTGATAAGTTCAATATATATGAACCAAATGTTACTAAAGAATTCACTCGAGCCTTTGATGGAGTAGAGGCCAAAACTGGGGAGATCAAACTCATTCTCATAGAATCGGTGATAACAGAAGCAAAAAGATGCCAAAATAATGGATAAAGATGAATTAAAAACATAAAAATTAAGGAGAATGATTGGGTAAACTTATTAAAGGAACCAGGAATGGACCTATCCATTTTCAGGGAGGGTATTCCTATCATAAGATTAAAAGGAAAATGGCGAAATCTTGTATTAGTAGTTCAGAAATTGATAACCTGCGAGGGAAGATTTGTAACAATATTTGTTTATCATGATAGGCTTATGATGCACTTTGTTGATGAGTTTGAAATAAATTTACCATACTTTTTACTGCAAATATTGAAGAAAATGACATTTAGTATTCAAAGAGAATATAGGTCCATAGATAGTTCTTCGTACCATCATGGACTCATTAATATCTTGTTAGAAGCACATTTGCAATAAAAAGGGGATAATTGGCAGCATTTATTGCTAAGAAATCATTTTGTGGAAGCTACAAAGAAAGAACCTAGAATCAAAGCCAAAATAAGTACGATAAAATTAAACCCTAGTCGTGAAAAAGAGAGAATCCAAGAAGAAATTCAAAAGAAAATGTGACTGAAATTCTAGAATACCCATTTGAGGAAACTACTCCACTGTCCCAATTTTAAAAATTCAACAACAAAAGCGAAAAAAAAAGAGTTTAGAAGAAATAAATCCAACCAAATCCGTCCCATATATGAATTAAAGAAGAAACCAGAAAGCAGTTAATAAATAAATAAATAAATAAAAATAAATAAAAAGTTCAGGAATAAATGTAAGGAAGAGGAGAATTTCATAATTATCAAAAAATACTCGATCAGCAGAGATGATTGATCTTGAACATGAATGATTTAATACACCTCCTCTTATATTCAGTCTAGCAAGAAGTCTAATAGGCTGTCCAACAAGGTGTTAGGGTCCCGTGATTTGGCCGATTGGTGAGCCAAATGACGATGTAACATCAAACCAAGCTTTGGAGCCCAAGGAACTAGCCTTCCTGGACTCAGAGAGGGCTCTCTCTATTAGATGTAAAAGATATCGGTGTGTTCGCTTATGGTGTTCTGATATTAGGCTAGTTATGAAGTGAGTTTTTTTATTTTTGGTTTTTAAGTTTGTGAGGGATAAAACTGATCAAAGATATAAAAATGGATAACAAGAAGTCAGATCAATTGGGCTATGGGGTCAAACAGGTCAAGGAAGCTATGAGATGATGATGCAAGGTTGTTGTAGGGCCGATTTGATTCACGGTAGAAGGGATCTTTGGGCAGAATGGAGTAAATGGACATCAAGCTTGTGAAAGACGAGGGATTTCAAGTGTAATTAGTTGATAGCAGACATAAACATGTTATAGCAAGCCATTAATCATGCTAAGTGTAACTATGAGCTAATTAATACACAGAAATCAAACATTCCAGCCATACATAGAAGTATAAGACCCTCTAACTTTGGGAAATGGCTATCAGACTTTGGGGAAAACACATAAGACAAACTAACAACTCATAAACTATGCCGGAACGCCTAAACATAGTCTCTAAGTCATTGGGCACTTGGACAAACAAGTTTTCATAGTTTTAGGCAAAGGGCTAGATCGGGACTAGGCCTCCTTGGTTCAACAAGATGATCAACAAATCAGTCAAAGAGAAAGTTTTATGGACAGAACTATGGACAGCTTATAGGTAGGCAGGGAACACCATACATCCTACTCAACATGCATAGAACTTGTAAATAAAACTAGCAAACATTATCCTTAAGTTACTAAAGAGCAGTTAAGAATTCTTTAGCATAACTAAGGAAGAAGAAAACATCAAGCTATGAAGATTCAAGAATTTTGAGGTGCCTCCATGGGCATATCTCAAAATCAATCTCTACTGATCTATAGCAGCAAGAAGCATGTATTATGAATGAAAACTAGAAGACAAAAACATAGCAAGAAACACTATACCATTCTACCATGTCATGGAATCCATCACCAAACCTTCATCATTCATCAAAAGCATCCAAGAGGCAGTCCAAAAATCATAACACAAGTATGTTCTTCAAAGCTCATATGACCAATATATTGATTCTTCTCTCAAGTTCGGCCTTGTTTTACAATGAAGCCTTGTGGAATAAATAGGCTTGAGTGAGGAAAACCTCATGGAGCAACTAGCTATCCCATTGGCCTAATCAAAATATCTAAACTTGTCCTTGAGGCTTTGCAAAGCCCAAGGCACAAAATATCCCATAAAATATCTAAAAAATGCTAAAAATGGAATTATATTGACTTTGCAACATTTTCCAAGTGCAAAAATAGCTAAACGCACATTTGGAAAAAGCAGATTTTTGAGGTTCAAAAATTACAAAAATACTTCAAAATTATATCAGGAAAAGGTCCCCTGACTTGCCGGAAACATTTGGCAGCCTTCCTGATGTCGAAACGAGGCTCATGATAGCTCGTTGGAAAGCTATGAGTGTCTACTTTCTGGTGCAACTGAAATTTCTTCAATCTGATACACAGAAGTCCTCCAAATATACACCTGTGTATAAAAAGCCAGAAAATTACAGTCTGCTGATAGACCGGGCAGAGTGTGAAAAATGTGAGCCTTTTTCGCTATTTTGAAGGGGAAAATGATCTCCAAATGCTCTGAAAATCAGTGAGGACCTGCTCATGAAATTATTCCATCTGATGGTACCATTCTCCTCCCTTGACGAATCCTCAAAATGAAATGGCGAATTTATGAGTTTTTGACCAAAAACCCAAAAATGCCAAAAAACCAAAAAATGTCAAAATGAGCTCAAAATTGGGGTGCATGACCCTCAAGGGTCCTTAGCAATGTGTTCCAAAGCTGAAGCGAAAATGTCGAGTGATGATGTGCCTTTCTTCTCTTTCCGTGCCGGGCGCTTCTTGAAATTGTTGTTTATCACTACTGAGTTACTGCTGTTCAGCACTCTTCTCCTCTTTTTCCTGCTGCTGCTCATCTTTACCACTGTCATGCTGCTCTTGTTGTCTTTCCTAGAGGGGCATATTGATCCAGATGTGCTCCTGAAAAACCAAAATGCTTCCAAGTCTTGGGAATGGCCTTCTTTAAACCAAACTCTGTCCTAGCCTGTAACTTTGCTATTAAGCAACAAGTGATTTCAAAGATAGTGTGAAAATGCTCTTTTTGGTGTAAGACCTTTGTTCCTTGAGAATGATGCCTTTCTAGCCTTTGTATATCAATCATTCAACATTCATAATGAATACACAGTCAAAGGAGAAAACATACAGTCAAGGTGACTGTTTATAGAACAAAGGTGGCGGGGCTTTGAAATGCTTTTGAGGTTTTAACAAAAGGCCTGTAGGAGTTTTGTCTTTTAAACAGTCGAGGCTCTCTTTCAACATAAAACCTTGCTTCTCTAGAATACTGCCTTTCCAACCTCTGAGTGTCAACCTTTAACAAATAGACTTTGAAGAAAAAAAAAAGACAATCAATCAGTACACACAGCCAACAATGATCTCTTTTGTGTGTGTGGTGACGGTACCCTGCCCTTTGATGCTTTGAAGATATAAGATACCCTGTCTTTTGAAAAGGCAAGGTGAAAACACAGTTTTGAGTCCAAGACCCCTTTCTTTGTAGGCACTTCATCAGCATATCCAGCACTATACCACAGTTTTAAACAAAAGATATCCTCACAGTAAAAGCACTGGTTTATGGATATGGTGACAGAGTTTGAAAAGTTTTTTATGCTGTGATAACAAAACTTGTAGCAGTCTAATGCCAATAAACTCCTCTTCAAATCAAAACACTGCCCTCCTCATATGTAGCTCACCAAATATATTTAATAACATAAACACAGTCGATCAATAAGTATCTTCATAGTCACAGTTTTATGTGTTATGGGATTAGGTGACAGAGCTCCGTAGTGTTTGATGTGTCAATGCAGGTCTTGTAGTCAGTCAAATATCAACAAAACTCCTTTTGAAACAGCACACTGTCCTCCTTTTACTGTCCTTTGCACCAGCTTGATAAAAAACTCCTAAATGCAATGAGCTTTACTTACTGATTCTGCCTTATGGAGCTGAGAGTTAAAACATTGTTTTTTCTCCCTTTAATAAAAGGAAACTCCTTTAAAAGATAAAAAATGTTCATATCATGGCTGTGTCAAAAACTTACCTACTGTCTTCACCCTTAAAACACTCTATCTCTTCTTTCTTCATCACGGTTCAAGGGTAGTTTCATTGGTTATTCATACCAATGCAAATTCCACCTTTTTATGTTTTACTTCTAGTCAATCACAACCATTCCAAACCTGGAACTTTAAACAAGAAGAATAACTCTTTTTGATGTTGTATTCAATCATGCACATAGCTGACAGAGTTGCAACTTTGTCTCATCACAGTAGGGTTAGCTCCAATGGATATTCATACAAATGCAAATTCAACCCTCTGTAAAGTTTCACCACTAGCCAACATAAAACACCACAAGTCTTGATTTTTTCTGTAGACCAAATTATCCATCCTCTCTTGGTGATCTTAACAAAGAAAAAAAGGCACATTGAATACCTTGAAACCGATGATGATGTTTCTTGTGGAGCTTGAGCAGCGTTTCTGGGCTTCTTCTTCAAATACTGTGTTTTTGCCTTCAAATAGTGCCTTTCATCCTTTAACATTGTTTGGGGGACAGTTGGCTTGGTCCTTGTCATTCATCAAATACACTACCCTACTATCACTGCTTGGGAGGCATCTTGACTAGGATGCGCTTCTGAAAAAACCAAAACTGCCTCAAGAGTTCTTGAAATGTGTTCTTTAATCAAAACTATATCTCAGCTGTCAATCACTATTTGACAGGGCGGAAATGGTTTGAAATGTTATGTGAGAAGCTCTCTTTGGTGTTAAGTCTCTGCTCCTTCAAAAACCTTGTCTTTTCCTCCCTTTGTAAGCCAAACAACCAATAATTATAATGAACACACAGTCAAACAAAGTGTATACACAGTCAAAGGTCACTGTGTAATAGATAAGGTGGCAGCTCTTGCAATGTTTTTATGTGGTCACAAAAGTCTGTAGCCGTCAAATACCAATAAAATCCTTTTCAATCAAAACATTGTTGTCTTTACACTCTACTGCTCTTTATATCAGTTTGACAATACCTTGAGATGCGAATGGTAACTTGACTTACTGCCTATGCTTTATGGAACGGAAAGTTAAAACATTGTTTTATCCCTTTAACAGAATAGAAGAAGCTCCATTGAAAAAATGCTCATATGATGACTGTGTTGAAAATGACCTACTGTTTTCATTTCTCAAACCCTGTGTTTTCGCTTTTGAAACAGTGCCTTCCTCCTCTCAAGACTGTTTGAGGGCTGTCTATAAAGTCTTTTGACATCAACAAAATTGGACCACCATTTAGTTGTGCTCACTGCTGGACAAATGTAGCTTATTGCAAACCATGACTTTCAACTCCTTTCCACCACTTAACAACTTTGAAAATATCAAGGGAGGCGTATAGAGTACCTTTGAAACACGATGGAAGGCTTTTCCCGAGAGTTTGAGCAGCTATGGAAAGAGTTTTTTAAGGTTTTTGAGTGAATTTTGACCATTTCTACAGGAGTGTCGCGGGCTGCTACAGGCGCGGCGCGCAGCAGTGCATTCCTTTGTAAATTTTTTGCACAGCCGCGTCGCGCACTTTTCCAGGAGTGTCGTGCAAGTTTGCAGTCCATTTTGAAGGCCTTCCCGGTGTCGGAATTGGGTGCGAGATGGCTCGTTGGAAATATGTGGAAGTCTAATTTCTAGAACAACTTGAATTTTTCCATTTGGAGTCCATTTGATTGTTCAAAAATTGATTTTCCCAACACTGGTCAAAACTGGTGAATCCTGGTGCAGAAATGCATCGAGCTGTTTGTAGGCCATTTTTGAATGCCTTCCTTTTGTCAGAATTTGGCGCGAGATGGCTTGTTGGAAAGCTGTGGAAGTATACTTTCCATAACAGCTTGAATGTTTTCATTTTGTGTCCATTTGATCCTTCAAAAACTGACTGTCCCATCACTGGTCAAAAATGGTGAATGCTGGTGCAGAAAAACATAGCGTTGATTGCAGGCTACTTTTGGATGCCTTCCTTTTGTCAGAATTTGGCGCGAGATGGCTCATCGGAAAGCTATGGAAGTCTAATTTCCATAAAAATTTTAATTTTTTCTTTTGGAATCAATTTTTTTGTTCAAAATCTGACTTTCCCATCACTGGTCAAAATGATGAATCCTGGTGCAGAAATTTTCCCGTGACATCTGAATTTTTCACGTTTCTCAAAAACCATGATACCTGTGTAGAAACTGAAGTAGTTTTTTATTATTGAACCTATGAGGGACAAAAACCTCTCTCAATTTTGTAAATTTCATCTCCATTTTTTCAGAAACACATTTTGAACCGAACTGCCCAAGCGCTCTTTAACCTCTGTCTTTGTATGGCTTTGTCTCCCCGGTTACCTTTTAACATAGCAACCCAAATTTTGAATAATACCCTGATGAATATCAAACCATCCTTTGCCACTTTTTTTTTAACACTGTTGATGGCATTTTTCATGTAAACCCCACTTCAAAACTGTTTAAAAAATCCTGAAGATTGCTTTATTATTTGAAGGGAATAGGGTTTGTCTTTTCACCTTGCTTTGACAACATTCTATCTTTACTTGCTTTTTCAACCTGTTTCCCACTGTAGATGCCAAGTTTGCTGACCCTATTTGGACTCGATCATGGCCCTCTAATTTGAGAAAGGCGCCTCTTTTTCAAAATACTTCCCTGCCTGTAGGTGTATCATCTATGATATCTCTGTCTTTTGGAATAATGAAAAATTGTGTTTGTTTCAAATCATCTAAACAATGACAGTCTATTAAAACAAACTCCTTTTCCTATTCATAAAATTGTATACCTATTCACAATTTCCTTTTGGGAACTAATCTTGAACTGCCTCCCATCATTTGTGATGTATATCTGAAAGGAGAAATCTTATGAACCAGGAGGAACAGGTCTCTTGGAAACATAGTTATCATTTCCTTTGACCAGTGCATTGATCTTCTTGTAACAGACTCATTCCAACGTTCAAATATGTCCACTGCTTGACCCCTTTGGTGACGTTTTTAACAAGGAAAAACCACTCAAGATCTGTGAAAGAGCATTGAAAGCTGTTTTGTTATTTAACAGGAGATGGTCTGTCTTCTTCCAACTTGTGTGATAATTTCTGCTTCCAGGTGATTTATAAGCTCCTCCTTGGATTGTAAGCACCATATTTTAGTTGCATCCATTCATACTATATTTCTCTGTTTACTTGAAAGGCGCTCCTTTAGATTTCTTGGCATGTAACAGTGAGGTGTTGTTTGACCCCTTCTCCTAAGGAAACTGCCCCCTTTTGTATAAATGGCATGCATATTCAAATTGTATCCTGTCCACCATGATGTATAGTTTGAAAGACATTTCCCTATGAGTAGGAAAACCAATACCTTTTGAATCATAAACACCATCTATTACCTGTGCAATGACTTCTGTTTTCCTTCTTTGTCTCTTTCCACTGCACCTTTTGACCAGTCAGTTTTAACAACATTCAATGCCTTGGCCATCTGCTCATAAACGAAGGAGGCCCTTCACTTGGCAAAGTGTCTGAAGATTGCTTGATAAGCCTGCCTGACAAGGGTTTTTCTTGGATATGATGGTAAGCAAACAACTTGAAAAAATTAATATTTTTACCTCTGCCTGTGATCACTACTGTGCTTCAGAAAAAACCCTAGTCGAGGTGTCACTGTCTCACTGCACTGCTCTTTGCTGAGGGGAGCTGAAATGTCACCATTTGCCTTGGTCAACTTATGACAAAATATTTGAAAGATAGTCTCTGTGACTATGGAGATTAGCACCCTTTGAAAAACCAAACACCTTTTCTTCTGCCTGTGTAATGACCCGATTTGTCATCATCTCTTCAATTTGGTCTTGTGGAAAAGCAGGCTGCTTATGATCAGAATTGTTTTTACTAATGATATGCCTCTCTAAAGTTTAACAATTCACATGATTTGAAAACTTCAAATGACTTGCTTTACAAGACCTGAACTCTGTTTTCCCTTTAACTTGCATACTTCAGACTGTAGCGCTGCTATGATTATCACTTATACTCAGAAAACCTAGAGTCTGTGTTTCACTGCTTAGCAAAAAGCAAAACTGGGCTTTTGCAATCCTTAAAGTCAATACTGGCCAGCGCCCTCTGCTTGTAGATGAAGGAGGCGCCCTAACCCTCTGCTTGTAAATGAAGGAGGTTCTGGGCCATGACAAATTACCAGTTTGCTGTGACAGTGGTGTCTTTCTCTTACTGTGATCTTCATGCTGGAAAGAGCTGTAAGGTCTTGATGAGTGACTCTTTGCTTTGCAGATATATCTCAGGTTCATGTTACATTTAGAAGCAGTTGTTCTTCTAACTGTAGATTCAAGCATTTCCTCCTGAGATGAAGTTATATTTCCTGTCTTTGTAGAATCCATAAAACACTGTAAAACACCTAATAATTAGCTTGAGACTGGGGTTTATGCAGTGCTGAGACCTAGGGGTATAAGTGGCGCGACTTAGAGCTGTTATCAACTTGATTTGCAAAGTGGGAGGTCAGTCATGGTTGGTCTGTAGCAGATGGAGGCTTTTTGGCTTTTTGATGATTGCCAAGGGTAAAATGTCTTAAAGTGCCACTTCCTAACATAGGGGAGACTTTTGCAACAGACTTGGACTTTTCCTTTTGGAGCTGATGGACAGACCAGGGGGGCTGAAACTAGAAAAAATAGTGATAATGGATTTTGACTTTGACATGGGCGGACTGATAAGTAAAAGGGCGAAAAAAGTTTTATGAGGGTTTTCTAGATGACAGATTGACATATGGAATTCAGTTTCTAGAAAACTCAGCTGTAGATATAGTCATCACTAATATGTAAAAAATACTAATGGCTAACAGTGGCTCCATTTGGGGAGGGCAGCTCCTCGTCAGGAGGTGTCCAGAATTCAGATCTTTGGCTTATGAAGACCAGTGCCTTATCCATTGGTGCAAAATTTACCCTTCTTTTGATGTTATTTCTGAAAAGTGACAGCATGGTTAACATCAATGATACTTCTACCTACCCCACTATCTTTCCTAACATTTTTTCTTCACTTTGGCGCATTTGAACTAGCAGCCTTTTGACAATGCATATTTTTTCTTTTTGCAAAATGAACCTATCTATTTCTACTCTTATATCTGCCGGGAGTTCAGATTAAACTGATGAACTCCTTCATTACTCTACCTATGCTAGATCAACTGTCAAGATTAAGCAATTTGATAGGTTTTTATTCTCTAATCTAAAACATGAAATTTAAAATGATCAAATCAGGATTAGACGGTCTGATTTGTCATGCATTTGCGGCATAAAAGAAAAGTTGCACACAAATATTATTTTGCAACAAAGGAAAACTAGACAAGCGGGGCTGTAAGGTCCCACCTTACCCACCATCAGTAAGATAGAGAAGTAGATGTCACATAATCACTAATACTCATTTGCACAAAATCCTAAAGAATTAGTTACTGTAAAATTGTTTACAATAGCAAGCCTCTTTTTTTTTTTTTTAAGCTTTAGATAATGCAAGAAACAACTATCTTATTCACACTTCAGCAAATTATTAAATTCATTTCCACATTCATACCAAAAGCTTGCAAACATAGTAAGCTACACCCATTAAATAGTTTATTTATAATTTATAGTAACATAAAAACAACAGTAACTAATAATTTTACACTAACAATTTATATGCACAAAAGCTACAACCATTCAAGACTTTTGACAAACACTTTGCAAGCATGCAATTAAAAGTCATTGAGGCATTTTGTCAATTACTTGGCAATAATGAATTTAATATTATTCTTCAACATATTTATCTCATAAAATTCAGAAATTGAAACTTCAAGTGTTGGCATCTTAAAATAGGGACTAAATAATCTTAATTTTTCATCAAAGATTCAACAACAGGCGCATAAAACTCACAGCAGCAATCTGCAAAATCGCCCAGATTTCCAATCTGGGTTCTGAAAAGTATTTTTTTTGGAATGAAAGCAGGGGTTACATGTCCATTAAATACGGATACCCCCTGATGTTGGGCTGAATCAAATTAAAAATGCCCAAGAATGCGATTCTTGAAAACAACAAAATATTATAGCCTTAATGTTTTATTTATGACATTTGTCAAACATATGGAATGAAAACTTACATCTAGAGCTCTACATGAGGAAAAAAAAACCCAGAGTTATGCTACTAAGATATTCTCATTGAAATTATACATTTCTAAATCCACCATATGAGTTCTTGAAACATTTTACCACCCACAAGCTAATTCATTTGACATGATTGACAAGCTTTTTGCACCAATTGCTACAATTTAACAAACATATGGCAGCCCTAAATGCTACATCCATTAAGGCTTTTTGTCAAAATTCTGATAGTACTATTACAACAACTTGAATTAAAAAAAAAAACATTGAATTATTGATAAGAATAAGAAACATAAGCCATAACTGAAATTTATCTCCAACTTACCTCAAGCATTTGATCTTTCAAACCATATTTTAGCTGCCATTATTTTTGCATTTTCCTTTAAGGGTTGATTCTATAATTCCTCCAGGTATATTTTGGGTACATGTCCATTTTCTTACTTCTGCAAGTTAGCACTTATTCGTGCATAAATAAATGTATAACATTACTCATTCACAGATTTTGTCAAACACTTTGCAAACTATCCTAAAACCATTTATAAAACATGCATCTATTAATTATTTGAAATAGAACCATAAATCATGAAATGCTTACCCAAGACCTTTGGAATTTATTTATTGAAATTACCTTCAACAATATTTGGCTTTCCTTTCTCAAATGCTACAATACCAAGATTAGTACCATAAACTATACCAATAATAACTCCAATATTGAGATCCAAACGTCCATACATATATATATTGATCTAGTCTTCATTTTTAAATAATCAATAATATTCTAGATAACATAAGCCTAAACCAAAATTAGATGCTTACAACAATTTAAACGTCTACTTTTTATTTCATGCTAAAGCTATACTATAATTTTAGGACAATGGAAATTATACCTGAAGAGATATTCAGCTCCAATCGTTGAGGATATGATCTACCTTCGATCCCTTAACCAACTCATTTGAACCATCCGGTTTTCCACCCAACCATATCCAGGGAAAAATCCTCCTCCTGAAACCCCCAAGCTGTAAAAGCTCACAAACAGTACCAAAATACAGCAGTAGAGAGAGAGATGCAAGGAAAACTAAGGAAAATATTTTTCACTTCCTCTAAATACCACTCATGTTCAACCTCAATAGATACTTAGTAGATTAGTAAGAAATTCAGATTTGTTTTGGAAGTAATTGGATACTCTCCATATCTCTCACAACCTTCCTCAAGTCTCTTCCACTCTTGGCATCACCCTCCTCCCTCCCCTGTGAGAATACATGAGACTCATTTATATAGGAGGAGAAACCAATTCTTGTCATAAAGGAGGAGTAATATGCATGCATTGTATTCCATTTAGAGGAGTGTAACTTATGCCATTAAGGAGAGGTATGCATGCCTTATTTAAGGAGAGTGTAACATATTCATTAAAGTGAGTGTAAGAGGAATATTTTATGACACATATTTAATGAGTGTAAGAATATTTTATGACATATATTTAATGAGTGTAAGAGGAATATGCCATTCCTTGATGAGTGCATAAAAGAGAGTGTAATGTAATATTTAAAATAGAGAGAGTTACATAGAGCCATGAGAGTCATGAATGAGAGAGGTGTGAAGTGATTGAGGATATATAATTCCCTTTTAATAATAATATCATAGTCTCATAAAATATAATAATATTAATATTAATATTAATAATATTGAGGATTAAGTTGAGATTGAACTATTACAATTGATTAATCATAAGTTAAGTGATTTTCCTTCAATTATACTTATTTACCCATTGATTGGAGGTGATTTACTATTTTTCGAAAGTCACACTTGAAATGGTAGACATGACTTTCTATTTTTAGAAAGTCACTCCAAAATTGTTAGGAATGAGATTATTAAGGAAATTCATCTATGAGTTGCCCATGAGTGGTATTTTTCTTCCAGATAATAGGGATTCCGCACCCCTATTGTATGCATCTTCATGCCTTAGTAGATTGAGGACTCCGCGCCCTGATCTACTCTAAAGATCCAAGATTCCACACCTTGATCTTTTTAAATATTCAGGACTCCGCACCCCAAACACTTCCTTATAGATTCAAGACTCCGCGTCTTTATATTTCTTGGATTTAGGACTCCGCGTCCTAATCCTTTTATCATATATCCAAGACTCCACATCTTTATATTTCATGGATATAGGACTTCGCGCCCTAATTTCCATGGCTTCTCATCTATTCTGCTTTGAAACTCCGCGTTTCACCTCAAGGTACTGATTGTGAGCTCATACCCATCTGATGGTTCGTTGGTAAGGTCTTCTTCCAAGACCTGCACACATCACAATCTCATTGATCAAATAAATCAAATGAATTTCATAATTAACTTATTCAAATTTTACCAAATATTGTGCATGACTTCCACAGTCATTTTGGTTTTGGAGAAATGACTTCCGCAGTCATTTATAACTTGAGCATCCCCGTTGGCAATGACCAAGTCCCCTGCCACATCATGCTTAGTACGAGATTATGCACATATAATCATACAAATCATGTATCATCCATAAATCATAATTAACCATATGTTCCACATAACCATGATCGTCCATGGATCTGTGTCTCAATTCTAAATCACCATTCACGTCATACACTTATGTCCAAAATAGGATACCAAAAGAGAAAACATCGCTAATATTCTCTTAACCAAAATCAATCCTTGTGCACGCAACCATAGATATTATCATAAGCACACAACAACCAAGTGACCCAAACCAGGTCATAGCATATAAGCATGTACATAAGTCTTTCATACATAATATTATATCAAAATCACCATCTCTAACTGTCATCAAAGCTATCTCACTAATAAGGGACACTACATACTCCCCCTCTTGGGCTAAACTTGGCCCGAAGTTTTTCCTACGGTCATAAGATACTTAGTTCTTTTAGATTCTCCTATCAATAAGTTGTTAACCTTATGTATTTGATATATATATATATATATATATATATATTTTTTTTTTTTTTTTTTCTTCATGCCAATCCATAGTTTGGAAGCAACTCCATGAAAACTAAACATACCATTCTTAATCAAGTAGAAAATATATCCACGCCATATTAGACATGTGTTGATATAGAATACCAAATATTTCTATATCAAAACTAGCCATACAATTTATAGTACCATATAAAAATACTATTGTATATAATTGATATGATATATACTTAATTTATCTATAATAATTTGATATTCTACATGTTCTTCTTTCTCATAGTCTATATGAATCCCACATGTGTCATCTTCTTGGTTCTATAGGATGTTGAGCTTTCCAAGCTATAAATAGAACACACATTGGTTGTACACACAACAATGATGGTCCATACCATATCACAGTCAAATTGGCATAAAATAATCCACATACAATTGTGAGTGAAATTATGCAACAAAACATGATGTTATATATAAAACACACTCTTACCCAACAAAACATGACGTTATATATAAAACACACTCTTACATCCTACTTGCTTTATGTCTTTTCAATCCAATTTTCCTCTTTCATTCCATAAGACATCCTTGCAATCGAAATATCTAGGATTTATATTTAGTTTTTACCAAACGTTTACTCTTCAGGCAAAAATACAATTTGAGGTTCAAGGCACCAAATTTTTTTTTATTTATTTTTTATATTTTATTTTTTATTTTTTTATTTTTTTTATATTTTATATTTTATTTTTTTTTATTATTTTTTTTTTTATATTTTTTTTTATTATTATTATTATATATATATATATATATATATATATATATATATATATATATATATATATATATATATATATATATATATATATATATATATATATATATATATATATTACTAAAAACCTAAGGTTAAATACATTCCTCATTGACCCACTTATGTATTATAGATCATACATTTAGTTTGCATAATCTTCATTATTATTCACTTCTCTAACTTGAGAATCAATTATGAAATGACTCTATTAGAAGATCTTAATCTAAAAGAAGATTAATTGTGTCTTTTTGAAAACGACTTTTAATCAAGAACAAATCTCATAATTATGCAAATATGGTATCTATATTATTCAATCTACCTTGATAACTCTAAGTCAATTTGTTTTCCAACTATGAAATTGCTCACGATTTCTATTCAGTAATTAATCAATTCATTTGCTTTCATGTCTTATCCCTTACTATTAATACGTACGCAACAACAAACTATGAAAACCATAAATTTCTCAAAATGTGATGAATCTTGTCAAATTTAAATAAGATTTAGACTATCACAAGGGAATTTCTAGCCTAAAGTTAAACCCCCCCCCTTTTTTTTTTTTTTTTTTAGGATACTTACCACCCTCTCAAATTATTACAACATTTTGTAGGACTAATAAATACTCATACAACTATACATTTCAACACAAAATTTCTAAATCCAACAATCTCTTCCATACCAAATACAAAACAATCATCTTAGGCTTCTAAATCATGCAAGAATTCCAATTCATCAAAATGTGATCTTACTCTCTTTCAATTTATCCCTCAAAAAAATATCACAATCACGTATTCTTGTAAAACAAGAACTCAACTAAGTTTTTCATTAATCACATTCCTTTTTCTTTAAGTTCAAATAAAACGAGTTCTCACCACATAAAATGTAAGCATGTTATTCTCTTAACAATTTATAAACAATATGAATTTTGACTCAATCGACTAACTAACAATAGTTTAGAGCAATACATGAGTTCAATCCTCATAATATCTCTAATTAATTTGGTTAAATAGAATTCAACCAATATTCAACTGATAAAATCACTAAAGAGACTATTATGGCTTTTCTAGACTTAATTTGTCTTAAGCCAATAGAAAAGTTATTTCATCAACTTATCACAATAATCTTTTTCTACATTTCAAGAATTTGAAAGTCATTTTAATTCTACCTAAATTAAACACATACAAAAGGATTAAAATACAAGAGGATAGATATCTAGTTCACACTTGACTCCATATATCAAAATCAATTCTTCCAAACATTCTAAACCACCTAATGGTGTTCAATATATCAATCTTAGTATCTTCATTTGTCATAAAAATAAAATAATGGATTTAAAGCTCAAGCACATTTGTGTTACAAATCTCTATCCATTTAACTTTAATTACACATAATCACTCCTTAATCATCAATATCAGATTCCATCAAAATATTCTAATGAGAAGAATTACTTAGCTCATAGATATATTATAGTATGGGTTCCACACCCATACCTTACCTCATTACTTATCTCATAGATATATACTAGTATGGATTCCGCACCCATACATTAGATCATAGATATATGCTAGTATGGATTCCACACCCATACATTTTCTCATAGATACATGCTAGTATGGATTCCACACCCATACATTAGCTTAACGAAAATATAACCTTCAAGTGTTCCTTAAAATGGCTTCCACAACCCTTCATGCACCAATCATTTAAGCCTCTTGTTTATTAGTAAGGTTATACCTCAACCTAGTAATTGAGTAATTTAAAGTTATTGATGCCTAATGTCAACCCAAAATACACAAAATCATGTCAAAGAAATTAGAGAAATTTCATTCTTACTCATTAAAAATGTATTCCCAAATCATATTTTAACACATCTAATTAATACACATACATTACTCTTGAATCTACATTCACAGTTAAAAGTGACATCCTTCAAGGTAGATTTTAGTTAAGTTTCTTTTAGTGTAGGTACAAAAAGATTCAAGATTATCATGATGAACTCAATCATCAAGCTAATGGAATCTCAACCTTACACTTGTTACTCATTCCCAAAGCATACAAACCAAGGTCATCACACTATAGTCCAGATTACGCCAATATTCTTCTTGGTAGATACGATTTCAGCGAGTAAAGATGGCTACTAAGCCCATATCAAATTGAAAATGATGCACTAAAAATATATGAAACCATGCATTCACTCCACCTATCTCACTCATTGATTGAAAATCAAGTCATTCACATACTTGGGTTTAACCCCAACTTTCTCAAGCACATCCTTTCCCAGCATGTCTTTAAGCATTTTAACATATTGTTGATAATGTGTCTTAACAAAAATATAAAGGAATATAAGGGAATTTTTTTATTTTATTCATGATTCACTAAATGACATAATGATAATAATATCCTCTATGCAACCACTATGCTTCCAAGTCAAGATATACAAGAACTCAACTTGCATGCAAAATCAACATTCATACATCATCAAACTACAAATAAGCATGTTGGCCCATTAGGCCTAGTGTTGTAACCTTCGCTCTGATACCATATGTAAGGTCCCACCTTACCCACCATCAGTAAGATAGAGAAGTAGATGTCACATAATCACTAATACTCATTTGCACAAAATCCTAAAGAATTAGTTACTGTAAAATTGTTTACAATAGCAAGCCTCTTTTTTTTTTTTTTAAGCTTTAGATAATGCAAGAAACAACTATCTTATTCACACTTCAGCAAATTATTAAATTCATTTCCACATTCATACCAAAAGCTTGCAAACATAGTAAGCTACACCCATTAAATAGTTTATTTATAATTTATAGTAACATAGAAACAACAGTAACTAATAATTTCACACTAACAATTTATATGCACAAAAGCTACAGCCATTCAAGACTTTTGACAAACACTTTGTAGACATGCATTCTACACTCATTGAACCCTTATGACAAACACTTTCCAAGCATGATATTTAAAAGTCATTGAGGCATTTTTCAAACACTTAGCAAAAATGAATTTAAGATTATTCTTCAACATATTTATCACATAAAATTCAGAATTGAAACTTTAAATCTTTCCATCTTAAAACAGGGACTAAATACTCAACAACAGGCGCACATAACTCAGAGCAGCAATCTGCAAATTCGCCCAGATTTATGATCTGGGTTCTGAAAAGTACTGTTTTGGACTGAAATCAGGGGTTACATGTCCATTTGGCACGGATACCCCCTGATGTTGGCCTGAATCAAATTAAAAACGCCCAGGAATGCGATTCTCAAAATATTATAGCCTTAATGTTTCATTTATGAATTTTGTCAAACATATGGAATGAAAACTTACAACTACAACTCTACATGAGGAAAAACAACCCCTAGTTCTGCTACTAAGATATTCTCATTGAAATCACATCACACATTTCTAAATCCACCATATGAATTCTTGAAACATTTTACCACCCACAAGCTAATTCATTTGACATGATTGACAAGTTTTTTTTTTTGCACCAATTGCTACAATTTAACAAACATATGGCAGCCCTAAATGCTACAACCATTAAGGCTTTTTGTCAAAATTCTGATAGTACTAACTTGAATTAAAAAAACATTGAATTATTGATAAGAATATGAAACATAAGCCATAACTGAAATTTATCTCCAACTTACCTCAAGCATTTGATCTTCCAAACCATATTTTAGCTGCCATTATTGTTGCATTTTCCTTTAAGGGTTGATTCTGTAATTCCTCCAGGTATATTTTGGGTACATGTCCATTTTCTTACTTCTGCAAGTTAGCACTTATTCGTGCATAAATAAATTTATAACATTACTCATTCACAGATTTTGTCAAACACTTTGCAAACTATCCTAAAACCATTTATAAAACATGCATCTATTAATTATTTGAAACATAACCATAAATCATGAAATGCTTACCCAAGTCCTTTGGAATTTATTTATTGAAATTACCTTCAACAATATTTGGCTTTCCTTTCTCAAATGCTACAATACCAAGATTAGTACCATAAACTATACCAATAATAACTCCAATATTGAGATCCAAACGTCCATACATATATATATTGATCTAGTCTTCATTTTTAAATAATCAATAATATTCTAGATAACATAAGCCTAAACCAAAATTAGATGCTTACAACAATTTAAATTTCTACTTTTTATTTCATGCTAAAGCTATACTATAATTTTAGGACAATGGAAATTATACCTGAAGAGATATTCAGCTCCAATCGTTGAGGATATGATCTACCTTCGATCCCTTAACCAACTCATTTGAACCATCCGGTTTTCCACCCAACCATATCCAGGGAAAACTCCTCCCCCTGGAACCCCCGAGTTGTAAAAGCTCACAAACAGTACCAAAATACAGCAGTAGAGAGAGAGATGCAAGGAAAACTAAGGAAAATAGTTTTCACTTCCTCTAAATACCACTCATGTTCAACCTCAATAGATACTTAGTAGATTAGTAAGAAATTCAGATTTGTTTTGGAAGTAATTGGATACTCTCCATATCTCTCACAACCTTCCTCAAGTCTCTTCCACTCTTGGCATCACCCTCCTCCCTCCCCTGTGAGAATACATGAGACTCATTTATATAGGAGGAGAAACCAATTCTTGTCATAAAGGAGGAGTAATATGCATGCATTGTATTCCATTTAGAGGAGTGTAACTTATGCCATTAAGGAGAGGTATGCATGCCTTATTTAAGGAGAGTGTAACATATGCATTAAAGTGAGTGTAAGAGGAATATTTTATGACACATATTTAATGAGTGTAAGAATATTTTATGACATACATTTAATGAGTGTAAGAGGAATATGCCATTCCTTGATGAGTGCATAAAAGAGAGTGTAATGTAATATTTAAAATAGAGAGAGTTACATAGAGCCATGAGATTCATGAAGGAGAGAGGTGTGAAGTGATTGAGGAGATATGATTTCCTTTTAATAATAATATCATAGTATCATAAAAGATAATAATAATATTAATAATATTAATAATATTGAGGATTAAGTCGAGATTGAACTATTTGCAATTGATTAATCATAATTTTAAGTGATTTTCCTTCAAGTATACTTGTTTACCCATTGATTGGAGGTGATTTACTATTTTTGGAAAATCATACTTGAAATGGTAGACATGACTTTCTATTTTTAGAAAGTCACTCCAAAATTGTTAGGAATGAGATTATTAAGGAAATTCATCTATGAGTTGCCCATGAGTGGTATTTTTCTTCCGGATAATAGGGATTCCGCACCCCTATTGTATGCATCTTCGTGCCTTAGTAGATTGAGGACTCCACGCCCTGATCTACTCTAAAGATCCAAGATTCCACACCTTGATCTTTTTAAATATCCAGGACTCCGCGCCCCAAACATTTCATTATAGATTCAAGACTCCACGTCTTTATATTTCATGGACTTAGGACTCCGTGTCCTAATCCTTTTATCATATATCCAAGACTCCACGTCTTTATATTTCATGGACTTAGGACTCCGCGTCCTAATCCTTTTATCATATATCCAAGACTCCACGTCTTTATATTTTATGGATTTAGGACTCCGCGCCCTAATTTCCATGGCTTCTCATCTACTCTGCTTTGAAACTCCGCGTTTCACCTTAAGGTACTGATTGTGAGCTCATACCCATCTGATGGTTCGTTGGTAAGGTCTTCTTCCAAGACCTGCACACATCACAATCTCATTGATCAAATAAATCAAATGAATTTCATAATTAACTTATTCAATTTTTACCAAATATTGTGCATGACTTCCACAGTCATTTTGGTTTTGGAGAAATGACTTCCGCAGTCATTTATAACTTGAGCATCCCTGTTGGCAATGACCAAGTCACCTGCCACATCATGCTTAGTACGAGATTATGCACATATAATCATACAAATCATGTATCATCCATAAATCATAATTAACCATATGTTCCACATAACCATGATCGTCCATGGATCTTTGTCTCAATTCTAAATCACCATTCACGTCATACACTTATGTCCAAAATAGGATACCAAAAGAGAAAACATCGCTAATATTCTCTTAACCAAAATCAATCCTTGTGCACGCAACCATAGATATTATCATAAGCACACAACAACCAAGTGACCCAAACTAGGTCATAGCATATAAACATGTACATAAGTCTTTCATACATAATATTATATCAAAATCACCATCTCTAAGTGTCATCAAAGCTATCTCACTAATAAGGGACACTACAGGGGCTAAGATGTACAATGTATTTTTCATCCCTCGCTTCTCTCTTTGGTTCTATTTTAGGCATGTGGAACCAGAATCTCTCCCTAATCTAAGCTCTGTGATAAGTCAATATTACACAATGTTGACTATCTTTTGCACTTACTAACTTATCAGCAAATAAATTTAAACATGCTCAGCTATGATTAGGCTAGATAGCTGAACAAGACATTGAAGTACTAGTAGCGGCATTTAGACTTGCTCGCTTTCCGAAGGACTATTTTTTGGAACATGGGGCTTTACTAATGCTTTTTAGAAACTTCCCTCTTTTTCTGCTTTTCACTGTTTTTTGTATTTTCTGCTTTTTCACTTTTTCTTCAAACAAACTACAAATGAAAAGGTGCTCACAGGCTAAGCTTATTTTCTATTGTTGTCTTTATATCCTGATCTAATCTGTACACAATAGACATTTGTTTGGTGAACTCTGTTTTCCAATGCAACCAGTCGAGTAGATGCTCACATGGGTGATTCTGGTTTAGTTCTTTCATGATGCGGAAATAATGAAAAGGCCACTCCCATTTGGTTTGTTTCTGGACAGTAGAGCTTAATTTTTTTCTCATTCTTGGTAGCAACTTGTTTATGATAGAACCCACTACCCCTACAGATTTCTCAAGGAAAACAACAAATAGATCTTGGAATAATACATGATCTAGAGGTGTTGAGATATAGGCTTCATTCAGGACTACTCTTTCTTCCACTTGGCTATATTTGGGACCCCCCTGGTAAAGCGACTCTTCCTCATGATCACTCGAACTGTCAGACTCATCATGTATTGCAGTGTAGTTTTCTTTCCAAGCTGATGTGTTCTGATTAAGTGGACTGAAAACTGTGTGAAGGTCATCAGGTTTATGAACAAGGATACACTTTGACAGTAAATTATCTTGAAAGGACAGTGTGACAACTCCCATATGTTTATTAACCTCTACTTCTTCATCTGCAATTTGTAACTCAATGGAACTTAGTGGCTGTAAATCTGGAGTTAAGGAAGATTCCATGTCCAAAATGATTTCTTCAACTATTTCAGGAAAAGGCTTCTCATTTACAACCTGCTCGAGGATTTCATCATCTTCCTCAAACTCACCATCAAAGCTGAAATTTTTTTGATTTCCAATCATGTGCATGTTATCTCTGACGGGCTGAAGTGAAGTAGAGCAAAGAGTCTGAGATTCTTCACTTACTTCTAAACTCTCAAGGTTCTCCTCATGAGTGTCATAGATGACCGGTAATGGCTGCTTACTTTTCTCAAATTTATGAAACTGAGCTTCCTCCCAAAAATCAAAAACTGAGTTTTCTGCAAATTTAGCTTATGTTTGGAAATCATCATCATAATCAAAATATTGATCAAACCTTGGAAAATCATCATTATAATTAATCTCATCAACCATGCATATTGGACTATCAGATTTCTTTTCTTCAAATTGATTTACAAATCTACTTTTTGACTTATGATATGCAAGATAAACAGGAGAAAGATTAGAAAAGTTGTGGTTATGTGAAGATTCAGAGGCTGTCTGTATGTTTATAAGTTGATCTATTTCCTCTTCAGTTAAAAAGGGAGGCATTTTCATCTTTCCACAACAATCCTCTTTCTCTTGGGAAATCTGATTTGGATGAATGTATTTTTGGGCTTCACCTATGAGAGATGATGAATCATCACTCATGTCCTTAGAGAGATCCTGTGGGTTCTCTTTCATTTCTTTCTTGTTTTCATCTTCAACCAATTCTTTGTGATGTTGAGGATAGTTATCATGTAATTCATGAGTTTTTTTCTGATAGATGTTCAGGGGGCCAATTTGCTTTTATGAACTCAAATGACTCCTAGCATAAAGGTAGAGATCCTACAGGTTTTGCTTTATCTTCTATCTTAGATTTGAATTCCTCTTCAATCAGCTCTGCTTGATTTAGGTGAGAGTTAACTTGAGCAGGGTTTTCCTGAATAATTGCTGAGAGATCTTTGGGATGCAAATTTTCTTTCAAAGTCTGGAATGATTTAAAGCATAAGGGTATAGATCCTAAAGGTTTTGATTCTTCTTCCATTTCAGAATCTGTGATTTCAAAATGGCTGATAGTGTCTTTAGAGCATTCCTCTAGGTTCTTTATTAGGCCTAAACATTTGACCTGACTTGAGTCAAAGGAATACAGGTTTTTGTAGGGTTGAGTTACTTCTAGTTTTAGGTTTTCCATGACTTCTTTAGGCATGAGGTTATGGGAGACACCAGAATCTAACATGGAATTATGTAATATCTTGTCCCGTATGTTCAGGCTTACATAGAAAGGAGAAACAGATCCTTCTTGGTATTGACCTTCTATTTTCGGGCCGAATAAGAGCTCGGGTTTGTCGTCAGTTAGATTTAAAGTATCTGCCTCATTCCCTATGTCAAAAACTTTGAAAATTTGAGATCTATACCTATCTACAGTTATTAGCTCAGTAAGGGGTATGGTAATTTTTATTTCAGAAACTTCCCCTTCGAAACTAAAAGGAGTTTGTAGTTTGGGCAGATTTGTTTCAGCTTTTTCGGACATGACCTTTTCTATGCTCTTAATTTGTTGACTCTGATTCGGGACTTTGTTTGACATCGTTACTTCGGGGGTTTTTGTAGAGGTGCTAAGAGTATCTGAGCTAAGACTTGTTTGAATAGCTTTATCCTTGTTTTGGTCAATTTTCTTGGCCACAATTTTGTTGCTATCCATGGATTTTTTAGGGATGGTGTCAGAGCTTTTAGCGGTGTCAGGGCTACCCTTCTTGGAGTGGTCTTGGTTTTTTCTGCTTCTAAGGTTATACTGCCTATGAGCTTCTATAATGGCATTCTGAAAATCTATGGCAGGATCTTCGAGATCTTCATAGTCGGTTTCGTCCTGACTTGGGGAGCACAACTCTTGCTCTTCTGCTGTGAGGTAAACCTTACTCTCGTTATCAGAACCTATGAGTTTCCAATGATTTTCATCAATGGGTGCGGTATCCATATTCTCTTCATCAACATAATTCTCACTAAAGGATGGTCTGATCTGCTGATCATTTCCTCTTGGTTTATTTTGAGACTGATCTTTTCTAAAGCCTTGTTTCTGGTTTTGAGGGTTTGGTTGGTTGTCCCTAGGAGGCGCTTTTTCACTCATTTTTTCCCACATCTTTGTCATGGATTTTATCAGGCCATCTATTCTAGGATCTAGGGAAGGAGATGAAGTGGAGACCTTATCTCTAAATGGGACTTTTCCTTCTAATCTATTCCTGGCTCTTTTTTCTGCTAAGTTGGCTTCTATTTTTATGGCTATTTGTTACATTTCCTCTAGGGTAGGGGGATCCTTGTCTCTCAGATGATATGTCATGTCTGGATCAAAACCCTCGGGGAATTTTTCCAAGACTAAACCGAGTGGGGGTTTGAAGTGAGGTGGGAGGGCGTTATACACATTGTTGAACCTAGTGCAGTATGCCTGGACACTTTCCCCATTTTCCTGTTTTAGGTTGTTATATTCTGACAGGATTTGAATAGGGTTCCTTCGGACTTCCCACTTGTTCGTGAAGACTTGGCAGAGTTCTAGGATGTTGTGGATGCTGTTTGGAGGCAAGCTTTTAAACCATGTTTTGGGTTCTCCACCCAGGCTTTGGGCGAATATTCTCAGTCTGACGGTTTCGTCGTGTACTTCCATGTATTCAAAAGCATCGCTAATCCTACTTACATGCTGTTGAGCTGTGGTGGTGTCTTCTCCGGTAAAGTGTGGGATTTTGTTTTGATATTTATTTGGGAGAGGAGCCAAGGGCGGTGGCAACACCAAAGGTGCGTACCAGGCTGCCATGACGGGAGCTAATGGATGATGTACAAGATGAGGACTAGTGGGATGAGTGGAGGTGGTTTGAATAGGTGTGGCAGATGAACTTGGACTAGTGATTTGGTTTTGGGCAGATATGGGATGGTAGGAGCCAAAGTGATGGAGAAGCTGAAATTCGGGGGGTGTGGAAGGTGAAGCTTCTATACTAGGACTCTGTGGTGGGTCTAGGGGTTCAAGATCGTCAAAGTTTATCTTACTATGTGATTTTCTTCTGAGAACAGTTTTTGATGACTCTAATTCAAAAGGTGAATTTGGTAGGATAGTGAGATTTTTAGGTATTGATCTTGTTTTACGGATGGATCTACCAATAGCTAGATGGTCAGTTTCGGAAGCTTGCCACAGAATCTTCTCTGGTTCATCTACTATGATAGGGGGATTTGGGTCTGGATGGGATTTGGTGTTGATTCTTCGTGAAGCCAGATTTTGGATCTAGAGTTTAGAGAGAATGGTATTGATGAATGTTTTGGATGAGTGGTCTCTCTAAAGTTCAACTAAGGTGAAGTATGGTCAAAAGTAAAAGGGATGGATTAGTGGAGTCGCCAGGTGGAACTGGGTGGTTTTTGTGAAGATAGCTATGGTCCACCACCAGTAACTAATCTGGGAATGTTTTTGGATTTTCTGAGTTTTATGTGCAGCCTATGGTTTAAAGTATCCTAGACTTGTTTCAACACTTTGCTAGGATGATGAGAACAAAAAGAGTTTACTCTAAATGGGTCTATGGACTACTTGCTTGTTTATGGTATCTAAAAGACCAAAGAGTCTATAAGAGTTTGCCAGACTATCATGTACTCAGTGTCCCACCATCTCCCGCTATGTTAGTGAGCGATGGGATAGGTCTATCGGATAGTAACCTAGATTTTGGTAGAATAGTAAGGGCTACTAGAGGTTAGTGGAGTCGCCAGGTGGAATGTCTATTGTTTTGAGGTACATGTGTATGGTCCACCACCAATACTGACAAAAACCAATCTAAGGGAGTTTTTTGTGGTTTTTTCTGAGTTTTATGTGCAGCCTAGGATGTAAGAGTGTTATAAACCTGATTCATCACTTTGCTAAGATGGTGAAACAGAGAGTTTACACTAAATGATTCTAAAGGCTGATGGTTTAAGTTAAAATTTGAAGGACTAAGGAGTCTATAAAATTTTGCTAGACTGTCATGTACTCAATAAGTCCCACCATGATCGCCATTATGTTAGGGAGCGGTGGGATAAGTCAGCCAACTAATATTCTCAAAAGTCTCTAAAGATTAGGGAAACTAAGTTTGTTTAATACTCAGAGTCCCACCGTGATCGCCATTATGTTAGGGTCCCGTGATTTGGCCGATTGGCGAGCCAAATGACGATGTAACATCAAACCAAGCTCTGGAGCCCAAGGACCTAGCCTTCCTAGACTCAGAGAGGGCTCTCTCTATTAGATGTAAAAGATATCGGTGTGTTCGCTTATGGTGTTCTGATATTAGGCTAGTTATGAAGTGAGTTTTTTGATTTTTGGTTTTTAAGTTTGTGAGGGATAAAACTGATCAAAGATATAAAAATGGATAACAAGAAGTCAGATCAATTGGGCTATGGGGTCAAACAGGTCAAGGAAGCTATGAGATGATGATGCAAGGTTGTTGTAGGGCCGATTTGATTCACGGTAGAAGGGATCTTTGGGCAGAATGGAGTAAATGGACATCAAGCTTGTGAAAGACGAGGGATTTCAAGTGTAATTAGTTGATAGCAGACATAAACATGTTATAGCAAGCCATTGATCATGCTAAGTGTAACTATGAGCTAATTAATACATAGAAATCAAACATTCCAGCCATACATAGAAGTATAAGACCCTCTAACTTTGGCAAATGGCTATCAGACTTTGGGGAAAACACATAAGACAGACTAAAAACTCATAAAAATATGCCGGAACGCCTAAACATAGTCTTTAAGTTATTGGGCACCTGGACAAACAAGCTTTCATAGTTTTAGGCAAAGGGCTAGATCGGGACTAGGCCTCCTTGGTTCAACAAGATGATAAGCTAATCAGTCAAAGAGATAGTTTTATGGACATAACTATGGACAATCATAGGTAGGCAGGGCACACCATACATCCTACTCAACATACATAGAACTTATGAATAAAACTAGCAACAATACCTTAAGTTACTAAAGAGCAGTTAAGAATTCTTTAGTATAACTAAGGAAGAAGAAAACATAAAGCTATGAAGTTTCAGGAATTTTGAGGTGCCTCCATGGGCATATCTCAAAATTAATCTCTACTGATCTATAGCAGGAAGAAGCATGTATCATGAATGAAAACTAGAAGACAAAAACAAAGCAAGAAACACTATACCATTCTACCATGTCATGGAATCCATCACCAATCCTTCATCATTCATCAAAAGCATCCAAGAGGCAGTCCAAAAATCATAACACAAGTATGTTCTTCAAAGCTCATATGACCAATATATTGATTCTTCTCTCAAGTTCAAACTTGTTTTACAATGAAGCCTTGTGGAATAAATAGGCTCAAGTGAGGAAAACCTCATGGTGCAACTAGCTATCCCATTGGCCTAATAAAAATATCTAAACTTGTCCTTGAGGCTTTGCAAAGCCCAAGGCACAAAATATCTCATAAAATATCTAAAAAAATGCTAAAATTGGAAATTATATTGACTTTGCAACATTTTCCAAGTGCAAAAATAGCTAAACGCACATTTCGAAAAAGCAGATTTTTGAGGTTCAAAAATTACAAAAATACTTCAAAATTATATCAGGAAAAGGTCCCCTGACTTGCCGGAAACATTTGGCAGCCTTCCTGATGTCGAAATGAGGCTCATGATAGCTCGTTGGAAAGCTCTGAGTGTCTAATTTCCGGCGCAACTGAAATTTATTCAATCTGATACCCAAACGTCCTCCAAATCTACACCTGTGTATAAAAAGCCAGAAAATTACAGTCTGCTGATAAACCCGGCAGAGTGTGAAAAATGCGAGCCTTTTTCGCTATTTTGAAGGGGCAAATGATCTCCAAATGCTCTGAAAATCAGTGAGGACCTGCTCATGAAATTATGGCATCTGATGGTACCATTCTCCTCCCTTGACGAATCCTCAAAATGAAATGGCGAATTTATGAGTTTTTGACCAAAAACCCAAAAATGCCAAAAAACCAAAAATTGTCAAAATGAGCTCAAAATTGGGGTGCATGACCCTCAAGGGTCCTTAGCAATTTGTTCCAAAGCTGAAGCCAAAATGTCGAGTGCTGATGTGCCTTTCTTCTCTTTCCGTGCCGGGCGCTTCTTGAAACTATTGTTTATCACTACTGAGTTACTGCTGTTCAGTACTCTTCTCCTCTTTTTCCTGCTACTGCTCATCTTTACCACTGTCATGTTGTTATTGTTGTCTTGCCTAGAGGGGCATCTTGATCTAGATGTGCTCCTGAAAAGCCAAAATGCTTCCAAGTCTTGGGAATGGCCTTCTTTAAACCAAACTCTGTCCTAGCCTGTAACTTTGCTATTAAGCAACAAGTGATTTCAAAGATAGTGTGAAAATGCTCTTTTTGGTGTAAGACCTTTGTTCCTTGAGAATGATTCCTTTCTAGCCTTTGTATATCAATCAGTCAACATTCATAATGAATACACAGTCAAAGGAGAAAACATACAGTCAAGGTGACTGTTTATAGAACAAAGGTGGCGGGGCTTTGAAATGCTTTTGAGGTTTTAACAAAAGGCCTGTAGGAGTTTTGTCTTTTAAACAGTCGAGGCTCTCTTTCAACATAAAACCTTGCTTCTCTAGAATACTGCCTTTCCAACCTCTGAGTATCAACCCTTAACAAATAGACTTTGAAGAAAAAAAAAAGTCAATCAATCAGTACACACAGCCAACAATGATCTCTTTTGTGTGTGTGGCGACGGTACCCTACCCTTTGATGCTTTGAAGATATAAGATACCCTGTCTTTTGAAAAGGCAAGGTGAAAACACAGTTTTGAGTCCAATACCCCTTTCTTTGTAGGCACTTCATCAGCATATCCAGCACTATACCATAGTTTTAAACAAAAGATATCCTCACAGTAAAAGCACTGGTTTATGGATATGGTGACAGAGTTTGAAAAGTTTTTTATGCTGTGATAACAAAACTTGTAGCAGTCTAATGCCAATAAACTCCTCTTCAAATCAAAACACTGCCCTCCTCATATGTAGCTCACCAAATATATTTAATAACATAAACACAGTCGATCAATAAGTATCTTCATAGTCACAGTTTTATGTGTTATGGGATTAGGTGACAGAGCTCCATAGTGTTTGATGTGTCAATGCAGGTCTTGTAGTCAGTCAAATATCAACAAAACTCCTTTTGAAACAACACACTGTCCTCCTTTTACTGTCCTTTGCACCAGCTTGATAAAACATTCCTAAATGCAATGAGCTTTACTTACTGATTCTGCCTTATGGAGCTGAGAGTTAAAACACTGTTTTTTCTCCCTTTAATAAGAGGAAACTCCTTTAAAAGATAAAAAATGTTCATATGATGGCTGTGTCAAAAACTTACCTACTGTCTTCACCCTTAAAACACTCTATCTCTTCTTTCTTCATCACGGTTCAAGGGTAGTTTCATTGGTTATTCATACTAATGCAAATTCCACCTTTTTATGTTTTACTTCTAGTCAATCACAACCATTCCAAACCTGGAACTTTAAACAAGAAGAATAACTCTTTTTGATGTTGTATTCAATCATGCACATAGCTGACAGAGTTGCAACTTTGTCTCATCACAGTAGGGTTAGCTCCAATGGATATTCATACAAATGCAAATTCAACCCTCTGTAAAGTTTCACCACTAGCCAACATAAAACACCACAAGTCTTGATTTTTTCTGTAGACCAAATTATCCATCCTCTCTTGGTGATCTTAACAAAGCAAAAAAGGCACATTGAATACCTTGAAACCGATGATGATTTTTCTTGCGGAGCTTGAGCAGCGTTTCTGGGCTTCTTCTTCAAATACTGTGTTTTTGCCTTCAAATAGTGTCTTTCATCCTTTAACATTGTTTGGGGGACAGTTGGCTTGGTCCTTTGTCATTCATCAAATACACTACCCTACTATCACTGCTTGGGAGGCATCTTAACTAGGATGCGCTTCTGAAAAAACCAAAACTGCCTCAAGAGTTCTTGAAATGTGTTCTTTAATCAAAACTATATCTCAGATGTCAATCACTATTTGACAGGGCAGAAATGGTTTGAAATGTTATGTGAGAAGCTCTCTTTGGTGTTAGGTCTCTGCTCCTTCAAAAACCTTGTCTTTCCTCCTTTGTAGACGAAACATGCCCTCACGCTAATGAACACACGGTCAGGCTCACGTGTACACCCCACTAATTGGTCAAAAGTCCTTGTGTAATAGGATAAGGTGGCAGCTCTTGCAATGTTTTAATGTGGTCACAAAATTCTGTAGCCTTCAAATACCAATAAACTCCTTTTCAATCAAAACATTGTTGTCTTTACACCCAACTGCTCTTTATATCAGTTTTAAAATACCTTGAGATGTGAATGGTAACTTGAATTACTGCCTATGCTTTATGGAATGGAAAGTTAAAACACTGTTTTATCCCTTTAACAGAATAGAAGAAGCTCCCTTGAAAAAATGTTCATATGATGACTGTGTTGAAAATGACCTACTGTTTTCATTTCTCAAACCCTGTGTTTTTGCTTTCGAAACAGTGCCTTCCTCCTCTCAAGACTGTTTAAGGGCTGTCTATAAATTCTTTTGACATCAACAAAAGTGGACCACCATTTAGTTGTGCTCACTGCTAGACAAATGTAGCTTATTGCAAACCATGACTTTCAACTCCTTTCCACCACTTAACAACTTTGAAAATATCAAGGGAGGCGTATAGAGTACCTTTGAAACACGATGGCAGGCTTTTCCCGAGAGTTTGAGCAGCTTTCCAAATAGTTTTTTAAGGTTTTTAAGTGAATTTTTGACCAGTGCTACAGGAATGCCGCAGGCTGCTACAGGCACGTCGCGCCTTAGTTATGACCCTTTGTATTTTTCGCTCCAGGCACGTCGCGCCCTTTTCCAAGCAAGTCGCGCAAGTTTACAGTTCATTTTGAAGGCCTTCCCGGTGTCGGAATTGGGCGTGAGATGGCTCGTTGGAAAACTGTGGAAGTCTAATTTCCAGAACAACTTGAATTTTGTCATTTGGTGTCCATTTGATCCTTCAAAAAGTGATTTTCCCAACACTGGTCAAAAATGGTAAATCCTGGTGCAGAAATGCATCGAGCTGTTTGTAGACCATTTTTGAATGCCTTCCCGGTGTCGGAATTGGGCGCGAGATGGCTCGTTGGAAATATGTGGAAGTCTACTTTCCAGAACAACTTGAATTTTGTCATTTGGTGTCCATTTGATCCTTCAAAAACTGACTGTCCCATTACTGGTCAAAAATGGTGTATGCTGGTGCAGAAAAACATAGCGTTGATTGCAGGCTACTTTTGGATGCCTTCCTTTTGTCGGAATTTGGCCCGAGATGGCTCATCGGAAAGCTATGGAAGTATATTTTCCATAAAAACTTGAATTTTTTCATTTGGAGTCAATTTGGTTGTTCAAAATCTGACTGTCCCATCACTGGTCAAAATGATGAATCCTGGTGCAGAAATTCTCCCGTGACATCTGAATTTTTCACGTTTCTCACAAACCATGATACCTGTGTAGAAACTGAAGGAGGTTTTTATTTTTTAACCTATGAGGGAAAAAAACCTCTCTCAATTTTGCAAATCTCATCTCTTTTTGATCAGCAAATCATTTTGAAACAAACTTCCCAAGCGCTCTTTAACCTCTGTCTTTGTATGGCTTTGTCTCCCTGGTGACCTTTTAACATAGCAACCCAAATTTTGAATAATACCCTGATGAATATCAAACCATCCTTTGCCACTTTTTTTTTAACACTGTTGATGGCATTTGTCATGTAAACCCCACTTCAAAACTGTTTAAAAATCCCGAAGATTTCTTTATTATTTGAAGGGAATAGGTTTTGTCTTTTCACCTTGCTTTGACAGCATTCTGTCTTTACTTGATTTTTCAACCTGTTTCCCCTTGCTCGTCACCAGAATCTTGACCCTATTTGGACTCGATCATGGCCCTCGAAATGAGCAAGTAGCCTCTTTTTTCAAAATATCTTCCCTGCTGTAGGTGTGGTGCAAAGCAAGTAGTGGTATCTTTAGATAATGAAAAATTTTGTTTGTTTCAAATCATCTAAACGTGAAAGTATATTAAAACAAACTCCTTTGCTATTCATAAAATTGTATACCTATTCACAATGTCCTTTTTTGAATTTAATCTTGAGCTGCCTCCCCATCATTTATGATGTATATCGAAAGGAGAAATCTTATGAACCGGAGAGCAGGTCTCTTGGAAACATAGTTATCATTTCCTTTGACAGTGCATTGATCTTCTTGTAACGGACTCATTCCAAGGTTCAAATGCTCCTTTGCACTGACCCCTTTTCTCTCGTTTTTAACAAGGAAAAACTATTCAAAATCTGTCCAAGAGCATTTGAAAGTTGTTTTGTCATTTAACAAGAGATGGTCTGTCTTCTTCCAACTTGTTTGATAACTTCTGCTTCCAGGTGATTTATAAGCTCCTCCTTGGATTGTAAGTGCCATATTTTAGTTGCATCCATTCATACCATACTTCTCTGTTTACTTGAAAGGCGCTCCTTTAGACTTCTTGGCATGTGACAGTGAGGTGTTGTTTGACCCTTTCCCTTAAGGAAACTGCCCCTTTTTGTATCAATGGTCTTGCATATTCAAATTGTCTCCTGTCCACTATGAGGTATAGTTTGACAGACATTTCCTATGGGTAGGAAAAACAATACTTTTTTGAAACATAGACACCATCTGTCACCTGTGTAAAGCTTTTTTCTTTCTTTCTTTATCTCTTTCCACTGCATCTTTTGACCAATCAGCCTTCAAAAACATTCAATGCCTTGGCCATCTTCTCATGAACGAAGGAGGCCCTTCACTTGGAAAAGTATCTGAAAATTGTTTGATAAACCTGCGTGACAAAGATTTTCCTTGGCTGTGATGGTAAGCAAACAACTTGAAAAACATCAATACTGGCACCTCTGCTTGCAATCACTACTGTACTTCAGGAAAACCCTAGTCAAGGTGTCACTGTCTCACTGTACTGCTCTTTGCTGAGGGGAAATGAGATATCATCATTTTCTTTGGTCAACTTATGGCAAATTATTTAAAAGATAGTCTCTGTGACTATGGAGGTCAGCACCCTTTGAAAAACAAACACCTTTTCTTCTGCCTGTGTAATGACATGATTTGTGAGCATCTCTTCAATTTGGTCTTGTGGAAAAGCAGGCTGCTTATGATTGGAATTGTTTTTACTAATGATATGTCTCTCTAAAGTTTCATCAATTCACATGATTTGAAAACTTCTCATGACTTCCTTTACAAGACTAAACTCTGTTTTCCTTTGAACTTGCATATTTCAGATTCTATCCCTACTGTGATTATCACTTACACTCGCTTAGATCCTGGGAATCTGCCTTCCTTATATTTTAGGGAAAAACAAGCCTGAGCTTTGCAGTCTTAAGAATCCAATATTGGCTAGACCCCTGCAGCAGCCAGATGAAGGAGGCGCCCTAACCTAAAACGTAAATGAAGGAGGTTCTTGGTCATGACAATTTACCCGGTTGCGCTGTGTGGTGGTGTCTTTCTCTTATCTTGTGATTTTCATCTTGGAAGGGAAATGCAGTCTTGATGGTGGCTCTCTGTTTCTGGATATATCTGGAGCTCATGTTACATTTTAGAGGCATTTGTTCTTCACTATAGATTCAAGCATTTCCTCCTGAGATGAAGTTATATTTCCTGTCTTGTAGAATCCATAAAACACTGTAAAACACCTAATAATCAGCTTGAGACTGGGGTCTATGCAGTGCTGAGACCTAGGGGTATAAGTGGCGCGACTTAGAGCTGTTATCAACTTGATTTGCAAAGTGGGAGGTCAGTCATGGTTGGTCTGTTAGCAGATGGAGGATTTTTGGCTTTTTGATGATTGCCAAGGGTAAAATGTCTTAAAGCGCCACTTCCTAACATAGGGGAGGCTTTTAAAACAGACTTGGACTTTTCCTTTTGGAGCTGATGGGCAGACCAATAGGGTTGAAACTAGAAAAAATAGTGATAATGGATTTTGACTTTGACATGGGCGGACTGAAAAGTAGAAGGGCGAAAAAAGTTTTATGAGGGTTTTCTAGATGACAAATTGACATAAGGAAATCAACTTCTAGAAAACTCAGCCATAGATATAGTCATCACTAACATGTCAAAAAATACTGATGGCTAACACAAGGCATACCCTAGAAATTGATCCAGTTCAACAATAGATCTATGATTATGTAGAATCTCTAGAGAAAAAGGCACAATAGAAAGAAAATTCAGCTCAATTTGAAACATGTGAGACCTAAAAAAAAATCAAGCATAGGACTGGGAAAAAACATTGAAGAAAATCTCAAGAAATATGTTTATGAATTGCAAATCCTTAAAAAGAATTTGATTCAGGAGAGAGAGGAGGATAAGGTTAAAAATGAGATACTAAGGACCCAAAATGACAAAATCTCGCAACATTTCTGAAATTTGTTAAAAATTAATAAGAATCTTAAATTTCAAATTAAAATTCTTAAAAACAAGGTTAGAGGATAACAAGGAAAAGTTTTTATAAAGAAACAAAGGACATGTTTATCATGAAAAAAAAGAAAATAAGCAGTATCTTGGATGTACTTGCACAAGAAATAGAAATCATTGAATGAAAGGAGAGGACATGAATAAATTTTTAAATTTTGGTGCATGCGGACATGCAAAGCCTTTGATGTGGGAGAATGTTGAAGTTTAAGAATGTCTCTTTTTGACCACCCTTTTGGCCATCATATTCCACCTTTGTGTTATTTTTCTGTAAAAAAATCAACATATTAAGTTCAAGATAAAATCATGCAATGTATTAAATCATAAATATTTAAATTCTATGTTTTTAATGAAATTATGAACAAATTATATTGCAATTACCAAATTTTGTACATTCTGTGATTGATATCCATTTCTGCAGTAAAATCCATTGTTAGATAGGTTCAAAACTCCAAAATAAGGAATAATATTGCCAAAATATGGAATTTGTCCTCCACATGGACAAATACCTAATGGAATTGCTTGGAAAGCTAAGAGAAATACGAGATATTGAAGTCAAATGATGGGTCAAACATGGAAACTGTGTGTTGCAGTTGAGGAAAAGATGCATAAAATCAAGCAAGTGACACACTTAACTATTAAAACACGAAGCATGCTATGAATTGCTTTTCTAATAGAAATTCATAAAGAGATTTATATTCTTAGATAACGATGTAATAGGTGTCAAGTTTGTTTATGATTGATCAGATTAAAACTCTATTAAAGTTGTTTTTATTATTTTTATAAATAATAGTGGCCGAGGCAAATAACACAGTTATGAAGTGGTGGTGATTAATGTTATTAATTTTATAATACTTTCGAGGACATATTGATACTCGGTTCATTTAATATAAGTTCATGTTACCTTTTCAATGCATACATGAAGTCTTGACTAATAATCAATCATGCAGTCTAGGAGGACCCCTATGAGTTGTGAGGTTTTCATTTTAAGTTTTTAACTAGTTTACTTTATGCTTCCTAGAAGCTCATTTTCGTTACAGATTTCATTTCTTGGTTATCTTATTCTTATCACAGAGTACTCATGAAAGAGAAAACACCAAAAATAGTTAATGATTTAATACATCTTTAATTACATGTACTTAGTGTTTTATCATTTAATGTTAGTCTTAGTTACTTGTTTTATCCTTTAAATTCCAGTTTTGTTAGTTATTTTTATGTTATGTTATGTTTGGATAGGAATATAGTTTAGAAGTTAATTGTGCACACTAGTAATCTCTCTTGAGTTAGATTTTCATTTATGTTATTATATTCCATTTTTGTTTCTTTTCAAAGAAATTTACCTTTCATAGATTAGATTTTATCATCAATTTTCTCATAGAAATTGGATTAATTTTGTTCTAATTTCAAGTTAGTTTGAATATTTCTTTTCAGTAATTAGTGCAAAATACGTTAAATTCTGCAACGACAGAACTAAGTTATTATCCTTCCATGTTTTGATTTTCAAACATTTAGTTTTGGTAATTTTAAGTGTGGATTCTTGCAATATTAGATAGATATTTACATCGAAAAGCTCAATTTAGTCAGTTAGCACTCTTGATTAAAATAACATGTGTGTCATTAGTTTCTAATTTTTATTTCATTTTACAATTAGTTTTATTCATTTTTTCAATTAGTCTTGTTCTTATAATTCACTTAATTTACAGAAGAAATCCTGACATGTATAGTGCACATACATTTTACAAGTATATGAATCGTGGTTGACATTTAATGATGTAAATTAAATAAAATGAATTTACCAAACAATAGCGATACTTGATGCCAATATGATTTATCTTCTCATAGAGCACTCGATTCTCAGAAATCTTATCCAAAAAAATTGACTAGAAATTACTTCATAACTCCCTTCACATGTTGTGATACACCCTGCCTTAGTAAAACTAGGTTCCATAGAATATTGATTTCTACTCAACATAGGAGAGCCAAAACTAACCACTAGTTGCACGTCTTCTATCATCAGTACTTTTGAGTTAATCAAATAATCCTTGAACCCAATTGGTTGCCTGCACATGATGATCATAGGCCTGCAATAGAATCTTCATACCATTCCTCCCTTACCTAATGGAAAATTTAAACTTTAATTTAGTTCAAAATAGGGAATTGACCCAAGATTCTTCTTATCTAGTTCAAAAACCAACTCCCTCTTTCATTTGGGAGTCATACACAAAAGGAAGTAGATTCGCAGGTTCATCCATCACAATCTTGATATGGAGGTTGGAAATAGTTTTACCAAGCCTTGATAGGCATGCATCAAATGTGCCAGTTATAAGGTCTCATAATTTCAACAACAAAGAATATTTGAAGCAGACATCCATGAAAATACAATCAATAATGTAAAATATCAATAAGTCTCATAGAAATGAATCAACACCACTATTTATAACATACAATAGTATTTACTTCTTTATTCTTGTTGATTCTTCTTGCTCCCACTGAGACTAATGCTCATAGAACACCTATACTCTTGTTAATATAGATGATTTATATGGGGATAATTATGCCAAATACTAATATACATCTACAACAGCTGTTTTCTCATTGCAAAATTAAGCATAGGATGGGGGATTTCTTTGGTAACCTCCCTTGGATGTTAGACCTCAAATACCTAGAGAGAGGAGTGATTAGAGATTAAAATATTTTGGATCCCCTTCCCTATCACCCTGAGATATGAATACTGCCATTTCCCCTTTTGATATGTTAAGGAATAATTTTATCCCATATGAAATATGCTTATATTTGGGCTCACAACCATTGAGTTTCTATTTGGACTGAAGGTTCTATTTTGATCATGGATGTAAAAACTTTAGAAATATTCGTGTAGGTTTTGTAGCAACACTAGTTATAGCTAGGTTAATTTTGGGATGTTAGGGGATAAGCTTAATGTAAGAAAAGATGAGAAATATCTCTATTTTGGAATATTTCCTAGGGGTATATGATTGTTTTTATTGTTGATAGGATTTAGAACATTTTGTTCTGTTTACTACATCTAGGATTCTAGAGCCAAATTGAAAATATCACTCATTTATGATTTTCCTATGTTTTTTTTATTTTAGTAATATATAAGTGATTTATTTTATTTATTAAAAAAAATATGGCTAAAAAACATAAATATCCTTGCCCCTTTTCAAGGTTACGATGTCCAAGTGGGAGAGTCGAAGTTAAACTCGTTATCATTCTTGTGATTTCCAATTGTGAAATTATTGCGTTAGCTAATTGTGCACATTTGAAAATGTAATGGTTTTAGTAATTAGGTAAGTGGAGGGTAGACTCATAATTCTATGCAGGTATCTCTGCTAATTGTTTTCGTAGTGTTTTATATATGGTTGTATTCCATTAGCAATGAATTATAAAATACACAAAGCAATAGAGAATGATTGTGTAAAGATCATCTTATTTTAATATTCTCATGACAATATTTATGACATGGTTTTATGAATATCTTATGATATAATTTTAACAAACAAGAACTTTGATTTGATTCCTTTTATGATAAATTGTAATATGTCCTGATTCTAGTTAAGGCTCAGTGGAATCATCCACAGTGATAGTCATAAAATTTTTGATGCTCCGCTAGCTGAGAGTGACGAATAGTCTAATTTCAGTTCGGCGAATTATCTAAATATTGGTGCCACATCATTTGTTCTCGTGGAACGACCTGAGGTGAGAGAAATGTAACAAATATTGATTGATATTTCCATTGTCTTGATGTTGTGATTTCTTTTTCAAAACTTGAGAGGATAGTTTTATGGTAACTTATTCAGTTTTGATATTGTTTTTTAGACATACTACAATATGGATGATGACTTCTTTTCAAGGATGGAATTTGATGTGCAAAAACATATTTGAAGTTGTTTTATTATGGATACAAGTATGAATCAAAACCTCAAGTTTATTTATCGTGTTAGATGTGGTTAACTCGATTAATTGGAATTTGGACGAAAGGGAAGTCATTAATCTAGGCTAGTAGCATTTTTCATTAGATCTCATAACTTATTTGAAAGGAATTGCACAAAGAAATTTTAGATGATTTGTGAACCATGGATTATTATGTTAAAATTTTGCATGGGGAGATTTTATCATTCTTCGTAATGTGCTCCATCTCAACACAAGTTACCTTTGGAATTTCCATGTAAGGGTTGAGTCTAGACTCTAGAGGCATGCTAATTGGTGCATACAAAATAATAAAAGTAATGAAAATTGGTGATTCATTTCCTTTGTATTTATATTCTACACATATAATATTTCTGTTGAGATTTTCTGTTCTAAATAAAATAGGAAAAATCTCAGTAGGTGACAAAAATTAGGAATTAGTTCCTAGATTAGCTCCAGTTTGTTGGGAGGGAGTTAATGCATCCTAAATTTGAGTTGAGAGGATTTATGAGGCTGTTAGATTCTTCTGCTATATAACAGGTATCCATACGTTTGTTTTGGAGAGTGTGTGTGGGTGTGTGAATTATGTAATCTCTTGTTTGAAGTAATAAGATTGTCAATGCCCTGTTGTGTGGACGTAGCCCAGGAGGTTTGGGTGAACCATGGTAAATCACTGTGTCTTCTTGTGCATGATTTATTTGCTGCGTATTTAATTGTTTTACTGTGCATGATCTCCAACAAATGGTATCGGAGCATGTTGGAGAGCGACTTGACGTTGTTGGTTTACTCATTGAAGTAAAGCGACGTTGAGAGCGGATAGTCTATTCGCTGCTGGAGCGTGTTACTGCGGAAGGGGGTGAATGACGTTGCTGTTTTATATTCCTCCCTGAATAGCTACATATCGCAGAGAGAAGGCTGGTGTTGGCAGCGTTGACAGAGCGCGCAGCGGAAATGGGACGGGCCCAAGTCAGTGAACGTCCTGCGCGGAGGTGGAGCGCACTGTCCAACTGTTGAACGTGTTTATTCAATGCCTGTTCCGATTTAGGTATTCCCCAACAACGAGAAGCTGGGAGTCCCATATCCGAAGAAGCAGCCCATGAGGATAGCCTCCTCAATCTGGAATGCGGATGACTGGGCAACTCAAGGTGGGCGGGTGAAGAATGGTAAATCGTTTATATAAGAAGGGTGAATTATGCAGTTGCTTCAAGTCGTATGCCATTGACGCAGAGGCCATAAATGTGCGCTGCTGTGCCGAGTTTTTTTTAAACAGCGTTGAAATACAAGTCGTAAGTTCCATTCAAATTGCAGTGTTAAACACTGTGCGCGGAACACCGAATGGGTATTCCTCTATGAAACGCTGCCGTATCTCATCGTTTTTTTTTATTATATTGCAATGTTTTAAAACCAAAACATAAATCGATTTATAACGCTGGTTCATGCGTTGGAGAACAAAACGGTTTTACAATTGTTTTATGCCATCGAACTGTTTTTTGTTTTTTATATGCCATGTGCATTTATAAAAATCGATATGTAAAAGTCGATGGCAATGGTTTAAATGTTTTTTTGTAAATCGATTTATGTATATCGATTTACTAAAGGATGAATCGATTTGTATTATATTTAAAATCGATATGTTTTTTAAAATAATCGATTTTAAATGGGTTTATACATTGTAATATGTTTTTTGGTGAAAGGCCTTTTATGAAGTGGTAAAGGGTAATCGATTACATTAAAGGAAAGTTTTTTTTTAAGGTGAAGTTTTCTTAAAACATCGATTTATATAAATCGATTTGAGGGCTTTGTATGAAGTGAAAGGCATTTTTTAAAGGCAAAGGTCAAGGATAATTTTTTTTTTAAAAAGCAGTGAGAGGCACTTAAAGGAAGGCAAGGGCAATTTTTTTTTTAAAGGCATTTTTTAATTAAAAGGGCATTCTTTATTTGAAAATTGGTTCTGGAGATTACTGTGTTTTTTTTTGCTAAAACAAGATGGCGAAAACTCAAAATGCCCGGTTTGAAATTGAGAAGTTCAATGGCAAAAACAACTTCGAGATCTGGAAGGTAAAGATGCATGATCTCTTGGTACAACAAGGCGTGGCGAAAGCGCTGTTGGGGAGGAGCAAAAGGCCTTCTTCCATGACGGAGGATGAATGGGATGAGTTGGATGACAGAGCTCTGAGCGCAATTCGGTTATGTCCGGCAGATGACGTTCTGTTCAACATTGTGTCAGAAGACTGCAGTTTCTTGTGGAGGAAGTTCTAGAAGCTCTACACACGGTCCTCGACAACCTGGATTCTCCGCTTGAAGCCACTTATGGATGAAGAAGCAAAATTCCTGCTATCAAACACCATCCAATGTTTCACATTCTATTGCATACAACCACAAAGTCTAGATGTAAAATTTGATTCGTAGATAAGGCACAATCAGATAAAGGTTTGCTCGAATCGAGGATCATTTGTTACTCCAGGCTTCCAGAATGCAAAATTTGCTCCTTGAGTTTGACGATGTGGTTGGAGCCATGTTGTTTGAAGAGTCGAGGAAGAAGTCGAATGCTGACACCTCTACATCAGAGGCAATGATGGCTAGAGGTCGTTTTAGAGAAAGACGCTCAGGTAAGCGCAGCGATTCGCGTTCAAAGTCGAAAGGGAAGAAGAGCAAAGTGAAGTGCTGGTTTTGTGGCAAATCGGGGCACTTGAAGAAACACTGCTGGAAGAGACAGCAAACAGAGAAGAAAGGAGACTCTTCGACAGAGAAGAAGGAGGCAAATGCGACAGATACAGGTTCGGCATCTGGTTCAGGTATGAGCGACGAAGTGTTGTCTGTTAATATGTCAAATCATGATCAACATTAGTTGTTAGATTCCGGTGCATCAAACCACATGTGTATTCATAGAGAATGGTTTAAGACGTATAGATCAGTTAATGATGGAGTCGTGTACATGGGTAATGATGTCACATCTAATATTGTTGGGATAGGAAGCATACAACTGCAAATGTTTGATGGCACAACTATAATATTAACAGATGTGAGACATGTTCCAGACTTAAGGAAAAATCTAATTTCTTTAGGAGCATTGGATACGAATGGATATAAAACTGTAATTCAAGGTGGAGTTATGAAAATATATAAAGGTATTTTACTAGTAATGAAAGCTAAGAAAGTAGGAAATCTGTTTCAGTTAGAAGGAAGAACAAGGTCAGTTCATGTGTCTACGGTGTCTGAACATGACAGTAGTTCCATTCGCCTATGGCATCAAAGATTAGGGCATATGAGTGAAAGAGGGTTGAAAATTTTGGCTGATCGCAAGTTACTTCCTAATCTAAGGTCTGGAAAGTTAGATTTCTGTAAACATTGCTTGTTTGGAAAACAAATTAAACAAAAATTTAAAATAGGCAAACATACTAGTAAAGGGATACTTGATTATATTCATTCAGATGTTTGGGGTCCAACTCCTACAGCGTCATATGGTGGTTCGTCGTATTTTGTATCATTTATTGATGACTTTTCTAGGAAGGTGTGGGTCTACATGTTGAAAAGGAAGTCTGATGTTTTTTCAGTTTTCAAACAGTTTAGAGCATTGGTAGAAAACAGCACTGGTAGAACAATAAAGTGTTTAAGAATTGACAATGGTGGTGAGTTTACTTCCAAGGAGATTGACAACTATTGCAAGGATGCAGGGATCGAGAGACATAAGACCACGGTTTATACTCCTCAGCAAAATGGAGTTGCTGAACGCATGAACAGGACTCTTCTAGAGAGAGCAAGGAGTATGTTGAGTAACGTCGGGTTGCAAAAAGAGTTGTGGACGGAAGCGGTGGCAACAGCTTGTTATGTGATAAACCAATCTCCATCGACGGCGATAGACTGCAAGATTCCGCAAGAGGTATGGAAAGGACACCCTTGTGACTATTCTAAACTCAGAGTGTTTGGTTGTGATGCATATGCTCTAGTTCCTAAACATCAGCGAACTAAGTTAGATCCAAAGTCTAAAAGGTATATCTTTGTTGGGTATGGTGTTGGAACAAAGGGATATAGATTGTGGGATCCTACTACCCGCAAAATCATCATCAACAGAGATGTAAAGTTTGATGAATCCTCTCTTGTATAGTTAGACGTAGATAGAAAATTGAAACAGGATGATGTATTTGATTTTCAGCACATTCAGTTTGACAACACTTCTAATGATAGTCATGATGACCATAGTTCAGATACTAGTCATGAACAGGTTTCAGAATCAGAACATGAACAGGGTTCAAGTTTAGATCATGAACAGGTCTCAGATACTGATCGGCAAGAAGTTCCTACAGATGGTAGTCAGCCAATTGCGGAAGCACCAGAAACATCCTTAAGGAGGTCGACAAGAATCAAACGGCCACCGAGAAGGTATGATGATTATGTTACTTCAGTTGCATTTATTGCTAATGACAATGAACCTCTGTGCTATCAGGAAGCAATAGAAGGTTCGAATAGTGACAAGTGGAAAGCAGCCATGAAGGACGAAATGATGGCCTTGAGTAAGAACGGCACATGGGATCTGGTTGAGCTTCCAAAAGACAGGAAAACTGTGGGGTGTAAATGGGTTTACAAGCTGAAACGGGGTGTGAATGATACAGAGGACAGGTACAAAGCGCGGCTGGTTGCAAAAGGGTTTTCTCAGAAAGCAGGCATAGACTTCATGAGATTTTTTCACCAGTTGTTAAAATAGTTTCAATTCGAATTGTGTTAGCTTTAGTTGCTTTGTTTGATTTAGAGTTACAGCAACTAGATGTTAAGACTGCTTTTCTACATGGAGATCTAGATGAGGAAATTTATATGGAACAACCAGAAGGTTTTGTTCAGCATCGCAATGAGAAATTTGTCTGCAGGCTCAAGAAGTCATTATATGGCCTGAAGCAGTCGCCTCGGCAGTGGTATAAGAAGTTTGATTCTTTCATGTTGAGTCAGAAATATGTTAGAAGTGAATATGATCATCGTGTGTATTTCAAGCAATTGAAAAATGGCATGTTCATTATCTTAGTGTTGTATGTTGACGATATGCTTTTAGCAAGCAAAAGCATTGATGAAATCAACAGGTTGAAGACTCAGATGGCAAGGACATTCCATATGAAAGATCTAGGAGCAGCAAGACAGATTTTGGGCATGGAGATTTTCAGAGACAGGAGCAATGGTAAGCTGTGGCTATCACAACAGAAGTATGTTGAGAAGATACTTTTGAGGTTTGGTATGAATAATGTGAAGCCTGTGTCAGTCCCTTTCGCTTCCCATTTCAAGCTTTCTTCGGGTTTATGTCCTAATACAAATGAAGAAAAGGATTATATGTCTCAAATTCCATATGCTAATGTAGTAGGATGTTTGATGTATGCGATGGTTTGTACTCGACCAGATATTTCACATGCAGTTGGGGTTGTCAGCAGGTACATGGCAAATCCGGGTAAAGAACACTGGTCAGCAGTGAAATGGGTGCTTCGGTATTTGAGAGGCACAAGTAGTCATTGTATCACTTACAATAAAAGCAGTGAATATGTTTGTGGATATGTTGATTCTGATTTTGCAGGTGATTTGGATAAGAGAAGGTCAACTTTAGGGTACGTCTTTACTCTTGCAGGTGGAGCTATTAGCTGGATTTCAAAGCTACAGAACATTGTTGCTTTATCCACTACTGAAGCAGAATACATTGCTGCTTCTCATGCTTGCAAAGAGGCGGTTTGGTTGAAAGGTTTGCTTGGTGAATTTGGTAGGTTGCAGGACAACATCAGGTTACTATGTGATAGTCAAAGTGCAATACATTTGGCTAAGAATCCGGCCTATCATAGTAAGTCAAAGCATATTCCAATTAAGTACCATTTTGTAAGACAGGTTATTACTGAAAGGGGAGTCTCTCTTGAAAAGGTGCATACAAAGGAAAACTGTGCAGACATGTTCACGAAACCAGTTTTGTTGGAGAAGCTGCGTTGGTGTTTGGCTTCTCTTGGCTTGCAGAAGAGATAAAATAATAACAACAGGGCATCAGGCTAATTGTTGTCAAGGTGGAGATTGTTGAGATTTTCTGTTCTAAATAAAATAGGAAAAATCTCAGTAGGTGACAAAAATTAGGAATTAGTTCCTAGATTAGCTCCAGTTTGTTGGGAGGGAGTTTATGCATCCTAAATTTGAGTTCAGAGGATTTATGAGGCTGTTAGATTCTCCTGCTATATAACAGGTATCCATACGTTTGTTTTGGAGAGTGTGTGTGGGTGTGTGAATTATGTAATCTCCTGTTTGAAGTAATAAGATTGTCAATGCCCTGTTGTGTGGACGTAGCCCAGGAGGTTTGGGTGAACCACGGTAAAATCACTGTGTCTTCTTGTGCATGATTTATTTGCTGCGTATTTAATTGTTTTGCTGTGCATGATCTCCAACAATTTCTCTGTTTTAAAGAAGAAAATTGGTTATTCATATCGTTTTTTTAAATGTCCCTATTATGTTATTGTTTGTTTTTTTTTTTTTTAAATTTAAGCAAAGTTCTATTAATTTTTTGGATAAAAAATACATTGCTCCACAGGAGTCAAAGCGACCTTCCTGAGGTGGCTTTGTAGCATTTTCTTGGCATCCTATTATGTTATGGTTGATTTAGTTTGTTTTTTGGAATTGTCGGAAGTTCGACACATCTTGAAACATTAGCATATAGTTAAGCTAACTTGAAATTTCTATACTAATTTGGAATATTGGTGAGGTTCTGGCTCAAACACTTGACAGGAAGCCATGAAGCAACAATTTCTAAAATATATTCTAAATTTTATTCAGCAAAGAAAAAAAATATAGACATACCCCTCATAACTCCCTTTGTACTGTAACTGGAATTCCTATAAGCGTAACTTTGATTCTAGTATGAAAATTTGATTACAAATGTTTTGAGTTCCTGCATGCTTTTAGTTTCCAATAATTGGGTGGGTGTCATGCTTACTTTGGAAATGTAACTGAACTGTTCTTTATCTCATGGATATTAGCCCATTACGGATAATGCATATCCCAGTGCATAATTTTTTCTAGCATTAGGTGTTCCTCATGGTCTTCGTTCACATGTCTATTGGTTCACTAGTTTGATTTCTATTATAATTTATTTGTCTTATTTCTTGTTGGTATATTTTGTATTATTGTTTATTTTATTGGGGTAATATTTATTGTAATTTATTTTTTATTCTTTTATTTTATTTTAATGGAATGCATTAATTCCATGAGAATAATTAGAACCAAGTTGTTGTAGAACACAAACGATGTCCTAAATATTACATCTCGATCACCTCTGTGTAGGACTTGAATTATTCTATACATCATTTGTTATAAGATATATATAGTTAATATAAATTGTATCATTGTAATAATATATTGTTTTTCCATATTTGATACTCTCACCTTCAAATACAACACCAACTACAACATTAGTTGCATTTCCTACCACATTAACTAAGGGACCTTTAGTTAAACTGAGAGGAAGGGGCGGGTGGCTGGGGGGCGGGGTGAACGGAGGTAGGGGATGGTGAATAAGTTTAATACATTCATGGACATTTAAAAAAAATTCATTCAACTCATTTCCACATTCGTTTCATAAGAATCTTAATACATAATGAATCAACAAACATAATGTGTGGACAACAAGTAATTAAACAGATTAAAACATCACATCAATAATTAATCATCAACCACATAGACAATATATATAAGTGGAAACCCATAAAGGGAGAAAACCACATATTATTATTGTTGTGTTGCAAAGGCAAGTTCCAACTCCCTCTCAGTACTAATTTTTTGTAGGTTTTCTGTAGGCTTCAACCTAGAGGAGGCTACTACCCCAAATTCTGCAAGCTACAACTTGCAAGGAAGCTCCAACTCCCATCTATTTTCTGTAGGCTACAACTCACAGGAAGCTCCTACCTCGACCAGCTACAACTAGACATCTACCAAGATACAACTTGATATGGAAGCACCAACTTCCTCACATTACAATGAACTCATATGTTGATTTACATGGATATCAACTATGTTTTACTCCTTCTTCAATGCTGCCCTTCTAGCCTTCAAATCTACTTCATATCAGCTCTAAAGCTGCACAACATCTCTATCTACTCCCTCTCATTCTTCCACTCTCTAACCTCTATATGTGTATAACAATCACACCATTTATAGAGATCACTTCATCATTGTTTGCATTCTATATGGGAATATGAAGTGAACAGGCATGACTCCTGCCTTCCACCCACTCATTCCTCACTCAGCATATTCATGATGTTACAATAATATATATACTTGTTTCAATATTAATTGGATTTTTTCTTTGCCTCGGATACTTGCCTTCACATCACAAACAATATAAAATAATGAATAGATTTATAGTTATAATCAAATATTTCACTCAGCCCTTTTAGCTTCTTAGAGTTGTTATGTGTTTGTCCTCTTCTAGTTGCTGTCCCTTTGTCTTTTATGTTTCTGCAGTTATATTTCCAACTTTTTTGCAACATTACTATCTTAGCCTGACTTGACCCATGCCATTATGTTTTACACCGCCTATGCATATTGCATATCTTACCCGCAACATCTTATGAACACTGTTACCAATGAAATAGGTAACTTGACCTCAAAACGGGAACTCTAGCCCAAAAACTCTCAAAAAACATGAAAAAACACCCCCCAAAAAAAAAATGTGTCTTCCAGAACGCACTTGTTTTTTTTCAAAGGTCAAATTTCAACATTTTCTAAAATTATGCTAAAAACAAAATTGTTTGTTGAAAAAAGGATTGAAAAAACACCCCCCCAAAAAAAAGTGTGTCTTCCAGAACGCACTTGTTTTTTTTTTTTAAGGTCAAATTTCAACATTTTCTAAAATTATGCTAAAAACAAAATTGTTTGTTGAAAAAATGATTGAAAAAACACCCTCAAAACAAAACCAGTTGATGCTGGAATAACAAAAAAAAAATTTGTGTCATAATTTTGACACTTGTAACAATGGAATTAAAGACAACATATTAGGACATTTTTTAAAATCGTAAATTTCTAACATTTTTGATAGATGATGTTAAAGATAAACAAATACATGTCTGAAGGGCTTATAATTTTGAACAATTTTCATCCATGTTGTTAAACATAAAATATCTTGACTTTAAACAACCCCAAAATTGTAATTATTTTCAACCATAACCTTAAAGATAAAGGTAAATCTAAAGTTTTTCAATCTTAAGTGTTCAACATACTTGAACAATGAAATTATGGAGAAAATATAAGACTTAACAATTTAAAAAAATGAACAAGTAAATGAAAAAATTATCATTGCACAGAAACAAGTAAGAGTAATTTTAATTTTAAAGAATAAAAACTTATCTTTTTTCAAATCTTAGTATAAGACAAATTTAAATATAATTTCAACCAAAACCTAAAAATCAAGCATCAAAACAAAGTGTTCTGTTTCAATGACGCATATAATTATTAAAACTTTTAAAAGTATCTTATACCAAATGGTAACAATACATAATATCATGGTAATATCACTGCATAATTTAAAAATTCAACATTAGTTTCTATTTTCTATTTTACTTATAATTAAAATATCAACATTGGTACATTGAATATAACATAAATTATTTTGTAATTCATTGTTACATTGTTGATATTTTAAAGAAATGAATTCTTCATAATTAAAACATATAATCCAACAAACATAGAAATGTCTCATAACTTCATGAAAAATGAGATGGAAGTCAAAATTTTTATTTCAAGTTACCATGCAAACATCAATTACATAAAAGTGTCTTAGATAGTTATTCAAAATCAGCCATAGGTTCTAGCACACCATCATAATCTACATCTTCAGATGAATGGCTCGATGCAGATGAAGATGATCCATATTCTTCTCTTTCATCAACTAGTGCTCCATCCGAGTCAACATGCATGCCCACCATTTCAGAGTTCAAAAGTCTTGTAGATCTACGTCTACATTCTGCAGAGTCCCATCTCAACAGTAATTGTTCTGGTAGCAATTTCTTCAAAATATTTATGGTCTGCAACCGAAGAGTTCCTCTCTTTGTCAAATTGAAGTCATACACAAGTATGTCAACATCCTCCAATTTTAAGACATTTGTGTGGCGACGATTTATATTTGTGCCCTTTCTTTTTCTCTTTCTGCCAATTCTTTTTTCCACTACCATCTCTGGCTTGTACACACCATTGAAAGGGTGGGTACTTGTGGCATACCAATGTACATCAAAAACTGTAATCTCTTCATTTTCATTAATGACCTTTATAACCTTGGCAATCCAGAATGGATAGCCAAGTGGATCTTCATCTGCTAACACTGCTATCATGCAACCCTCCTTAAGATCCTGCACAGAACCCCTATAAAGGTCTTCCATGGCTTCATGTTGTGCACGTGATCTTCTAGAACCAATATAGATTTCTCTTTCCTCTACCTGTGGGAAATTAATAATAGCTTGAGGCTGTTGTTGTTCAACATTGTGTGTTTCTTGATGTTCATGTTCATTTGGCATATTTTGTGGCAAAAAAAAGGAGTCTTCAAAAGCGTATTCTCATTTACTGATCTTGAAATCATATCACTTTGATTACTAAAAAAAGACTCCCACCAAACTGAATCAGCAACATCGAAGTATTCATATGTATCTCTAATACATCTTTTAATTTCCTCTAGACATTCAAAATAATTTATCTCTCTCTTCTGCCTTCGTGCATTATGGAGTTCAGAAACTGACTGTAATAACAATATCTTTGATGAAAACATTGGACGCTCTGGAATGAACTTCAAAAATGCTAAACCCGATGATGGTCCCCATTCTTCAATAGTTGAATACTTCTTGCCCCATATAAGTGTTATCCCATCAATTTTTTTGATACGAAATTGATGCTGGAAGCTAATGTCGTTAAGTTGTTCAATGCATTTCTCCTCACCATGCGATCCAAAAATAAACCTTCGCATGTCAATAGTTTTTTCCAACACATGAAAAACAGGCTCTGGAATGTACGATTTCTTAATACATTCAATTAATGATGGCAGGCTCCCAACACCTTTCCTCCTCAATGTTACTGAAAAACGACTGAACATTTGATCAATATGATCATGAGTATGCCCAACAAGAAGGAAACCAACCTTTATCTTTTTAAAAATCCCCAATTCAACAAGCATGCTTAGATACCCAAAAAGAACTTGATTTTTGTTCTCACGACTTGTGTTGTCTAATTGTAAATACAAAACTTCAGGAAGAATCCCAGACCAATGAGTAACCACATCATGGATTATAGTTATGGTCAGATTTGCATCATTGTGAATATTTTGAGTTGTGAAGAAAACTCTTGGAAACATCTTCTCATTAAATACCATACAACCAACCAAGTGAAACTGAATGAAATTTTCCTCCTGTAATTTTTTTGGCGTGCGGACAAAATGTGGAAGAAGTGTTTTCTTTTGGTCCATACCATCAATTATCAATCCCAGATATTTATTTGGATAATCATAACACTTCTTTCGATGTTTATACAACTTTTGTCTTTCACTTGTTTGCTGATTGCGATGGTCTTGAAGTTCTTTGACAACGGAATCTGTACATAAAATAAAAGAAACATATGAATAAATATATTTTCATAGTTGATAAGTATCAAATTTTAAAAACAATGTTTTGAACACATACCTCTTTCTGCCCCTTCACATTTATCTCTTTTTGCTTTAAGAGAAGCACATGTGCTGCAAATCCCCATCCTTGTCTTCTTAGGAATACGAACATTGTTGAATTCAGTTTTCCATATCCTTGTAAAATAAGAATATGTAATAAAATTACCAATTCCTTCAACAGCTTCTGCATAATCTTTGTATAACATGAATATTTCTCGTCTCGAGAAATTATCTGGAATATGTATTATGTCTTTATTTGGCATACACTCTCCATGATTTGAAAAGAATTCTTTCATCCATGTCTTAGCAGTATTTGCAAACGGCCCCACCTCCCGTTTATGACGTGCTTCTGAATAATATGTGGGATCCTTTTCCAATCTATCCTGGATTCTTGAAAAACGACAATTACCAATTGAATAAAACATTTTGAACGCCTTTCTGCAAAGCAATACATTCCCAATATGATAATCATAACCTGCTAGTGTAGATTGCATGCAACCCACTAAATATGAATTTTGTATGCTTTTATTCATTGACATATATGTTTTCCTTTTCTGCAAAGCAAAGTTGAAATCCATATTTTTCAAACAATCCCTTCGAAAACATGCACTTGAAATCAAATGAACGACAGAACTTTTTGTTGTGAGATATTTTGTCCTCGCCCTTGTATAACTGGAATGCCTTGGATTGATATGAAAAGGTCTACTCCTACTCCTAGTTGCAATATTTGCTTGCAACGGCTTCATCATTCCATCATCCTTTGTAAAAGTAGTTTCATCACCATTAGAAGGAATATTATCCCCACTATCATCATCCTCAACATATTTAAGAAATTCATCAACATCATTGCGTGGAAAATTTTCTTTACAATCATCAGTTGAAGAAAACATTTCACAAGAATCATCGACACTTTTGTAACCCTGACTCAAAAGAAATTCTTCACCATCTTGACCCATGCTTTCAAATTCTTCCTTGGGAGGATTCAATTCTTCATCACCATGAGTGTCTTTGAAATGGTCACTTGGAGAAAATGCAATATTCAGATCTGTGTCTTTAAAATTATCATTTGCAAGAAACTCTTCATCCTCCCCTTCTTCAGTGGCGCTCTCATAATCCTTGGGATTAGGCATAAGTGGAAGCTTTGAATTTGTATTCGCTAGAATTTCTTCACCCTGCCCCTCCCCTTCCTCACTAAAGCTCTCATAGTCCTTAGGGTTGGGAATAAGTGAATGCCTTGAATCTATATTTATTGAAAATTCTTCATCCCCCCTTCATCAGTGGTTAAATTATAATCGTTATGATTAGGATGAAGTGAAAATTTTAGCTTTGGAAATTCATCCCCATCTTCATCAGTGGTGTTGGCATAATCCTTAGGATTAGGACGAAGTGGATATTTTGACGTTGCAAATTCTTCATTCCCCTCTTCCTCAGTGGTGCTGACATAATCCTTAGGATTAGGACGTAGTGCATATTTTGACTTTGCAAATTCTTCATTCCCCTCTTCATCTGTGGTGCTGACATAATCCTTAGGATTAAGACGAAGTGGAAATTCTGACACTGGAATTTTTTCGTCCCCCTCTTCATCAGTGGTGCTTGCATAATCCTTAGGATTAGGACGGAGTGGAAATTTTGACGCTGTAAATTTTTCATTTCCCTCTTCATCAGTGGTGCTAGCATAATCCTTAGGATTGGGACGAAGTGGATGTTTTGACTCTAAAACATTATCATTCCCCTCTTCATCAGTGGTGCTCGCATAATCCTTACGATTAGGACGAATTTGATATTTTGACTCTGGAAATTTTACATCCCCCTTTTCATCAGTGCTGCTGGCATACTCCTCAGGATTAGGACAGAGTGGATATTTTGACAATACAGATTCTTCATTCCCCTCTTCATTTGTTGTTCTCATATAATCCTTAGGATTAAGCTGAAGTGGATATTCTTCATCTCCCTCTTCATCAATGGTGTCCTCATAATCCTTGGGATTAGGACGAAGTGAAACTTTTAACTCTGCAATTTCTTCATCATGCCCTTCATCACTATTGCTTTCATAATCCTTAGGATTAAGAGTAAGTGGTATAACTAGCGCTCGATTTTTTGACTCTCTATTCATGGTGAATGAACTCTCATTATATTCATCACTCTGAATAGAGTTGTTGCGTGACGAAGATGTTGATGTTCTAGAAAGAAAAACTTCGTTATCAGAAGAAACCATGGCTTCCAACAAGAATAGGTTGAATGATACAAATTCCTCTCCCACTTACAATATATAGCTTAAAGACTGAAAATTTCCCTCCAAATTTTCCCTCCAAAAATTCCCTCCAAAAAAATTCGCGAAAAACTTTAACTATTTTAACTATAATGACTATATGTAAATATTTACAAAAATAACATGATGTAAATATTAACTATTTAAACTATAATTAACTACATGTACATATTTTAGATTTTAAAATTTAATCCCATGATTTTAAACATTGATTACATATAAATATTAACTATGATAACTAAATGCAAATATTAACTATTTTATCTATAATATTAAATATAATTAACTACATGTAAGTATTTCATATTTTAATTTTTAATCTGAGATTATATTTGAATTATTCAACATTCAGTACATGTAAATATTAATTATGATAACTACATGCAAATAATAAGTATTTTAACTATAGTATGAACTATAATAAATTAAATGTAAATATTTTAAATTTGAAATTTTAATCCCACATTCATTAAACAGTAAATCAATGATACAATATACGATATTTAAAAGGAATGATTGTTTCTATTCATCACATCACATCAAGTTTTCTGATATTTGTTGGAGCAAATTTCTGGAGGTGTTGCGTTGGCATTGGTAACTTCGTGGAGGCATTGCATTGGCATTGGAAGCTTTGTGTCGCTATTGGTAATTTTGTGGAGGTGTTGCATTGGCATTGGTAACTTCGTGAAGGCATTGCATTGGCATTGGAGGCATTGTGTTGCTATTCGTAATTGTGTGGAGGCGTTGTGTTAGCATTGGTGACAACAACTTCTTGCATTTCAAAGGTTAATTTTCCTTCTATTCTGTCAATTTAGAGATGATTTTGGGAAAAATCTGTTTTTCTATAGTTTTTTTGTGTTCAAAAACTACTTTTTAAAGGTTTTTAGGTTCAAAAACCTTGATTTTTTAATATTTTTTTAGTGAAGAAAATGCAAAAAAAACTGAATTTTTTAGGGTTTTAAGAACAAAAATTTAGATTTTTTTTTCTTTTTTAAGACTTATAGGTTCATTTACACATAAAAATCCATAAAACGACCATGCACATAAAAAAAAAAGTGGCCTTATAACATTTTTTATTTGTATTTTTTTTTATCATAAATATATGAATGATTTCATTATTTAAAAAAATTTTTTATGTGAGAATTTTTTATTTTATATTTTATTTTATTTTATTTTTTTAATTTTAGATCTTTGTTTTATTTTTTTAATTTTAAATCTTTAATTTTTTTTTTCCTTTATTGTTTTGTTATATATATACATATATATTTTTTAATTGTATTGTGATATATATATATATTTTTAATTATATTATAATCTTAAAACAAATGTTTATTTTTATAGTTTATTATATTGTTTTGTTTTTTTTTTAAATTATATATTTAAATTGCAAACTTTTAAAAAAAAATTTAAAAAAAAATATGAATTTTGTCTTATTGGTGGTGCCGGCCACCCGGGCGGCGCCACGGGGGCGGCCCACCCGCCTCCCGGCGCCCCCATCGGCCGAGGGCCGATTAGCTCGAGCCCCGCCCGTTGGCCCAACGGGCGGGGCTCGCACTGAATCGGCCCTCGGCCGATGGGGGCCCAGGAGGCGGGCTGGGCCGCCCCGCCAAAACAGTGTTCAATATTTTTAAAATTTTTTTTTTTAAATTTTATAATGTTTTGTTTTTAATTGTTTTTTTTTAATTTTTAAATTTTGTTTTTTTAATTGTTTTTGTTTAATTGTTTGTTTTTAATTTTGGTTTTTTTTTTTTATAATTTTTTTTTTTTTTTTAATAATTTTTTTTAAGAACACATTTTATAATTTTGATTTTTTTTAATTTTATTTGGTTCTTTAAATTTTTTTTTTTAAACAATTTATTTTAATAAAACAATCATAGAAACATTGTTATATATAAATATAAAAAAAAAAATTGTTATATAATGTAATAAAAACATTATTAAATAATAAATGTTAAAAATTTCAAAATATAACAAATATATATATATATATATATATATATATATATATCAAAAAAAAAAAATACAATGTAATAAATTTACAAAAAAAAACATTTGTTTTAATATCACAATAAAAATTAATTAAAAATATATATATATAACAATACAATTAATAAAATAAAAAATTATATAACATTATAATATTTGTTATAGATAGTTAATAACTTTTTTGTTTTTTTTTTAAATATTAAACACAAACTGAAGTTTCAAAATACTAGTTTATTTTTTAAGTTTAATTTTAATGCTTTAATTTCAAACTATTTAGTTTTAGAAATACATTTTGTTTATTAAATTTATTTTATTCACAATATTTTTCCATTAACTAATATATATATATATATATATATATATATATATATATATTTATCAGAAAAATGGCATCAAAAAAGATTTCTGTGAATGTTTCTGCACCTCGGGCAGCAGCTCCCAAATCTACAGCTGCAGCTCGACGCACTATGGATACAACTCCCAAATCTAAAGTTGCAGCTGAACGCACTATGGACACTATTGGACGCAATAAGGATATTGTTGCACACACTAATAAAAGTCAAGCAAGTGGGGTACCAGGTTCATTAAAGGTTATTTCTGATTGGAAGAACACCAAGGAAATAGATAAAACCGATTTCTCATGGTATCTTGAAGACAGTGAAACGGAGGTTGATATACACATCTATCTGATTTGTGGTATGATTGACTTAAATGAGCAATATGAGGTGATGGGAAGAGTACGAGACATATGTATGGTCCCGAATACAAACACTATTTATGTTCTTGTAAGGGAGGCTCAGAAACGTGAGAAGGTTAGATTTCGTCTATCAATCGTCAAGTACGACACAGATGAAATAACTTCAAAATTTTCTGAAGAAATAGCAAACAACATTGCAAATAACATTGTAAGTATGCTTATTTTTATTTCCTCTATCCATTATTGTAAGGATGATTCAATTTTTTATAAATTATTGATCATTGACATGTTTTATTTTGTTTCATAGGATTTTGTTCCGAGTCTTTCAAACATGTTTGATGGTATTTATATGTTGGTGCCAAATGTTATAGATGTGATCAAAACTTTCGACAAAGACAAAGCAGAGGAAAGGAGATTGAAGCAAAGAGCAATAGCTCGTGACACTGTAACCGTACAAAGAGGGGATCAACCAAGTGTCACTAAGGTGGGTCAATCTAGTAAACTTAAACATGTTTCTTTTGAAGGTGTCGAACATGAAACATAAAATTACGATAGAATTAGTGAGGAGAAGATGAGAACTATTGTGCAAAAGAAGAAAACAGATCAGACACCAAAAAGAAAAATTGCCAAAGATCTCTCTCTTGTACCTCATGAAGGAGAGCTTGTTTATAAAGAAACTGATATGTTATCCAATAAGACTAGGAAATCAAATATTGGTGAACCTATAAAGGTTGTGAGTAGCAGTGAAGAACAAATTGAAAGCTCTTACGGAAGCAGAGAAATCATAACACTAGGTGTTGAGTTAGAGGATGGCATTATTAAACCAAAACAAAATGCTATTCGACAAGAGTTGAGGAAGAATAAATTAATTCTTGGTGGCCAAACATTTGAACTTAATGTTAACCAATTTTATGGCTCAGATGAAGGGCAATCTCAATATCAAATTAGAAAGGCCCATCACCTACATGTACATAATCTGAAAAAATTATTCAGGTTCAATCCATATGCGCATGTGGTGGATTATGTGGTTCTTGTCGAACCATGTCAGGTTCCCAACAAACAAGCATTTGACAAGGCAAAATGTTTTGATTATAAATATTATGTAATTGGAGGAAACCATTCAATAGAGGCTAAAAGACAATTGATTGCAGAATATCCCAATAACTATCTTTTTCAAACAATGAAATGCATCATTTACGCTGGCTTAACAGAAATGGAATCAAAGTTATTGGCATGGAATCATAATGCAGATAATGAGTATAGAATGAAAATGACTTTCATCCAAAGGGTCAGATTTATTCATAATGAATTCATAGAAAAATGTCGTGGGGATAAGACAGAAGTTAGTGTAGCATTTCGAAAGGAATGTTTAATGGAAACAGGTTATCAAATTGATAAAAAAAAAGCAAAAGATGGAAAATTGAATACAAATCTCTTCAGAGGCACAGATAACATTTTTCAGTTGGCATTTAGAACTGGGGAGGTATGGGATTTGATTGATGAGATTTTTGATCGATGGGAGAATATTTCCATAAAAAATCAGAAAGTTAGAAAGAGTAAACCCATAATATCTACCAACAGTAAGGGGGGTCCTGAAATGAAGCAGCTTCTAGAGGATATGACTATTACACCTTGGAGAACAATGCAAGGTGTGAAGGATGATAAATTAGTCAAATCAGTATTAGCCTGTGTGAAGTCGGGTGAATTATCAATGGAAGAAATGTGTGCAGAATTTCAAAAGTAAGTTTCTTGAATTATTTCTTTCATTATAATTTTATTTTAAATAAAACATAATGATGTTGGTATAATTTGTTATACATGTCAATATATTAATGTTTTTAACTTGATTTATTCAGTCAGAAAATTTATATGAAAATACAAGAACACATGGTAAAAATGTTGAATGAAGACAGTTGGTGATGATGTTGTACGCAACTACCCAGAAGCAAGTTCTACATCAACACTAAAAGAGTTTTATATTGCATTCAATAAGGTATGTTGATTTATAAATTTATTTTATTCATATTTTAACTATTTTTATTTTATTACTTATACATATCTATATATATATTTTTATGTCATTAAAGATGTCGAAGAAGGATGGAAATGGAGTACCAGATACTTTCAAAAGCTTTATTGAAAAAATTAAGATGGATAACATGAGAAGGAAGCGTCTTATGAATGTTGAACTTGATCCTACTCTTAATCATTACATTTGGAATGGGCTCGAAAGTGTCCAATATCAAATAATATAAGGTGACTGTGAAGACATTGCATCACTAATACCTAAAAGGGAATATGGCCTAGTTATTGCAGATATTCCTCATGGTTTCAATTTCCCAGACATTGAATATGATAGAGAACCATATACTTATCAAGCTTTTAGTAAAGTGGTTACGGGTTTTCAAGAAGTGACAACATCACCACTTTAGCGATTTGTGACATTTCATTCAGACACACAGTTTCCAATGTTATTAACAAGCTTCAAGGGTAAAGCAAACTCAAGGATGCAACTTACATGGTAAGATTTTGAAATTGTATGTTTGATTCCTCCTAAAAAAAATTATTCATGTAAAATTTAATTGAACTTTTACTATGTTATGTAACAGGAAAAAGTCAAATATTGTTTCTTCTGAAGATCAACCTATTATAAATGATTATGAGTTCATCCATGTTGAATGTTGGACAAAAGAGGATAGCTATAATCATATTATTATGAATCGAGTAGATGGGAAGAGTCATAGTCAAGTATTGGTTTATGATGCAGTGGTAAGAAAACTAACATATGAGGATAAAGATGCAAAAGGAGATATAGTTAACATTTATCAAAAACCACAAGCATTGATTAACTATTTTATAGATCTATGTTCAAATGAAGGAGAATGGGTTTTGAATTTATTCTCAGGTTCAGGTAAGTTTTAATATACAAATTTAAATTTAAATATTGTCTTTTTTACTTTTTATGTCTCCATAGTAATTTTCTTACTTATTTTTTTTGTGCTTGATGATTAGGTACAACACTAGCATGTTGCCTACAAAAAGGAAGAAATTGCATTGCCATTGAGAAAGATCCAGTTCAATGGAAATTTATTCAACAAAGAATTAACGCTCTTAAATTCCTTCCAGATGCGAAGCAAGAAGTTGGTTTGAGGAAAGGAGATTTTAATGAATCACGTGTGGCAAAAAAAGAAAAGGAACCTCAACCACCATTATATGGAATGATTGGAAAGGGACACTTTGGAAGATTTGCTGACATGAAAGATCCATTAGAAGACGGTGATGATCAAAATGAAGAAGAAAATGCTGCGGAAGAAGCCATCAATGCTGTTCTAAATGATGTTGAAGATGTATTAGTTGATATTGTTGATGATGTTTAAGTTATGCTTGCAAACAAAGCTTATTTTTTAGAACTATTAATCAGTTTTACTTGTAATGTTTAGACTTTGATATTTTATGAGAAAAACCCTTTTTTTTTGCAAAAAACATGTGATTGCTATTATTTTTTGACATAAAATTCAATAAAAATGTTGTTTTCTTAAGTTTTTTTTGTTAAGATTCTCCAAAAAAATTAGTTTATTTAACATGTTTTTTTCAACAAAAACTCTGTAAAAGTGTATTTTTGCATTGTATTTATATTGAAAAATTGTATTTTTTTGTCATATGGTTCAAAATATTGGTTTTTTAGCGATAATTTTTTGATGTGCATTGAAAAATTATTTAATAATACATAAACATGTGGAAAATATAAACTTTAGAATATTGACCTTTTTTCCATCTTTTATGTATGTGAAAAAGTAAAGATATCATTACAAGTTTTTATTTTAAAAAAAAAATATTTTTTTTATTTTTAAAACACAAGTACATAAATGCACTTAAAAATAAACATCTCACAGAAGAAGTAGACATTAAAAAATTTATAGTGTCAAAATCAATGCTATAAAAAAAACGTTGGTGATGATACACCACCACTATTCAAAATCGACATAAAACACACCACTTTAAAAAAAAAAAAAATTATTAAAAAAAAAAGAAAAAAAGAAAAAAAATTAAAGTGCCAAAAACATGCTCAATTTTTTTTTCTTGATTCTGCATCACCACCTTTTCAAAATCAGGTGTTTTTCTTGATATTTCAAAAAGTAGGTAACATTGAGGTTACCTATTTCATCGGTAACATTGTTTATGCTCTTCTCTACTCCTTTTCTCTGTGTTGGGTTACTTACCCGAGTCTCCATAAGGCCGGAAATATAAAAATATGCAGGGTTGGCGGAATTAACGCCACAATTACCCACTTTATGCAGCATGAAATTGAAATTTTAAACAATATTGTGACCTATGGGTTATGGCACACATAAAATCCCTTTATCTTACAGTGGATTACAATATCTGAGTTTATTCCACATACATACGTTAGAAATCCACAACGATTATTGTATCTTAACTTTAAATAAATTTCAATTACCCCCAACCAACATACATATATGCAGAACAGGGGTTCTCGGGTCCCACAAGACAAAAACCAATCACAGGGCATCACATTTCGCTTGCCCACAAGTTTTAATGTTTTGCAATAAAAGTGTCCCCTATGTTCTGCGATATGCGATCACATCACATCGCATCGAACTTACCATGCGAACTGTTATGTACAAACCACAAAATATACGATGTGCGCTCTTGTGCAATGCCAACATGTGGTCTCCCCTCGTCGCATCGCATATTCCAATATTTACCGCATCACAAACAATTTAACTTATCGTGCAATGCCTTTGCTCTATCTGCTATAATTTGCGATGTATGCTTCTGGGATTTGCCGTCCACTATTGATTTGCACCCAAATCTAACAATTCTCACCTGCTCACCCTTCTTTGCATTGGATCTTCCCAACATATCTTGTGATGTATTCTCATTTGTTCATCTCTCCCCTTTTCAATCTGTGATCTAATCGTGATCGTCTGCTCATCATTCATGCTTTTGTTCTAAAACCTCTGAGACTTTGGGAAAAACATAGTTGCGGCCCTCTGCGACCAAAAATATCTCCATGCTACTTTCTTCAATAAATCATCAATAAAAGTATGCAACTGCAAGGATTTCCATAGCCATTCATTTTGGAGGTTCCAGGAGTTTATGCAACCCTTGACATTCCCTCGGCTATGTAATTCCTAATTTAATATGTAGAGTCTCAAGACTCCATGTCAGCCACTCACTCGGATCCCATTCTACTGGTCAATCCTGCTCTGAGTTTCAACAGAAATTCTACTTAACAACAGGGCACACCACAATTCACATAATCACACAGGGTTCAATTCTACAATTCGATCCTTGTTGTCTAATTCCTCCTTTGGAATTCTTCTAAGTATTTTCTGCCTTAGTCGATTTCTCTACTTTCTACAACCACTGCTACTCTACATCTCCTCTATCCTTCCTGAGCTTTATTTATTTTTTTCTTTTTTAAGCATTGATCTCTTCTGAATTTTTTATTTTTTTTTGTTATTCACTCTGACTTGGGATTATCACGCTTGTTGCATGTTCATGACTCTGCCCAGCACATTCACAATTCTGCCTTTGTTGTTTTGCTGCCTTTGCTCCTTTTCTGCCTTAACTTCCTTTGCTGCCTTTACTTCTTAGCTGCTTTTTCTGCCTTTGCCTTTTTTCTCCCTTTGTTGCCTTTGCCTATTTTCTTCCTTTTATCCTTTTCTTCCTTTGCTACCTTTGTTCCTTTTCTACCTTAACTTCCTTTGATGCCTTCGCTTCTTTGCTTCCTCTACTTAATTTGCCTTAATGATAGTTCTAGTGCTACTCCTTTGTGCTCCTTTACCATCAATGAAAATGTTTCCAAAAGTCTCCCCCTTTGGCATTGATGGGAACACTTCCTCCAAGACTTCCTCCCCCTTTCATTTTGAGAGGTATCTTTCATCCTCTGTTTTCTTTTCAGAAGAGCGTTTCTTCTTATGCCTTCTTTTCCTCCCCCTTTGACATCAATGGAAAAGGGTTCCACATTTCCCAGTGTAGTTTCTATCCTTGCATTAATTCTCTCTGAGTTGTGTATAAGCCTTCTTCCTTTGACTTTATACTTTGCTGCTCCAAGTTGGTGTATAATATTTGTTAGGAGAACACTTTGAAAATTATTGAGATTGCATGAATGGAGGGCATGTCACCATATAATGTTCTGTACTTATGTCCCTAACTACTTGATAGAGGTGATAAGTGCTAGACTTTGGATGTACTTTTGTCATAATACTCCGATCTTCTAGACTTGTACCATACCATTGCTTCACTAATAACACTTTTTATTCTACAAAAAAGCAGGCTACTTTCTCCAAATACTAATTGATGAATGATGTAATGATATAATTATAATAACCATTTCTCTTATTCATCCTTATTAAGAACATTTTGTTTCACTATTAACACTTTCAAGAAAGACATAGAGTGTAATGATCCTCTGTAGATATTTACCAACTTCCTAGCTCTAGCTCTTCTGTGACAACTTTTATGTGTTTCTCTCCCCCTAGAATGATGATTCTTGTCTGATACTTACTTTTCTACTGTATTGTTTTTGTTCCTTACATGGAAGCCTTTGCTGGTGTATTTACATCCTCAATTTTTTTTTTAATTTCTGATCATATCAGAGAGTATCATCTGCAGACACTACCCCTATTTTTTCTCTTATATATTGAAAAGGTTCTCTAGAAAGAGGTTTTGTGAATATTTCTGTTGTTTCTTCATCTGTTGGTACATGCTCCATCTTTACTATTTTCTCTGCTACTTGTTCTCTGAGGAAGTGGTACTTTATTGGTATGTGCTTGGTTTTCAAATGAAGTACTGGATTTTTTTGGTATACTTATGGCACTTGTATTGTCATATTTGATAGAAATAGGTTCATTGATGCTTACCTTCATGTCTTGGAGAATTTGTTTCATCCACATTACTTGAGTGCAACAAGTTGTTGCTGTTATGTATTCTTCTTCTGTTGTAGATATAGAGACATGTTTTCTTCTTGCGTAACCATGCCACCAGAATTTCTCCCAAATAAATTTCACCTCCACTTGTGCGTTTCATGTCATCCACACATCTTTCCCAATCTGCATATGTATATGCTGTCAATGTGAAGTCTCTGCCTTTTGGATACCATAGGCCATAATGTGCAGTTCCTTCAAGGTATCTAAATATTTTCTTGGTTTCTAGCAAGTGATTTTGTTTTCGTGCTGCTTGATATCTTTCCAGAAGTCCTACTGCCAACATAATGTTTAGTTTAGAGGTAGTTAGGTATAGCATACTTCCTATCATAGATTTGTAAATTCTTTTATCTACATCTGCGGATGCATCATCAACACATAACTTGCATCCAGTGATCATGGGAGTTGACACAAGGTTGCAGTCTTCCATTTGGAATCTTTTTAACATATCACATAAGTATTTTCTTGTGAAATGAATATTCCTTTGCTCTTTTGTAGAATTTGAAGTCTTAGGTAGTAGGTAAGCTCTCCAATCATAGACATCTCAAATTCAGACTTCATTTCTTCTCCAAGTCCTTTTACTAACTCATCCTTGTTGCTACCAAACATGATGTCATATACATATACTACTACAATTAAGAGTTCATTTTCATCAGCCTTTATATACATATTGTTTTCTACTCCTCGCTTCTTGAAACCTTGCTTTTGAAAGTTCTTTTCCATCCTAGAATACCATTCATGTGGTGCTTGTTTGAGACCATATAGGGCTTTCTTTAATCTGCACACATATTCATGTTTATCTACTAAGGAGAATCCTTTAGGTTGTTCCATGTAGATTTATTCCTCTAGACATCCATTCAAGAAGGTAGACTTCACATCCATTTGATATACCTTGAAATCATGATAGCATGGAAAAGCCAAAAACATTCTAATTTTTTCCATTCTTGCTACAGGGTAGAAACTTTCATCATAGTCAAGTCCTTCGATTTGAGAGTATCTCTTGCATACAAGTCTAGCTTTATTTCTAATTACCTAACCTTGTTCATTCATCTTATTCTTGAATATCCACTTTGTCTGAATGATAGTTTTCCCAACAGGTCTTGGAATTAGCTCCTAGGTATTTTTCTTCTCAATTTGGTCTAATTCTTCATTCATAGAATTTACCCAATTCTTGTCTTTGTTGGCTTCATCGAAATTCTTCAGTTCTATTTGTGACAGCATGGCTAGGTACAATTCCTTGGTCTGTTCAACTAGTTTTCTTCTAGTTTGGACTCCTACACTCTTGTCTCCAATGATTTGATCTTCAGGATGGTTCTTATGAGTGTGTCTCGAGGGTCCTTTTGAGTTTATTTATGTATCTTTTGTTGTTTTACTCTATTCTTCATTTTCTTGATTCTCATCTTCATGATCATCTGGAGGATTGGAATGGTTTGTGCTTCTGGTTCTATCTAGTAGATCTTTGTCCAATCTCACATCAATTCTTTCCACAATTTTATGTAGTATTTTATTGTAGCACTTTTATCCCTTACTCTTGGATGCATATCCCAAAAATATTCCTTCATCAACTCTTGCATCATACTTCCCCAATTTTTCATCATTATTCTTTATGAAATATTTGCTACCAAAGACTCTAAAGTGCTTGATTGATGTCGATTTACCATGCCATAATTCATATGGAGTCTTGTCACAATTTGGTCTGAGATGACCTTTGTTGATAATATGAATTGTTGTGTGTACTACTTCCTCCCAGTAGATTTGGGGAATGTTTATTTCTTGCATCATTGCTCTAGCAATCTATTGTATTGAACAGTTTTGTCTCTCTGCCACTCCATTCTGTTGAGGTGTACCTGCGACTGTAAACTATTTCTTTATCCCACATTCATTGCACAGGTCAGCAAAATAATCATTTGTGAAGTCACCTCCTCTATCTGATTTGATGCATTTTAGTTTACATTTAGTTTGATTTTCTTCCAGTGCCTTGAATATCTTAAATTTCTCAAACACTTCGTATTTGTATCTGAGAAATTCCACCCATGTTAATCTGGAAAAATCATCGATTATCAACAGCAAATACAAATCTCCACCTCGTGAATTTGTTCTTGAAGGTCCACACAGGTCCATGTGTACAAGCCGAAGAGGCTTACTTGTAGATATTTGGTCTTTAGTTTTGAACGTTGTGCGAATTTTTTTTCCTAGTTGACAGGACTTACATATGATATTTGGTGGCTTCTTTATTGTAGGAAAATATCTGACAACTTTCTTTTTGCTTAGTTTGATGATGTGGTCAACATTTAGATGTCATAATATTCTATGTCATTGCCAAGATTTGTTAAGTTTGCTAATGTGGCATGCTTCATTCTCTTCTTATACTATATAAAAATTAATCTCTGTTCGAACAACTTTGACCAAGGTCTTTCCTGTGGTGATTGACCTTACTTCACAATTTTGGGCTCTGAAAATGACCTCACAACCTTTATCAGACATCTGAGTAACACTTAGCAGACTAGATTTTAGACCGTCTACAAATATTACATCCAGAGCCTTTCCTCTTCCATTATTTAGGATGACTGTGCCTTTTCCCTTTATTTTCCCTTCTTTATCGTTACCGAATGTTACATTCCCAGATTTCTTTTCATCAAAAGTTACAAACTTTCTTTTGTCTCCAGTCATATGTTTTGAGCACCCACTATCCACATACCATTGATTTTTCTAATCTTGAGAAATTAAAACCAGATCACATTTATTTAGCTTCATTTTCTAGTGTATGCAATTGTTTTCTCTATAAAATTTCTAAGGAGATCGATCACAGTCTTTGAGAGGACATTTGTTAGACTTGTGCCCATTTTTATGCCAACTAAAAAGTTTGATTGTATTTCTGAAAATATTATGTACACAAGTGAATCCATCATTTTTCTTTATTCCCTTTCAGTTTCCATAGTCCAGTATCTGTATATATTCTTTGCACTCCATGGCTTTATGACCTAACCCTTTACAATGAATAAATACCCATGGAGGTAGTATATGTCTCTGGCAGAGAAATTTTTTTGAGGTAGTATTTTCATTTATTACATCTTTTGTTGGTTGGAATGGATTTGCTTTGTCTTACAATATGCCACAATATGTCCTGGTTTGTGGCAAGCAAAGCAAGTGATGGTTGTTACAGGGGGAAGGAACCTCCTTTAACATCTTCCAAATTTGTTCAATTCATCCTTAGGAGCATATGAGCCTTTTGCAGTTGATTTTTTCTTCATTTCTTTCTTTGTCACTTGAGGTTGCTGCTTGTTTCTATTTTTTTCATTATATATCATGGTCTTGCTGGATTATAATTCTGCGGATTCCCTTTTTTCTCCTTCATTATTATTTATAGCTTTTACAAAAATGATATTCTTGTTATCTTCTGCCTTGGATTTTCTATTTTATCCTTCATAGCCTATCCCAGCCTTTATATGAGGAGTCTTTGATTAGTTAGAATTTTTTCCAAATGTTCATAGTTAATTCAATTTGGGCATTTTATAATTTCTTCCTCAGGCTTACCACTTCTTCTTCTAGCTTTTCTCACTCTTGATTTTTCTCCTTTATTTCTCTTCTCAGAATATCCTCTATTTTCCTTGATTCTTCTAGTTCAATCTTCAATTTAATAAGATCTTCCGAATTTGGTTCTGTCTTTTCATATTTCAGAAGAATCCATTTCTCTTTATTACTCTTAAGTTTAAGTCTGTCTATTTTCTCCAAGGCACTAATTAGCCCCCCTTCAAGATCTACCTCACCTTCTTCTTCAAATTCCTTGAGATATTCCTCAAGCTCTTCCTTGGCCATCAAAATGAATTATGATGTTCCTTCTTCATTGGGGGATTCATCTTAGCTCTCAGATGCACTGCTTTCTAGTTGGGCATATAATGTTCTTCTATTAAATGTGTTCCCTTTCAGCCTATTACTTAAATTGGTTTTCCCTATCCCTCTTCACTGATTTTATATTTTCTTATGAGGACATTTAGATGCATAGTACCCCACTCTTCCATAGTTAGAGCGCCTAAATGGAAGTTTACCTTTATACTTAGATGTGCCTTTCTCTAATATTCTGAAAACTTTTGCCTCTTCTTCATTATAGCAAGAGCATGTACCTTCCTTCTCTTCTCTGCACTTATCTGCCTTAAAGGCTGCCTCCCTGACATTTGAATTCCCCTTGGGAAGTCTCATCTCATATGCCATCAAGTTTCCAAGCAATTGGTTCATGGTCAATGTTTTCACGTTTGTTGTTTCTTCTATGGAAGAAACCTTAGGGTTAAACCTAGATGGTAAAGATCTCAATATATTTTTTACAATTACACATTCCTTAATGGTTTCTCTTATATATTTCATGCTACTTACAACTTCCGCAACCTTTAAGAAGAAATTGGATACATCTTCATCTTCATTCATTTTTACATTTTCAAACTGAGCTCTATAGGCTTTCAATTTGGCCATCTTCGCCTTTTTATCTCCCTCACGGATATTTTGTAATGTATCCCAGATAATTTTGACAGTCTCACTATGCATTACTTTCATAAATTTTGACTCACATAGACTGCTCAAGAATGAATTCATGGGTTTTGCATTAGCCATGAAATTTTGTTTGGGTTCTTTCTCTGTGTCAATATCCTTTAGAGCATATCCTTCTTCCACAACCTCCAAAACTTCTATTCCTAGAGACATTATGTATGTCCTCATTCTTATTTTCCAGAAAGCATAGTTTTTGCCAGTAAACAATGGGTATTTATTTGTTAAGCATCCTTCTAGGCTAGCCATTTTGGGGACCTAGGATCTCCTTCCGATTGTTAAACTGATACAGAAGGAACTGGCTCTAATACCAATTGATGAAGCCTTAGTTAAACTAAGAGGGGGGGGGGGGTGAATCACTTTAATACATTCATGTACATTTAATATTTTTTCATTAAACTCATTTACACCTTCATTTCATAAGAAACATAATACATAATCGATCAACAAACATAATTTGTGGACAACAAGTAATTAAACATATTAAAACATCACATCAACACTTAATCAACAAGCACATAGAAGACAGATATAAGTGGAAACCCATACAGGGAGAAAACCACATCTTATTATTGTTGTGATGAAAAGACAAGCTCTAACTCCCTCTCACTACTGATTTTTTGTAGGCTCTAACCTACAGGATGCTAAAAATCCAAATTCTGCAAGTTAAAACTTGCAAGGAAGCTCCAACTCCCATCTATTTTCTATAGGCTACAACCCATAAGAGGCTCCTACCTCGACCAACTACAATTGGACATCTATCAAGCTACAACTTGATATGGAAGCACCAACTTCCTCACACTATAATGAGATCATATGTTGATTTACCTGGATATCAGATCTGTTTTACTCCTTCTTCAATGTTTCCCTTCTAGCTTTCAAATATGCTTCATATCGGCTCTGGATTTGCACAACATCTCTATTTGCTCTCTCTCACTCTTCCTCTCTCTAACCTCTCTATGTATATTACAATAATATCATTTATAGATATCACATAATGGTTGCTTACATTCTATAAGGGAATATGATGTGAACATGCATGACTCTTGCCTTCCACCCGCTCATTTCCTCCCTCAGCATATTCAGGATGTTACAATAATATATACACTCGTTTCAGTATTAATTGGGGATTTTTTTTGCCTTGGAGACTTTCCTTTGCATAAAAAACAATATAAAATAATTAATAAACATATAGTTACAATCAAATATTTCACTTAGCCCTTTCATCTTCTTAGATTTGTTGTGTGTTTGTCCTCTTCTGCTTGTTGTCCCTTTGTCTTTTATGTTTCTAAAGTTATATTTCCAACTGTGATGCAACATTAATGTCTTAGCCTGACTTGACCCATGCCTTTATGTTTTACACTGCCTATGCCTATTTCATATCTTACCTGCAAACTTCTATGCTCTTCTCTGCTCCTTTTCTCTATTTCAAGTTACTTACCCGAGTCTCCATAAGGCCAAAAATATCAAAATATGATGGGTTAACGAAATTAACCCCACAGTTACCCACTTGATGTAGCACGAAACTGCAATTTTAAACAATACTGTGACCTATGGGTTTTGGCCCACATAAACTCCCCTTTTTCTCGCTGCAGATTACAATATCAGAGTTTATTCCACATATATATGTTAGAAATCAACAATGATTACTGCACCTGAACTTTAAACAAATTGAAATTACCCCCAACCAACATACATATACGCAGAACAAGGGTATCTCGGGTCCCACAACACAGAAACCAATCACAGAGCATTACATTTCGCTTGCCCGCAAGTTTTAACATTTTGCAGTAATAATATCACCTATTTTCTGTGATATGTGATCGCATCGCATTGCATCCAACTTACTGTGCAAAATCTTAAGTACAAACCATAAAATATGCGGTGTGCACTCATGTGCAATTCCGACATGTGGTCTCCCCTCATTGCATCGCATATTCCAATCTTTATCGCATCACAAACAATTTAACTTATCGCATGATGCCTTATCTCTATCCGCTATAATTTCCGATGTGCACGTTTGCAATTTGTCATCTGCCATTGATATGCGCGCAAATCTAACGGTCCTCACCTGCTCGCCCTTCTTCACATCGCATATTCCCAAATTATCTTGAATGTAATCTCATCCGTTCATCTCTCCCCTTTCTGATCTATGATCTAATCATGACCATCCACTCATCCTTCACACTTTTGTTCTGAAAACTCTGAGAATTTTGGAAAAACATAGTTGCGGCCCTCTGCAACCAAACATTTCTCCATGCTACTTTCTTCAATAACTCATCAATAAACATATGCAACTGCAAGGTGTTCCATAGCCACTCATTTTGGAGGTTCCAACATGTTATGCAAACCTTGAAATTCTCTCGGCTGTGTAATTCCTGATTTAATACGCAAATTCTCAAGACTCCAAGTTAGCCACTAACTCGGATCCCATTCGGCTTGTCTATCTTACTCTACGTTTCAACAGAACTTCTACTTAACAACATGGCATGCCACAATTCACATAATCACCCAGGGTTCAATTCTTCCATTCGATCCTCATCGTCTGATTCCTTGTTTGAAATTCTTCTAAGTCTTTTATGCCTTAGTCGATTTCTCTACTTTCTACGACCACCGCTACTGTGCATCTGTGCTATCCTTCCTGAGCTTTATTCCATTTTTTTTTTTTTTTAAAGAAATGGTCTCTCCTGAGCTTTTTCTTTAGTTTTTTATTCACTTCGACTTGGGATTATCATGCTCGCTGCACGTTCATGACTCTGCTCAGCACGTTCATGATTCCTCCTTTGTTGTTTTTCAACCTTTTCTCCTTTTCTACCTCAACATCCTTTGTTTCCTTTGACTCTTAGCTGCCTTTGTCTCTTACCTGCCTTTTTTTCCTTTGCCTTTTTTCTACCTTTGCTACCTTTGTCTTTTTATGCCTTCACTGCCTTTTCCATTTTTCTGCCTTTGCTCCTTTGCTTCCTTTTCTACCTTTGTTCCTTTTGTGCCTTAACTGCCTTTGTTGCCTTTTCTTCTTTGCTGCCTCTAATGCCTTTGACTTATTTATAGTTCTAGTGCTACTCCTTTGTGCTCCTTTGCCATCAATGGAAATATTTCCACCATCAACCACAACACCAAAAACTGCATTAATTCCAACACTAGTCCCTTCATCAGTATCAACAGACACCACATTTATCCCAACCATCTCATGGAAAAAAATTTACTCACATTTCACACTTGGATAACATGCCCAATGCACAACATACCTCACCAGTACCTCATCATATGTCTGTACAATCTGCGACCATGAACTTTAAATATTGGAGGTCGAACACTTGTGTTTGTAAGTGCCTATTTGACATGGATTTTGTCCAATATTTGATGATTAGGATGTGACAATATATATTTTTATTTATTTTTTTTCTTTTGTGGTTGTGATAGTTTAGTAAAATATTCACCAATACTTTACAAACTTTTATAATTCAATTAAACTTCTATAATTTATAATTTATAAAGTTTCAAGGTCTAATTATTTGAAGGGTTCTAGATAAATGGAGGAAGAATTTATTCAAAAGCATGTCATTGGTAGTTCGATTCCATCATTCTACAATTGAAATAAAAAATATTAAATTAATAAATGGAACATATAAAGGAAGAAAAGTGATTTGTTAAAATGGAAGCAAAATATGGCTCTAAAATGGAAGTAAAATTTGACATTAAATTGAAAGCCATACTTGGAGCTATTAGTCAATCTAAATAGGAAGCTTAATTAGTTTCTTAATAGGAAGATAAATTGGAGGCTAATTAAGAATCAAATCCCAACACTAAAAGGAAGCAAACTTTTGACCTAAAAAAGACACAAACCCAGGTGCTAAAAAAGAAGCAAATCTTGCAACTAAAAGGAAGAAAACCACAAGGCTAACAAGGAAGAAAAAAAGGAAGCAACAATGGAAGCCAAAGTAGAAGGAAGTGAGAAGAAATCTTGGAAGAAAAGCTTGGCATTACCTAAGAAGAAAAAAAAAGAAAAAAATAAGTAATAATGGAAACAATACCAGTAGCCAAACTTGGCATTATGTGAGAAGACAAATTATAAGAAATTTAGGTATCAAACAAAGACGTAATAATGGAATCATTATTTGAATACAAACATGTTGCTCCCTAAGAAGAGAAAAAAGAATTCATTCAGGTAGAAAACCAAGAAGTAATAATGGCAGCAATATTAGACGCAACAAAAACCACTATATTAGAAGCCATATTAGAGGATAAAGTATATTCCATATTGCAAGGAAAGCTAAATGAAGCAAGAAATTCCATATTGGAAGCAAAAATCAAAGAAACAAACAACATTATAATGTAAGCATCATTTGGCATAAATTAGGAAACCAAAAATAAGATAATTTTGATGCCATACCAAAAAAATAATAATAAGCACAGTTTAGAGAAAAAACAGAATTACAAATGGATGCAGAAAAGGAAGCAAGAATCAAAGAAATAGTTCTCAGTGCTAAACCTAGTGCTATTACTGGCACTATTTATAGCGCCCAAGTGAAGATGTATTGTAGTGTCAAGTTTTTCACTCCCAATTGATACAAATTCACAAGCTCAAATGCACTGATCTCCAATGCTATTTCTGGAACTAACGACTTGTTTTGTTGTAATTATATGAAATGAAATTGAGATTAAGTTATCATATCCAAAATGGATTGTTGTCTCCTATAAGTTGGAACTTGCAAATATGAGTGGATTTTTGTCTCCTACAAGTTGGTGCTTGTAAATACGAGGGGGGTGGTGTCTCCTGCAAGTTGGTGCTTATAAATATGAGGGGAATGGTGTCTCCTGTAGATTGATTCTTACGAATATTGTATGAATAGGTGGGTTCCTAATTCAGTCAAATAATTAAAATAATTTTTTATGTTTTCTCTTGGATGGGTTTCCATGTCTATCATATGTTTAATGCTCTCATGTGATTGGTGTATTATTTTATGATTGAACATTTTAAATAATTGTAAAATTTTATTATATTGATTCAACCATCTCTCAATAAATTTTTTAATCCAATAATTGGTATCAAAGTCAGTTCTTTCAAGAAGATTGTAACTACTAGAAGATATATCTTAAGGGAATCAATAGCCAGTAAGGACGAATTATGTTCAAACATAGTGCTAATTTTTTATCAGATAAATTATTCCTTATAGAAGTTAGAAATAAGACCCTATTTGATGTATCTTGGTGTTGACATTTGGATGTAAATTGAAGATGGATATATAAATTTAGTAAATCCTACAACATATCTAGATGGAAAAAGGGCATTTGCAAACAATTCAGAGTGTGTTAGTGTCTTTGTGGCACTAGAGTACCAAATGACACCTCCTTGATAGTTGGTTGTTCCCTGAAAAATATCATGGAGATATTAGGTGTTGTTAGTGGACATATTGAAACAAAGAAAATAAAAACTAATAGTGGAAGTAATGCATGTAACAACATAATATATAAAATAGAGAAACAAGACAATATGCTCAATGGAGCAAAAAATCCAATATATCAATGGAGAAAGACTCCCTTTATTGATTGTTGGTGGTAGAATAATACAATACTAAAAAAATTGAAGAGAATCCTTTGAGCTATGTAGTTGAAATAATCTCAGCAAGGAGTTCCCATTCCTTGGTCTCTTTGCAATATTATCTTCTCCATCTCAAAAGAAATGTGAAGACTCTCTAATGGCAGTGTCCTCTTCTCACTAAAAATTTGGATTTCTTAGAAGAAATATGCCCAACATGGTAGTGCTCTCACTCCTCTTGCATCAACAATTGAATTGTGGCATTTCTCTCATAGCAATTTGGCCAGCATAATACTGCCTCATAATTTTCTCTTCCCATGGCTTCCTTTTATAGAATTTTTTGAACTCATCTTCCCTCTCTTGGCCCAAGAGTGGTAATGACCCAAGAGTAGGACAATAGATTCCTTTGAGGGTTGCATATATTTAGGGCTACCTCATGTCAGTTTTCCTTGACTGGCCTTGACAAAGAATCAACTCCCCATGTATGAGAAGTGGTCCGATACAGTGACATTTCTCCATCCTCCGAAGCATGCAATTGTCGAAGAAAAATGTGTGCAGTCCATGAAAATTCCATTTTTTGCTGGTGCATGGAAAAAAATTTCTCAATAACATTAGGAAAAGTTTAATTTTTTCCCTTCATGATGTGTTTCTACTAGAAAATCTTCACTGATAATTTTTTCTTGAAATTTTCTAATGTCTTTTGATGTATGATTTTATAGTGTTAACATTTTCCTCCTGATGCACTAGTTATAAGAGGAAACTTATAGCTGAAATACATCACATTTTTTGTTATGATAGAGAGTTTGTGTAACCACTTTGAGAGAGAGAGAGAGAGTAACTTGCTACAAAGATAAGTAGGGGAACCCCTTGCTGAAGTAAAAAAGTGACCATCCTTTGTAGAAACCATAAGTGATGAAATAATAAATCTTTCTACAAGGAGCGTATGTCCCATGCTCATTAGGATGAATATTTAATAAAATTTTATAGATATTGGTTTTTTCAAGTCACATTGTGCTAGGTGTCCTACTACTAGTTTATGATGATGACTATTGACACCCTCAAGGGCATTTTTCTTTGAAAAAATATGATGAATGTGGTACACACATGAATTTTCTGAGTAAATCACTTTTTGATGAGGTGCTCGATATATGCATGGGTATTTCATATTTGGGAACATACTGGGCATAATGGTTTAAGCATTGATGAAAGATATTCTTATTGATACACGGGTCTTCAACTAAATCACAGAGTGCAGTGGTTATGAAGTATGATACAACCTTGACATGAAAACTAGTGTTGATGTAAAATGTAGGGGCGATCAATGACATCAATGGGTGATGTTAATTACCATTGTGTCATTCAAGGATGTTCCCGAAGTGGTGGGGAACCATCTAAGGTTCTAACTCCATCTTGGAAAATGTTTGTTGAAGTCGCCGAGAAGGAAGCATCAATCGTTCGAAAAACATTTTGACACAAGGGATCAGGTTCAACTGTGAAGTGCAATGTAATATGGTGAGTTAACAAGACATGATAACAATACTTGGCTAAAACTGGTGTGATGTACAATTGGCCTGAGGTTGGAGCTATTAATATGAGTGGCAACGGTCAAAACAATTTCTAATAAGGGTAGCCCCTGGAGTCGGTAGGACACCCAGGGTGGGTGTAAGTATGATTTGAATGATGTGATTTGGTTTTGTAAAGAATGTGAAAGCTTCGAACAAGGGTGACTAGGGATTTCCGCAAGGGATGAAACATAACAATATGGGTAGAAGTATTTCTCCGGAAAAATATTTTTACACTTTAAAAAATAATGTAAAATTGGCTTGGATGTTCAAACACGAACACAAGTGCCCCATTAACATGTGTAAGTCGACATGATGATGCGAGGATAGTGTTTTATAAGGGTGGGGTCCCCATTGGTTAGTCCTGGTGCGGGGGTGATGAGGCAGGTTAAATGACACAGATGGACTATGTTTGTGAGGGTGTGATAGGCCAAATGTGAAATGTGGTAATGCGTCTTACTGATCCATCATAAAAATATTGGTTGTGGTCTAGGAGTGGGTTTTGGAATGTGATGAGTGTGGCAAAATGAGGTTGACTATAAAGGCTTATAAGTGAGGTGGTTCCATGTTGTGAAATCAACTCTAAAAATAGAAGAAAAGAGAGAAAAAAAACATTATAAATCAGCCACTTCGAGGGGGAAACCTCCTTTACATTACATAAAAATACAATTATTGGATGATTCAAATGAAAAAATCACCTTTCTATATATAGGAGCCCATGGGGCCACAATATAATCTTAGCCGACATAGCAATAATAATGTAAGGTCACAACAATAACAATAGTGAGGTTTTATGGGGCACAATAATAAGAATATGGCGACTACAGGGGAAAAAAAATAGCAATAAGGTGGGTACACTAACAACAATAAGGGACTACAGTAGTAATATACGGACCTAACATGCCCCTCTCCTTTAAAAAAGTGTTTTCCTCAATGCTTGATTAGCTCTGAATTCTTCTGTATAAAATTCTCATCCTCCCATGTGGAATATTCAGTGGGTAAGTTCTTCCACTTGATGAGATGCTCTGAAATTGATCGATTTCGTAGCTGTTGAGTTATTGTTTCCGTGACTACTTCAGGTTCCAATATGATTTTTCCTTCCTCATAAAGTTCTGGAAATATTGTTTGAACTAGATGTTGTCACCTATAACCTTATTTAAGCATGAAACATGGAAAATAGGGTGCACTTGAGAAGAAGCAGGATGCTCCAATTTGTATGCCATAGTACCAATATTTTGAAACACCTTGTAAGGGCCATAGTACTATCGCGATAATTTATTATCCTTCTTAGCTTGCTTGAGGGAAATTTGTTTGTATGGTTGTAGCCGTAAGAATACCTAGTCTCCTACATCAAAACTTCTATCGTTGCAATGTTGATCTGCCTGTTGTTTCATTTGATTTTATGCCAAATTTACGTTATCCTTGAAGAGTTGGAGAAATTTTTGTTGATGATCGATGTGATCTTCCACTACTTGAACCTTACAATTTTATCTTAAAGATGATGTAATGGACGGTGATGATATACATAAAGTGCCATAAATGGGGTCATTTTTGTTGCAGTATAGAAGGAAGTGTTGTACCACCATTTAGCTAGAGGTAACCACTTGACCCATTATGTTTTTCTATCAGATACAAAAGAAAAAAGATATACATCTAGAAATTTGTTCATTATCTCAGTTTTCCCATTGGATTTAGGATGATAAGATGAGCAATGGGCTAGTTGAGTACCCAAACAAACAAACAAAAAATCCTCCAAAATTTTTGAGTAAAAATGGGATCTATGTCACTTACAATAATATTTGGGTTTTCATGTAGGTTTTTAATTTTTTCCATAAATGGATGAGATAATGCACAAAAGTGTGCATTCTTGCTAATTCTATCAACTACCACCATGATGAAATTATTTCCTTCGGACATAGGTAAACCTCTGATAAAATCCATTGAAACCTCCTCCCAACGTTGACTTGTAATGGGTAAAGTTTGTAGCAAAAGCGACATCTTCGTTGTCTCAACTTTATTTTTCTGGAAAACCAAACATTCTGCCACAAAATTTTAAATATCAGATTTAAGGAAATCCCAGAAAAATTCTTTCTTCACCCTGTGGTAATTTTTTAAAAATCCTAAGTGTCCTCTTATGGCAGAGGTGTGAAATTCCAAAAGAATATATATATTTTTTTTCATTGGGAATTCTTACAAATATACAAGTGATCTTTGTACCATGAGGAATAATTTTTCCAATTAAATGTATCAAATGTACTGGGATCTTGCTGCAAATTTTGAATGACTATCCCACTTCTTCGTCATTCTTACATTCCTCCCTTGCTTCGGTTATCCAATCTGGTTGGATAATAGAAATGGCACAAAGAAATGCTTCCACCTCCTCATCCTTTCTTGAGAGTGCATATGCAACAGCATTTAGCTTCCATTTTTTGTAGATGATTTCAAATTCATAACCTAATGTCTTTGTGACCCATTTTTTTTGCTTTTTTGAAGATATTCTTTGTTCCAAAAAGTATTTAATAGTATTATTATCAGTTCTTACCTTGAAGTGTCTTCACATTAGGTAAGGTCACGATTTCTTTAGTGCATGTAGTATTGCAAACACTTCCTTCTCATAAATAGATTACTGTAAAAAAATTTCCTTTTATTGGCAACTTTCAAAAGCTATGGGTCTTCCTTATTGCATTAAAACAACACCAATTCCATTTCCTAAGGCATTACATTCCACAATAAAGTTTTTTTTGAAGTCTGGCGTAGCTAAGACCGGTGCTCGGAAAATCACCTCTTTAAGATGTTCAAAGGCCTTAGTTGCTTCAGGAGTCCATGAAAATGCATCTTTCTTCAATAATGTTGGTAGAGGTGCTGCTATTCTGCCATAATTCTTAACAAACTTGTGATAATACCCTGTTAACCTGATAAATCCTCGCAACTGCTTTATGGTTGTGGGGACTTTCCATTCCTTAATGGATTTAATTTTGTTAGGGTCTACCTTAACACTCTCCTAAGATACAATATGACCCATATATTCCACCTCTTGTACTCCAAAGAAACATTTGTAGGTTTTTTCTTATAATTGTTTCTCCTCCAATAGTTTGAGCACCCTGTCAACATGTTGAACATGATCCTTCCAAGACCTGTTGTACATTAGTATATCATCAAAAAATAATAACAAAAATTTTATAAGGGTTTAAAAATGGAATTCATCAACCCTTGAAATGTAGAAGGTACATTGGCAAGGCCAAAAGGCATGACCAAAAATTCATAATGACCCTCATGAGTTAGAAATGCCATTTTTGGAATATCTTCAGTCTTTATTCTAATTGGATGATATCCTAAAAGAAGATCCAATTTGGTAAAATAAATTCTTCCATGTAATTCATCCAATAATTCATCAATTACAGGGATGGGAAATTTATGTTTAATAGTGAGCTTATTGAGCTCCCTATAATCCACACACATTCCCCATGATCCATCCTTCTTGTGCACCAATACTATTGGAGCAGAGAAATAACTTTGACTAGGTTGAATTATACCAGCCTCTAACATTTCTGCAATCATACGTTCAATTTCGCTCTTTTTGAGATAAGGATATATGTAAGGCCTGATCTTTGGAGGAACGCTTCCTGGAACCAAATGAATAGCAGGATCGTGATCGTGAACATGTGGGAATCCTTTGGGAGTTTCAAACACCTTGGAATAATTGTCCAAGACTTTTGGAGATATGGATAAATAGATGATTTAGATGTTGGAACTTCTAGTGATCATAATTGTGCAATTACACCTCGTTGTTATTTATTCAGAAGCTTTTTCATGACATTAGAGCTTATTATATTTCCTGGCTTCCCTACGATACCCTGTAATTCAAATTCCTTTCCTTCCAAAAAAAAATTCAAGAAAAGTTCTTGAAAATTAAAAGCTACCATCCCTAAAGATTTTAACCAATGTACTCCTAATACAACATCAACACCACCCTTTGGAACGGAAATCATCAGACTATTCAATACATAATTCCCCATGTTTAGCTTGATATTATGGAATTTCCGAGAGAAATTTATAGTCCCTCCATTTGCAACCATCACTTGACATTCTAGTGCTAGGTATAGGAAGAAATTCAATTCCTTGGCTACCTTATAATGAATAAAATTATGGGTAGTACCTGAATCAATCAACACTATTACATTTTTCTTCTTGATATGTCATTCTATCATGAGAGTTTGAGGAGTGGTAATTATTTCCAATGAATTACAGGATATGTTTGAACTCATTTCTTCTTTCTCTAGGGTTGGTTCCTGGTGTATATCCTCTTCTTTTGAAGTTTCTTGTTCATTTTCTTCCTCCTCTTCACAATCTATGTAAAATAATTTCTTCTCAGCACACTTATGACCTTTAGTGTATTTGTTATCACAATTGTAGAAAATCTATTTTTCTCTTTTTTCTTCAAATTTCTGTGGTTTCAACCTTGTAGATTGTGGAAGTCTAAGAGTAGCGACACTTCCATCTTTATAGATATAGATGTGAGTGTTGGGATTTCTTGTCGCCATAATTTTACTTTCATTTTTTCTTTCCAACCTGAATTCCTTCTCTAATGAATTAGGTTCCCAAAGGTGAACCTCATGTTGGATGTTATCCTTTAAAGTACCTATGAATACATCAACCCTGTGTTCCTCTGGAATGTCAGTTACCCTTATATTAAATTTTTGGAAGTCCTCAATGTGCTCCACCATTGAACCCTTTTGTTTGAGATTTACCAATTGGCTAAAGAAGGTGTTGCTCTTTGTATCCTCATAATGTGCTACCATTTCCTTAGTAAATATTGACCAAGTGACAATTTTTTTATGAGAGAGAATCCATCCATACCATATAAATGTAGTTTGTTCTAAATGTAATGTTGCAATGTGTACCTTCTGTGTGTTTTGCACATTATGAAGATCAAAATATTTCTCCATCTATAGTATCCATGTCACAGGATCCTTGCCATGAAACTTCCTCATATAGATCTTTGGAGTATGGTGGGTCTTCAATCCAACATTAAAGTTTATGAAATCATGATTAATATTTATTTTTTTCTCAAACCATCCATATTAGCTTCCTTCCTTTCTTCAAACCATCCATCTTAGCTTCCACGGCTTTCTTCAAAACTTCCATTTCAATTTTTTTTCACTTTGCAAGAGAGAAATTTGGTGCACTTGGTCCTGTAATTTTGATATATCATGTTGCACTTCTTCCTCTTCATGATTCATAGTAGAGCGTTATGAGCACTTAATGGGTGTTGAATTATTTTTAGGGGCTATTTTAGAACCTAATACTAATATCTATGCTTCAATTGCCCTTGGAATCAATTCAAACTAATGTTTCAAACAAGACTTATGCAATTTGAAAAACAAATACACACCTTTTATTTATTTTGAGGAGCTCAATATCGAAACTAATGTATCTTTGGAATTTCAAATCCCTAAGATTTTATCTTTGGTCCTTTACTAGCCCTCTAAATCTTCTTTCCAATGACACAGGTTTGATAGGATTTGGATTATTCAAGGAAAATTTATGTCTAATCTTCCACAATGACCTAATTATGGACTAGTTCAGTAGAGAAAACTTTTATGACATGCCATGTGTCATTGTTTCCTCCTTCAGCTCTGAAATTGATATATAATAAACTACAGTCCGTGTAATTTCGACCAATTTTTACATAATTCTAATTTGATGAATAGAGATATAGTTATGACGATTTTCCCAAGGTCACCTCTTTGAGATGAAATTCATGAGGCTACAAAAACCCTAACTTCCATAGATCATATTCAAAAAATATTGCGAATGAAGATTTGAAATTTTTAGACGATGTTCATCAGGATTTATTCACAAATGGGTTTTTTTTAATATTTTGAACCTTTGTGGAAAAACATTTATAGAGAAAATGCCACATTTATAGAATCGAAAGATCTGATACTAAATGTTATGAAACCAGCTCCAAAAATAGAATAAAAGAGAGATCAATGCCTTATAAATCAACCAATTCAAAGGGGAAACCTCAGTTAGATTACATAAATGAGAAATTATTGGATGATTCAAATGATAAAACCTCCTTTCTATATATTGGAGTCCATGGGGTCACAATATAATCCTAGTCGACCTAAAAATAATAATGTAAGGGCACAACAATAAGAATAGAGGGTTTTATGGGGCACAATAATAACAACATGGGGACTACAGGGGTATAACAATAACAATAAGGGGCTACACTAACAAAAATAAGGGACTACACTAGTAATATAGGGACCTAAGATTCTCGGGCTCGAGTGAGTGGTCATGCCTTCTAATAGCAGCTGGGGGTCTACGAGCATGATGGGAGCCATGAGTGGTGAGGTTATATTGACCGTTATGGGTTTTTATCGTGTACAAGGTGGGGTGATGATAAATATGGTCGAGATTATGGAACCTATGGTGCACTTTTGTATAAATTATGTCAGGATATGCAATGATTAAAAGGAATCCTATCATGTTGATTGTAGAATGATACCTGCTCTTCTATTTTTTTCTATTGGGGTGTTGATCAAAGGATAGTGTTCTTTGGTGTACCTAAAACATTTGTGGATAATTCCATAAGTGAAATCATATTTTAAAAACATCTGAAAATTTTATAATGACATGAAGTAATAAACAAGAGAAGGCGTACTTGAGATGAATTTTGGGGTGTACGATGAGCCCAAAAATGATTTTTGGTAGTAACTAGAATGGAGAGTTTCATATTGAAGATGATACAGTACTGAGCATTGTGTCTCTCACGATTTTTAGAATGGACGCTTTGGGATCTGGTTATGGGTTCTAGAAAACTGGCAAAAGGGCAATATATAGGCGAAAAGGGCCTAATTTGAGTTCAATTGCACTAGTGAGATTGAGGGGTCAGAGGCTATGATAGGATCACTTAATTATGTTCAGAAAGAGCACTCAGGATACACACATAGAGTGTCAAGTAGGAGTTATAACCTTATCATTTTCATTTTTTTCATTTTGTATGATAGGTAGGCCATAAATGGGTCCCTTGTACGACCTTTTAGGGCTACCTCTAGGGGGGCCCCGTGGGTGACTCCAAGGGAGTCACGCGGTTGACCCACGAAACTTTGAGCTTCATATCAGGACCCCACGCAAAATCCTAATGCAGGCATGAAGGACTTTCTGTCTGTGTGAGACACATATGTTGAGTCATCACATCTATGTAAAAAACATGTGCGTCGACTGAACATGGTGGTCGACATGTATGTTCACTAAATAGATGCGAAAAATGTGCACGTGTTCAACACACAAATGTGTAGGACATGTTCTTGTGTAGTCAAAAGGCTTCCAATCATGCTAAATATTTTTTTCATAATTTTTAGCTTTTTGGGACCAAAAACTAATGTTTTTTATTTTTTTTGGTGCCAGGATGTTGTGGAGGGAGAGTGATTGGGCTACTCTCAGTGCTGAGGTGGCACATGATCTGGGTGCTCACAAGACATTGAAGAGATGTGAATTTCTCACATTCCTTGAGAACCCCATTCTTACATTTCATGATAGGTTCCTCGTTCGGTGTTGGGACCAGGATAGGAAAATTATGGTTGTGGGCCGAGATGAGCTATTAATATCGACTCAGTTAGACGTGTACATTGTGACTTATCTTTTGCCTCATGGGGAGGTACTCTCTTATCTATTTCCTCTCAAGGCAGTGAACATAAAACACTTGGTTGAGGAGGAGCATTGTGGTCCTCATGCCATTGTTGAGGGATGTATTAATGTTACTCCAGTTTTGATTTTGATAGAGCGTGATGCTCTATCAATGATTGGAAATTTGGTGCGGTCATATTCGCCCCATAGAATATCAGGGATACATATAGCAGTCTTGCAGCAGTTGCAGGCGGGGCACTTTTTTATTGGGCCTGCCTAGTTTATCATGGTATGGTTGCGCAACTAGCTAAGGTGCAGCGGGGTCTAGGTAAGACCCTTTTCTATGCTATAATTTTATGCAGTATTATGTATGTGTGAGTTATCATGCTACAACCCTTTCTTATTGTTCCACCTAGTACTCTGAGGGACCCTTGAATTTAGAGATGGTCGCCTATTATGCCTCGACAGGGAGGGGGTGTTGTAGTCAGGTATTGGAATGATACTATGGAGGAGTGGCTCGAGTCCAACTGTCAACTAATCCTAGAGTTTTCATATTGCTGACTGGAATTTTTGGGTGACGCAGACATGGGTCTTCCTTAGGGTTATTCTTGGGGGAGAGAAGTTATGACCTTTATGTTTTTTGCATTTGAGTATCGTTTTCCTATATATATGGATGTGTTTTTTTTTTAGGACACTGATACCATGTTTTTTTACTTTCAGATGCAAGTCGAGCATGATGAACATTCGCTTACCTAGCAGGCAATGATTCAAGTGGGATGGGCTTTGCAGGGGAAACCCAGGCCCCGTGGAGGCCTCGACATGGTATTCCTCCTTGTCAGTCTAGACCACGAGTGTAGCCACCACATATCGAGATGGGTGGTCCATTTGGAGCAGGCTCTAGTGCTACTATTGTTGGATATGTTGTAGTGATACTCACGTGCGTAGAGGCTGCTAAGGCTCACGCAAATGTTGTGGAGGCTTAGTTACGAGATGTTGGAGATTCTTGGGGAAGGCTTGAGAGCCTTATCCTTGGGATGCCCACTAGGGTAGTTAATTATTTGGTAGAGTTCGTGATAGAAAAAATGATCGCCCGTGAACGGGATCATCTCCCAACATTATGTCGAATAACCCTTGATATGGTCATTGTTGCTCCAATTATTTCTCCTGGTGTGAACATGGGTCCAAAGGACCCACTTGGAGGGGCTCAACACTAGATTTCTTTATGTATTTACTAGGGAAAACACACATGTTGGGTGAAATCCAACTTCACCTCCATTTTAGCTAAGTCTCCACATTTTGAGGAGTGAAGTGTGAAGTGTATCGCACAACACAACATTTTGGAGATACTGTGCGCTATCTTAGGGGCTTTGGGGTGGGTCAAAGACCCTCCTTTTGTAATGGGATTGGCTTCTATTTGTTTATATTCTTCTTAGCCCATGGTATTTGGACAATGTTTTTGTAACGATGCAATTCTATATGGAGCAATGTAATTCTAAGTCATAATAAAAATCATGGATGAATCATTATAGTTCTATGGTCAAGAGCTAGTTGTATTTTTATTTTGTATTGAAGGAAAGGCTCTGCAACTAAGTGTGCAGAGACCTTTGAAGAGTCTGTAGCTTAGTTCATAGACCACCTGCAGTTGTGTGCGCTGGTAAGAGAAGCTAAATGCATTTAAATATATACCATATTAGAAAAGAAGAATTTTTGTGAAGATACTTTGCGTTATTATGTTTTTCTGTCTAATTTCTTATTATCAGTTAGTGTGAAGTATTTGTTATAGTTGTAAAAATGCATTTTATGATATTTTTTATATATTTTATTGAATGTGGCAAAGTAGGTAAATTTTTTAATAAAACCAATTAATTTTATGAATTTTAAAGGATAATAGTAGGATAGTAGAATAGCCACCTTGTGCAGTCCCTAAAGGTTGCAGAAACCTGGTTCTGAAATCACCCATAAGTCACCTCAAGCGAGACTGCGATCTGCTTGCAATTCGTTCCCGAAAGGGCTGGTGATGAAGGGTTCTTTTGGTGTGAAGCATAGATCTAACTTCGGTGAAGCCCAAACCAGGAAAAAATGGTTTCGTTGTTGGTACTAGGATCTGTTTAAGGGATATGTGGATATGTCGCCCTTCAAAGAAGGAAATTCAAGATTGGATAGCCTAGAAGGAGTGAGAATTTCCAGATAAAAATAATAGAAATCCATGCTTAACATCTAAAGCTTGGTTTCAAAGATATCTTTTTACAGAATAGTATGAATTTTTCTATGGATCATTCCCTAGTGAATTGTACAAGTGGGTGTCGAGTTCACTAAAAGGAAGGATTTATTTAAGAACAACGAGCCTACAACATGGAATCTTGAGCTAATACAACAACTCAAGAGTACTAACAACAATATTTCAAGGGCTGTTGATTTCTAGATTGATAACATCTTTGGTAGATTCATTACTGAGTTCGCTAGAGACTCAACTATGTCCTACAATGAAGGAGAGTGAACATTCTTTAAAGGATCACGAGCCAAGTATCTGAATTATTCGAAGCTATGGATTAATATGCTTTTGTGTGATAAAGGATTTTTGTGGATGTAATCAAATTGTTAATTTACTTATGGTTGGAGGAAGAAGTAAATTTGAGTAATAAGTTGGTAAACAACGAAGTGGAAAAATTTATAGAGTAGATAACAGAAAGATATATCATGAAGAAGATCTAAAGACCTTCTGAGAGACTAATTATAACCCTATGGTGAGTGAATATGAAGGTGAAATAGAAGAAAAATACCTAGAGTACTCATAGGAAACTCCATAATATACCCCCTACCAACCTGAGAGCTCACCAAAGCTAGAATCTAGTAGTAGTCAAGGTGCTAGTGGTCTCCCTCCTCCCTCTACCCATCACCCTATCCCTGCCCCCTACACCCCAAAAAGAGGTATGGATGATGATACTAAGTTAACTATTTTTAGAGGAATTGGTTCAGAAGAACCAGAGCAGTTTTGGTTTTTAGAAAAAATTGTATGGAAAACAAAGTAGATCACTCACGGAAATATAAAGAAGGTGCAACTCATTACAATGATGGGAGATAGAGTGTTGGCATGGTATATGAAGTATTAAAACACTCACAATGGTACATTTTTAGATATGAAGCAAGCGTTGATACATGAGTTCAAGAAGTTGAAGTCTCAATCACAATGCATTACTGATTTATTTGAGATCAAACAAAAATTCAATGAGTCTGTTTGGGAGCTTGATCAAAGGTTTAAGGTGTTATTGGATCAAGTAAGTTTTAACATACACCGACAAAAACATAAATAATTGTTTATAAATGTGTTTTTTCCACACATAAAGTTACCATTAACACAACAGAAGATAGAAACTCAAGCTGAAGCTTTGGAAATTTGCATGAAGTTAGAAGTTTCACCGATAGAGGATACTAATGCAGGTTTGCACTAGATTTAGAGTCAACTGGAAAAACTAACCTTGCAATTGAGGGATATCAAGAAGGGAAAATAAGTCAGAGAAAAAGTGTGGTGTAAAAAGTGGAAATCAGAGAGCAATTCTAAGGAAAATTTCCCCAATTTCAGAGATTACTTAGCTAGTGGAGCACCTAATCCTTTGAATGAAGGATTCAACTAGTGGTGTGAAATATGTAGAACCACAAGCCAATATCACCAAGAAGAGTGTTATTTATTGGATAAATTTATGCAGACCCCAGGGAACCTGTATTGAAAATTTTGTAAGTCAGTAGGACATGATGAAAATAACTGTCGAAGTTATGACCTAATTAAAGAGCACAATTATGATATTTACAGAATGCAAGAAGAAGAGTGTACATAAGAGGAGAATGGACATGATGATTATCAAGTTCGAGGAGGTTTTAAAGGTCGAGGAGGTTATCAAGTAATAGGTCGAGGTCATGGAGCTGACCAAGGAAGGGTTCAAATAATTTTTTATTACTGCAGTGATGTAAGTCATTATGCAAGAGATTGCAAAAATTCCTACTACGACATGTAATTATTGAAAATATTTTAATCATGTAATTGAAGATTGTCTTGTACTTATGGAAAAAAAGAAAGAGAAAAGAAACTGACAACCCACACAAAACATCCAAATGATGAAGGTTGAAAGAATGATTGAGGAAGCTTGTGTTAATATTTTCACTGGAAGTGGAGTTGCAACTGGAAGTGATGAGGATGATGAAAAGAATGAATTTGGAAATCTAGATCCATGGGTTAGAAAAAATCCAGAGAAAACTCCTATTTTTTATGTTCAGAGAGAAAATAAAGTGTATATGGAGGCAAATAAAAGTTTCATGGATGCAGGCACTTTGAATTCTATTGAAAAACTAGGGCCTAGTAACCATGACATGGTAGTAGTTATGACACAAAACCAAGTTGCGACAGGGGATCAAGATCTGACACAGAGTTTAGCAGATCAAGTAGATATGTTGAGATATTTTCTGTAGAATTTTATGAAGTTGTTAAGATATCTAAATGTTGTAGAAGGACTTCAGGAATTGATAGATTCATGTGCATCAAAAGAAGCACCACGAAGTGAGATGCACACAGTTAATAATGTGCATTGACAAAAAAATAACTGGCAAAGAGATGAGACTTAATGCATAGATTAAAGAATATGAAATGGATTAGTTTATTCTAGATTTGGGCTCAAATGCTAATGTTTTGACAAAGTAGACATGGGAAATAATGGGTAATTCGAAGCTACAATGGTAAAATATTCAATTAATGCTCGGAAATCAACAAAATGTCTTTCCTATGGGAAGACTATCAGGTGCCATAGTAGATATTTAAGGAGTTTGCACCATTGTTGATTTTGAAGTGATAGAAATTGTTGATGATAGTAATACTTACCCTGGTTTTCTTGGAATTGATTGGGTAATGGATAATATGGTGATAATTAATCTAAATAAGAGACAAATTATATTTGAAGGAAGAAATATGAGGGTGATTGTGCCTTTACATCCATCAGAAGGAGTAAGATATAAAGAGCCTGGAAAAGAGTAATACAATGTTGCAGATATTGATAACGTCTATCAATTGATATCCAAGGAAGAAGACTATATTAACCCCAATGCAGATGAAAAACTGAGTTGGGATCATGGTAGTACCTACACATCATATTTAGAAGAGGAACTGGAGAATTGGAAGAACAGATTGCATGAAATATCCACAAAGAATTGTGTAAGAATAAGAAAAGTAGTTTTTTGTATGACATCTGATGTACGTAATCTGCCTTATTATGATGGTTTCGGTAATGTAGAAACTTTTCTTAATGATTATGAAGGAATGGTACCAGAATATCAAGACTTTTAGCTTTGGATACAAATTATTAGTTCATGCTAGTCCTTTGAGTCACTAGTGATAAAATGTGCTCTTACAAGGTTATTTTTAGGGTCTTAGGTTAAATTTTTATGGTTTTTGTAAATCTTCAAATAAAAATTTGGTCACTGGAAACTGTGTCTAGGTCTGTTACTAATCCTTTCAGTCCATGCTTTGGTCTTTCCATCATCCATTTTGATGAGTCATCATTGAAACGTCTTCATCACCATCTGAGTCACATCACCATGGTCAACATTTAGCTCATTTCATGTACTTTCATCATTAGGCCTTAAGATGAAAATCATTCAAATTAGTCATTTCAACATTAAATTTAGCATTGGAGTAATTTTAGTTAAAAAATTTCAATAAATGTTTCAAAAGTGTAATTTCATTTCTATTATGATGTAATATGTATCAAAAGTTTCTAAAGCTGCAATTCTAAGTCAAAAAGTGAAAGAACATGGTGGGGCCACTAAACCACTATGAACAGAAAATCGATTTCCAATCCTACAAAAGAACAAAATAGCTTATATTTTTCTCATTTCAATCGAAAATACATCTCTCCACCTTAAAAGAGCTCTTTCATCGTCAGAACAAGAATTTCTTGCTACGAAAGTGCCTCATGCTGCGTTGCGCTTTTGCCAAAAGGAGTTGTTCTTTCTTCAAAGGAGCCAAATCATCATCTCAGAGGAATTATTCATCAACATGAGGTTCCATTGTATCAGATACAAGTAAGTGGGTCCTCAAATCACCTCTTTTTTCTTCATTTTTTGCTTGGAACGATCAATTCCCTCTTCTAAGGTTTTGGTTGCATTTTCTTGATTTCACAACATCATTGAAAAATTATTGAGTAAAACCCTAAGATTGAATCTCAATCACCTTCCACCACCTTCTATACACCTTCCTAATCATTTTCCCTCACCCCTACCCATAATTTTCCCTATTTTCCTACAAACCCTAGCCTAGACTACAGTTTCCTAGGCTAGGACTAGTTTTTTTCCCTTTTGACACCCTTCCCCTCACTCATCCCCTGAAATTTTTCTTTCCACTACTCCCTAACATCTCTCCTTACCCCCGTAATTTTTCCTTAGAATTTAGGAGACCGCTAACCCTTTCATATCCATTCATTCCTAAAAAATTCCCAAATCCCCCGTTTTTCCCTCAAAATGACTCAAAAAACCTACTTAGAAACTTCCTTAATATTATAATTCTAATCATATATAGAATACTTAGAATTCTCATATTCCTTGGCATGCATGGCCTCCAAAGTAGACCAAAAACCAACAATGTTAATAGGGTTAGCGAGTACGTACTTGTGGAAACTAACTTTCTTACGATAATCAACAATGTATTAACCACCCTTCTCTCCACAACCATTCCAAAAACAATATTTATTTCAATAGCTACAACAACAATAATCTTTCTCCTATTCGTATTAATAACAACAATACCCACATCATCAAAAACTTCCTTTTATCAAGTATTCTCGATGTATGTGACTAGTACATCTTCTACATCAACAATAGAAAATAACTCAAACTAAATATCTATATTATCCCCAACCAACCACCTTCCCAACTCGCTCCCAACTAGTGGAAAATCACAATAACAAAATGGATAAATCTATTTATAATGGTAAAGAAAAAACCTTTTCCACTTATTTATTTTTGTATAACATATTCACTTAAGTTCTTGAAAAATTCTTCAAAACAAATCCTTAGATATCATACAAGACGAAGAATACTAGATTAGTAGCCAAATTGGCACCAAAAAAAAAAAAAAAAAAAAATTTATCAACGAGATCAAACATAACATAAGTAAATAGAAGACGTCCTATTTTAAAGAGATTGATTTCGGAAGAACGAGTGATATCTTTTGAATATGATTTCTTACATGAGTTAAAGCATATTTATGTTAAAATAGCCTTGTTACAATACATAAAATATATCCCAAAATATGCAAAGAAAATTAGGGAATTATTTCTTAAAAAATAGGAAAGAAAATATAAGATCCACAAATAGGCAAGTTGTTAAGAAATTAGCTAGTTTAATGTTAACAAAGACCACAATAGAAAAATATGTTTATCCATAGTTACTAATGGTTACAATAGTTATCAAGAACCTATATATTCTAAATGATGAGACTATACTTAATCATTTTATTCCTTTCTTGATTATGTATAATAAAGGGAATTTTTTAGCAAATTTCCGTTAATCATCTTTTAAAGAAAATCTTTTAGGAAATTTGTATAATAAATTCTTTACAATATTTATTACAAACTATATTTCTTGTAAACTCAATATTATATTTTCATAGAAAAATCATTAATAAAAATGAATTATGTTTTAGAAAATAAAAAAACAAATTATATTTTAGAAAAATATTAGTAAGCGCAACTATTTAATTATTCATAATTTATTTTAAAGAGTTCCTCTGGAATTATACAGACATGAAATTCATCACAACATATTTATACAGCAATGGGCTTGTTATGAAACCATAAAGGAAGGATGGATACAATGTTCAAAGAGATGGGGAAGAAGAGACTAAAAAATTATTAAAAGTAAACTTTATCTACCCTTTATTAAAATAGACTTTATCTACCTTAGTTTAGATAGCTAGTCGGTTTCTCCCTTAGTGGCAGTCCTTTAAAAGAATGGGAAATGGTGAGTAAATATAAAGACTTGAAAAATCAAATTCTAAATAATATCGTCGCTTTGCATTTCATTAATCAACTCCTAGACACATTAAGAATATCGTCGCTTTGCATTTCATTAATCAACTCCTAGACACATTAGTAGGAAAAAAATTGTTTCTCTCTTTGAGGGATTTAATGGCTATAATTAGATTAAAATAGCTCTAGAGGACCAATATGAAATAGATTTTATATGTCTTTTGGTGACATATTGCTATAAACTACAACTCTTGGGACCATGTAATGCACCTACTCCATTTTAGAGCATAGTCGTAGTCATTTTTATTAATTTAATAATGTAGAGGTTTATATGGATGAATTTTCAGTGTAAGAAAAATATTTTAAATATTCTCAATGTAAGAAAAATATTTTAAATATTCTTAAGTTAATTTGGATTTTTTTTAACAAGATGTCTAAAGACAAATATAACACTTGGTACTTAATTTTTTCTATATACCAAATCGGTAGAATAGTAGTCAGTCATTACATGTCATTACATGTCTAATATGAAAGTAATTATAAAATTATCGATTTCATCAAAAAAGAAAGATGTTACAAATTTCATAGATTATGCAAACACTTATTGAAGATTTATAGAAATTTTTAGAAAAATAGTTTTATCGCAATTTAAATTACTTATAGAGGATGTTTCATTTTATTCAAATACCAACAACTAAATTAGTTTTGAAATATATAAAGAAAAAAAAAATGAATAACACAACTATTGATAGGTCCAAATTGGAAATTTCTGTTTTACATCTTTATAAATCCGTATGATATAATAGTAGAAACAGTTTTAAATTGAAAACAAAACCTTCAAACTTATGTTGTTTATTTCATCAATAAAAGCTTAATTCTTGCTAGTCTCAATTATACCATTACTAAGATTTTTTTTTTGAAGTTATTCATGTCATTAATAAATTTGGCATTATAATGTTTATTATGATTTCTTTGTCCATAAAAATTCTTCCAGGAACAACTGCAGCCACAAACACTTGAAAATTTTAAGAAAAGGAAAATGATACCTTAAAATCCAGGTTATCCATAAATTGAAGAGAAGCTCAAGCCTATGTCTTGGTTATCCAATTTCGGAGAGAAAGACACCCTTTCTTTGTTGAGGCGGGGAAGCCATGAATACTTCCACCTCATCCGTGACTGAAACTCTACTGTGACTTTGCACCGCTTGAGAGCATGCAAAAACAAAGAGTGTAACTAAAGATAATGAAAGTGAAGGAAAAGATGGAACTAGTGTATTTTATTTCTCTTAAGACCATATGTAAGTCTTAAAAATCCTATAAAATTACGAACCTACATCTATATTGCAGATGCATTCTGTAAAAATATAAAAAGGATGGAAATGTGCCTTTTTGAATACTACAATGAATGAAGCTGCATTGAAATGCGGATCCCATCAAATGTATGGCTCCATGTTTCTCATGGAATTCATGGCATAATAAATGTGAGGTGACGGGACAACAATATCGATGATTAACTCTAGGATCCATTTCATTGATCGATGGTTGAGCATGCTCTTCAACTGCTCCACTTGTCCTGCTATGGCATGTGGAATTTGGGGAATCGTGGAATTTACGGTGGAATTTACCATTGTGGGTTTTTTCCCTCTGGGAACAAATACTTTTCAGTCTATTGGCCCATAAATGCACCTGGAAAGTAAATGCCCACCGTTGGATTATCCAACGGTGGGCATTTACTTTCCAGGTGCATTTATGGGCCAATAGACTGAAAAGTATTTGTTGCCTCCTTCCCTCCTATACTCTCGCGTTTTGGGCCACCACCATTGCAAGACATTTATTTGATAACTATATAGAGGTAAAAATGTTATTTTTTCATATTATATGAATTTTATTATATTTATGTGTTTTGATAAGGATTTATTTATATTTTTTTGATAAAGACACACATACATATGATTTTTTCTATAATTTATAAAAAGGATGTGTTTTTATAACAATAAAAAATATATTTTAAAAAATATTAGTTAAAATTATTTAATTTAATAAAATATATTAATTTAGAAAAGAAAATGTTATAATCATTTAATTTGAAATTTAATTGTTTCAATTAATTAATTATTTTAAAATTTAAAATTTTGATTGTTAGAATAAAATTAAGTTAGTTTGAAAAATAAAAATTTGAAATTTTTTTGAATTAATATAGATTTATCTTAATTCCAGATCTACTAAAGGTCGAGAGGGATCATTTTTTTCAGTATGAAAACCTCATTTTGAGTGGAAAGCTTGACGAAAAGATTGTGTCTCCATAAATTTTATTTCTCTTTGCACTTGTAATTTTATTACAATACATGTAGTTAAAAGTTTTACAATTTCTTTAATTTGATTTTTTAATGTGACCTACACATCTTTCATTTTATGTGTGTGCGTGTTTATTAATTATATAATTGTGTCTCCAAAAATTTTATTCCTCTTTGCACTTGTAATTTTATTACAATACATGTAGTTAAAAGTTTTACAATTTCTTTAATTTGATTTTTCAATGTGACCTACACATATTTCATTTTATGTGTGTGTGTGTTTATTAATTATATGTTTTCGTTATTCTTAGTTCGTTTCAAGGCACGACTCTAACAATTGATTATTGTGTTCACTGCAATTAGCTTAGCATTAACCACTGCAATTTTTATTTTTATTTTTGTTGGATGACTCAAGAAGAGGTTTGAACATGGAATCTCAACGAACATAACACTTCATTATCAAAGCAATCGACAATTGAGTTATCCCCCTTTTGTTTTATTTTTCAATCACTATTAAACATATAGCTTTCAAACGTTTGATTGGACCATAACTTAAGGGTCTAATTGTAACCTTTGTACAATATAATTCCATGTGGATAACTATCTCACAAAAATTTTATGCCATAATTTATGGATACCGTTGAAATATTTGTGTAATGATTTTTTATTCTTTAACTTTACACGAAAATCATCCAAAACAAATTCATGAAAATAACTCATACTCATGTAAATAACATATTGATTATGATTTACTTCCCACCATAATTAAAGAAAGGAGTTATTTCCCACCTTAATTTATGCTTTCCTCATGACGTATGTAAGTATAAAATTGTGCATGTGTAGACTTACTAGTGGTTAATACCCACCAAACTTTATGCAAGTCCTTGTCCCTAAATAAGTAATTAATTTATCCATTTCACATCTCAATTTATTAGTTCTTGTGAAAGAAAGACTATAGGATTATGTTTACCTATTGATAACTGTTAGTTTATCATTGACCAACCTTGGTTATAATTTGTAACGTATTTTTTCCTAAATATCAAAACCCATGTGATGTATTTGAAATTCCCCAACAGGGGTTTATAAAAATTAATTATGATGGGGCATCTAAAGGAAACACAAGGCAGGCAGGAGCAGGAGGAATATTTTGAAACTCTCAGGACTCGGCATGCAGGTTCTATGCATTGGATGTTAGGTTTGCTACAAATAATGAAGTCGATTTAATGGTGGTTAAAAAAGGGCTTATAGTAGTGGTCTGAGAAAAATACCACAGAATAATTGTTGAAGGGGGTTCGACGATGGTAACAGGAGTGTTAAGAAAGCTACATCAAAGGACTTCATGGAAAAAAATAAGCAAAAGTTGGAGGAAAGCGCGACTCATTCATGAGATCAGATTAGTAATACAGGATATTAGCTACCTTATACCCTTGCATGTCTGTCGTTCGGGGAATGACGTTGCATATTACTTAGCGAACTGAGGTTGCAACAATGAGGGTCGTCAGTTGGATATTAACCACGTTGTCAGGGCATGGGATATTTAGCTACTATAGATCATCATAGATAAATATCAAGAAAAAGCTAGAGACCCCCGATCGAGGTGCCAAGTGGAAGATGATGGCCTGCAGGTGGTGTCACGCAGTGGCGCGCACCACATCGTCAATCCAGGCAATTAAGACTCCAACCCGCAACTAGCCGGAGGAAAGTACATCCACGTGTCTCTCCATAATGGACGTAGATGAAAACTACGAGCACCAACTCATTATTTCAGACATACATCGGGGAAAACAGAGCATGCATACTAGGTTAAGGCAGGAAGGGAAGAGGAGGTAGAGCATTGTTCTCGGTCGACAAATTCAAGGACGATCTGAGGGCAAGGAAGCTGCAGGTCCACAACGCCGTCAGATTTTTCGGTATGTTATGGCTCTGGTTACTTTCATTGTTAATTTACCTCCTACTTACTATATAAAAATTGGCAACCTTAATTTCATGGGTAATTTAGATGGTTTGCATGTGACTTGTTGCTGTAAGTTTTGGCCTCTTTCTCATTTCAGAAAGATCTTAGATTCGTTATGGTATGTAATTAAATAAGGGTCTTTTAAATTATCCCTCAGTCATCTACAATTTTTGGTGTTTCTGGTTATCCAGGCTCCATCCGTAGACCCTTGTTTCAAAAGCCCTACTCACCATTTGGTTGCTCGAACAAAACTCTCCATTCCTGTTTTTTGGGAAAATTATCCTCAGGTTTTGGTGTTTTGACTATTTAGTAATGATAACACATCTCAGGTATATGAGATTATTTATATGGCGAGCCAGGATAAGCCTACTCGAGTTTGTAATTCTAACTTGGTCCACCGTGATTTTGTTAGTCAAGAAACCTCGCCTCTGCGGAGTGTGAGCAAAGAGTTTTGTGTCCAGTAGTTAGTTACCTTAGTTACCTTAGATTTGGTTACTTCAACGTTGTATCTAGTCTTGTGGTATTTTTTTTAGGGAGATTAATTGTCGCTTTTTTTCTACTCATCAGTAGGTTCATCTTAAACGGTATTGGGAAATGGTCTCACACACACTTCCGTCTTCATTCTCCGTGGTCACCAAACATGCTGGTTCTACCACCTTTAACAATAATTGCATGGAAATCTGCACTGTGATTTCGACTGTGATAGCAGATGTGGGCCCCATAATAAATCCCATGCATACTGTTATTGACTTTCTTTTACCATATACATGCCAATTAAAAATTCTCACAGGTTTTACTCAGTCACTGCTAGCATTTGTCTGTCTAAAAGCAAAAATGGTAAAAGGTCAACCTGTCAAATGTCATGCTAAAGAAAAAGGGAAGCAAAAGCTTCCAAAACCCGATGTTGGACCCAACAAGCGAGGTAGAAAAACGAAGAAGGAGGTCATGGAGAATCTCTTCAACATTTATTCCTCAGGAAATCCACCATAGATTCACAATATCATTCAAGGCTGGGAGAGGGAAAGAAATAACAAGGAAGAAGATATAGAAATAGAGGAGGATACCATGGATTTCGTTTCTGACACCGGGAACACAAGAGGGACTATCCCTTTTTCACTAGTCCATACATACTTATTGAACTCTCAAATTTGTTTTGGCCAATGCCTTGCTTAGTTTACACGAAAGGGAATGAAACCCTAATGTCATTTCAGTGCTACGAGAAATTAAAAAATAAATTCAGGAAATCAGTGTATCTCTGTACCATGCTACATCTCGAATTGGAAGAATTGAATGACAACTTCAATCTATGCAACAAGTTGACATGTTGGGCTCCACTGCAAAAGACCCAGCTCCTATTGACTCTTCATATGGTTAAATCATGATTTTCTCAGTTTCCAATGAATTTTGCAGCTATATTTTACTGTTTTTAGTTATACTTTGATAAACATAGTAAAATGGATATAGCGGCTAGTAGACGAAAGAAACTGTTTCAATATTGGATGTCGTTTAACACTATAAGGTGGCCAACAGACTTGGTTTCCTTCCAACAGGTTGAGGATACCAAATTTTTATATGTTTCAACTTTCTTTCTTTATGATCAATAGAAAATGGTAAGGGACTACGAAATAAAATAATAAATAAATAAACAAACAAAATAAAATAAAAAAATAAAAAAATTTCTAGCATTAGCGGAAGGACTAAAATTCGTTGCAACACTTGTTTCTCTTGTTTAAAATTATTTTAATAGGAAATGTATATTATGATTTATCTTGGAAAAAAAATCCAATTTTAATAATAATAAAAAAACTAAAATACAACATCTCCCTCATACTAAGGGATATATGAAGTCGGCATTTAAAAAAAAAAAAATTCTATATATATCTTTCCATCATTTAAAAATTATTGACATGCTTTCTTACATTACACCTAAATTACTTGTATCTCCCCTATCAGTGCAACAACAATAAAGTGCTTCTCAGCTTAATAAAGGATCTCTTGACATAATGATATTTATACAACTTTTAGAAATATTATTCTCTTTAATTGTGTAATGAATAATAAAGGAATGTTGGACATTGGAAATGGCAATACATGAGTATCATGCAATTGTGATGATAAATGTTGAAGGTAAATTTAAGGGGAAGTAAAAATATTTTAAATTTGTGAGAGCAATGTATGAGGTTACCTTATTTTATTAAATAATTTATTTAATATAAAGTAAATATTATGGAGTGATCTAAATATGAATGAATCTATTGGAATGCTTATAATTATTATATAGGGTCAACATTAATCAATTAATATATATGAAATTACAATACATGATGCAGTAACATCAAGGTAGAGCCAACAATGTGACAAGCTTGTCACATGTTGTGGCTTGGGAAGAGGACTAGAAGTCCTAAGAATTTGAAGACTTTATTTTTTTAAATCATTTTGTTTGAGTGGATAATTATTGTCAGTTAGTAATTTTGTCGATTTCTGAGTTAACATAGGAATAATTGGCTATAAAAATCTCCCCGCGAGGAGATTGAGCCACCTAGTTAGTCTGTTACAGAGTTAGTGACTTATAGAATTATAGAAATTAGTTTTTCTTAAATTATTAAATCCCTCCATTCGTGGAGGAGGGTGGTTAGATGTTAGTTTATTTTCCCTAATTGTCATTCGAGGTAAACAAAAAGAAGGAGGCAAAGAGAACAAGGGGGAAATAGGTGTGGAATAGCTGCGAGAGAGGAGTGAATAGAGGGAAAAAACAAATGTAAAAATCAACCATCCAAGGGATTCACTCTTTTTATTTCATTTCTAAATTACTTCCAATTGTTTTGTGCTTTGATCGGGCTCTTTGTTTTAAACATAATGTTTTATTTGTTTTTTAAATCACACATTACATTTAATCGCATAGTGAGAAGTTCAATCAGATTTGTAGGTAGAGAGAGGCCTTAAATCTTGCACAATCCTTTGTTGAATCGCATATGTATTAATCACATAGTTGGAGATCAATCGGATTTGCAGGCACAATGAGGACCATTAGATCCGACACTGATCAATGTCGAGAGATCACGTAGCAATTAGGAGGAAAATGCACATCGCAAAGTATGGTCATTATGGCTAAGAGTTTTGCAAATTAATTTTATTAATTTGCGATGCGAAGTGAATTGACAGAGACATCACGTGGACCACTGAATCCATAAAAATTCAATGGCAGAGATTGCAGCGCACCGGATGCAATTTCATAAATAAAAGTATTTAGAAGTTAAAGTTAAGCTTATCGCACAATTAGTGATATTGTTTGTGATGCGAAGTGGAGAGGGCCATGTGTTGACATGACGTGTTATCGCAGATCGCATGGAATAAGATCTAGTGCTAAGTTAAATGATAAATTGTGTGAAGTGCGATCGTCGGTGATTGGTCGGTAGTGTTGTGGGACCCTCTGGTAATAAGTTCTCTGTGTTTGTATTTGTTTTGGGTTTTATGCGTAGTCTGTTTAAAGTAAACACTGTGATCACGTACGTATGTATGTTTGGAATCTATAAGGTTGAAATCTGCTACGAGTAAAGAGTTGTGTGGAACCATAAAGTATATATTCCACGTGTATTCTGACATTTATGCATCTAGTTTCCATGTTTTCGTATCAAAGAAGGTTATGCTCTTTGGGAAGTTTTGGTGAGGTATAATAGCAAGGTGAAGAAACTTTCTTACTGTAGAGGCTAAGGGAGTAGCTCACTAAGAATCCTTGGAAAGAAAGGTTCAAGAATTCTAGCATTACAAGATTGGGGGAATGATTTTAGGTAATGTGTTTTGAAATTTTTTGAATATGTTATATGATAAATTGTTGACTTGCAGGATTAGTGGATTAAAGTGTATAGATTTAAGAGTACATGGGGGATATTATACCTTGGGAGGAGATGTAGGATAGGTTTTTTGAAGAGCTAATATGAAAAGGAGGTATTCTTGGTCTCAATAATAGTGACAAAAAAAAAATTGTAGCAGTGATATGTATTGAAGCCTAAATTGGTAAGAGTCAAGTGTTTTGACAATTTTTAACTATTGTGTGAAGAGATTAACTGCATGCAGGTGAAAGAAAGAGAATATGAGTAGATGAAAATGAATATGTTAAACTGAAGGTTGGAAGAGATATTGAGTGGAGAGGGTATGAATAAATCCTCGAAGGATAAAATAGAGTGAAAAAAAATTGTGAATGAACCTAGACAACATAATCCATTTCTAGAAAAGGGAGACTAGCTGTAGTTCTCCAAGCAAGGTGAGTAGTTGAAAAGTGTCAACGTAGTGGCTTTGAAAGCTGAGGAGCAAGAGTGTTCAAGGAAATGTTCTGTTTGAAGAGCCAAGAAGAAGAAGAGTCACCAACAGATGACTTGGGACTGGGGACAAGTAATACACTTGTTTCAAAGATAATAGAGGTTTGTTGCAGCTCACAAGGTGGATCAGGATGATTCCATAGAGGGAAGAGGAAGAAATGAGCACTAATGGTTATCTGAAAGGTTAAAGAAGGAGTCGCAATCAAAATAAAGAAATCAACATAGATGTCAGTAGAAGACTAAACGTGGAAAATCTTGGTGTGGTATCCACAAATAGGTTGATGGAGGTACCTTGTAGAGATTGATTTTTTGTAGTCCATGATGAACAAAGAGGATTTAATAAAGGAAAGAAGACTATGGCTACGGATAGTCATATTAAAGGTTCTAAGGGAGATTATGAAAGGTCAAATAAGAATAAACTTGATAGATAATTAGCTAAGATAAAAGTGCAGGTAGAATTTTTGAGAGAATTTATACAAGGGAATAGGTAACACCAAAGGAATGGTTTGGTTCTTCGGAAGAAAAGAGTCAAGTGGAGTCGGTTGCAGAGTAGGCTGAGACATGAAACACATGCACCTCTAGAAGAAGAACTCAGAGGAGTTGAGTTGCAGCATAAGATGTGTGTTGAGGAAGAGATTTACTTATGTGAACCTAATCAAGGGTCCATTATTGGTAATATTAGTAATGAGGATGAAGACATGAGAACAACTAATGGTTTCATGGATCCTTGGAAGGATGAGAACTAGCTGAAAGAGTTGATGTTTGAGAAAACAAGAGAGGCTATGTATCCTTACGGTTTTGAGACAAATTATTATTGTATGTTTGTAGGTTGTATAAACTCTGATTATGGCAGACAGACATTTTGAACTGTCACACATACAAGGGATAATATGATATACTGTGGCAAAATAGATTGCTCAAGAATGGAAAATGAAAGAAAATCTCTTGATACTATCAAAAATTGAGGAAAGATAATTATTATTCATATTCATAACATAAATACACAGAAGGACTACAATCAAATGAAGAAATATGATGAGATGAAAGACATTTAGAAGACATTTCAAAAGGAATGGGACAAAGAGTTTGTTGAATTCAAAGAAAGCTTTAGTAAACTAGAGAAGTTGAATCAAGAGCGTAACAGAGATGAATATTATGGTTGGTATGAATTGCAGTAGAAACAACGACTACATTCACTAGTTTTGAGAAAAGATATAGGGCTCAAGAAAGACAAGTTTGAGCAAGGATGGATGAAGCAAAAAGAAGCTTTCCCAGGTGAATATGACACAGATAGTTTTTTGGGAAACAATGATGAAGTGGATATGGAATTCAAGAATAATTTTATGGAGTATGTTGACAATGAAAGTCAGCTAAAAGAATTAATGTTGAGACCCTCTAGAGAGATATTAGAATCCCATGATTTTAAAACTAATGTTTTGTGTGTGAATGTAGGAAATACTAAAGTGAGACAACTATCTCATATTGTCACAGAAGAAGAGGGAGGCCAAATTTTTTCTTTTGAAGAGATGGAAGAAGGTTAATATAACCATATGATGAAGGAGGAAGAAAAATTGCAGTATACTTTTGTGAAAGATATTGTAAATATTGGATAGCTATTGCAGGGTGAAATCTTAAGGTGAAACATTTTAGGAGAATGTGTAGCAAGCATAAGAAAGAGATGAATTGTTTCAATACATTAATTTAAGAGGAAGTGATAAGTGAATGCAATAGCAGTTTGCAACATAAAGTATGGAAGCCTGGTAAGTTGAGACTAGAACTAAAATGTGATGAAAATTAAGGCAGTGGAGATTTGTCATATAAAGTTTGGAAACCAGGTGCATGAACGTTGGATGCATATGATCAGGAGGCCGTAATTTTCCTACCTTAGGAGTCTGATGTAGGAGAATCAAGGTAGAGCTAGTAATGTGACAACCTGGTCAAATGTCGTTGCTTGGGAGGAGGACTAGCAGTCCCAAGAATTTGAAGACTTTATTTTTTTAAAGTATTTTTTTTAAGTGGATAATTACTGTCAATTAGTAATGCTGTCAATTTTTTAGTTAAAATAGGAATAATTGGCTATAAAAAGCTCCCTGTGAGGAGATTGAGCCACCTAGTTTGTCTATTACATAGTTACTTAGTTATAGAATTATAGGAATTAGTTTTTCTAAAAATAGTAAATCCCTCCATTCATGGAGGAGGGTGGTTAGATGTTAGTTTATTTTCCCTAACTGTCATTTGAGTTACACAAAAGAAGGAGGAAGAGAGAATGAGGGGGAAATAGGTGCGGAATAACTGCGAGAGAGGAGTGAACAGAGGGTAGAAACAAATGTAAAAAGTAGCCATCCATGGGCTTGACTCTGTGTATTTCATTTCTAAATTAACTCCAAGTGTTTTTTGCTTTGATTTGGCTCTCTGTTTTAAACATAACGTTTTATTTCTTTGTTAAATCACACATTACATTTAATTACACAACGAGAAGGTCAATCGGATTTTCAGGCACAACGAGGCCTTAAATCTTGCACAATCCTTTGTTGAATTACATATGTATTAATCGCACAGTCAGAGATCAATCAGATTTGTAGGAGCAATGAGGACCATTAGATTCGACACCGATCAATGACAAGAGATCACGTCGCAGTCGGGAGGACATCGCACATCACAAAGTATGGTGGTTACAGCTAAGAGTTTTGCAAGTTAAACTTATTAATTTGCAATGTGAAGTGAATCGTTGGAGACATCATGTGGATAGTTGGATTTAGAAAAATCCAATGGCAGAGATTTCAGCGCACCAGAAGCGATTTTGAAAATCACAATATTTAGAAGTTAATGTTAAGGTCATTGCACGGTAAGTGATATTTCTTGCAATGCAAAGTGAAGAGGGCCACCTGTCGACGACGCATGTTTTCGCAGATCGCAAGGAATAAGAATTAGCATTAAGTTAAATGATAAATTGTGTGAAGTGCGATCATCGATGATTGGTAGCGAGTGTTGTGGGACCCTTCGGTAAGAATTTTTGTGTCTTTCCATTTGTATTGGGTTTTATGTGTAGTCTGTGTAAAGTAAAAGTTTTGATCATGTACATATGTATGTTTGGAATCTGTAAAGTTGAAATCTGCTACGAGTAAAGAGTTGCATGGAACTGTAAATTATATATTCTCTGTGTATTTTGATTTTTCTGCATCTAGTTTCCATCAATACAACATCTCTCCTATACTCAAAACATCTTGGGATAAAATACTTTATCACCTTTGTGATACTAAGAGGGTTGAAGATGAAAACAACATTATCTTGGATTGCCCAAATTTCACTCTTGTTTGTTCTCATTTCAAAAACATTTTCCACACTACCAACCTTCTTGATTTGTTGAGTCAACAAAATTATAGTGATCTAGGAAGACTTATTTCCCTTATTTTTTATGATAGAAACAAAATTTTAAAGAGCACCAATTGATATTTACTCTCTTCATGTCCAATAAACCACATTAATCATAATGGACATTATTCTTCTTCACACACACACACATGCATATCTCTCTCTCTCTCTCTCTCTCTCTCTATATATATATATATATATATATATATATATATATATATATATATTAGTTTATTAAATAAACCACTCATCTAAAACAAAGATTTTTGAGAATTATGAAAATAATGTATTAAATATCTTTGTGTAATTAAATGACCCACTTGACACAAAGTCAAAATATGAAGTGATATGAATATAAAAAAATTTTATCAATGAAAACTAGTTATATTTAAAATTATTTATTATTACGCTCACTATGAATCAGATTTTAACAAAGTATTTTGTTAAGATACTTAGTGGTGTAAAGGCTACTCTTTCAAAATTGTGTAGAAAAATATGCAGAAAAATATAAAAGCTGATGCGAATCTTGAAAAGATATGATTCTTAAGTGATTTTGACAATCCATAAAACATAAAGAAAATCCATAAATACAAATAGTAAAGTACCACACATGTCTAGTTAACCAATAAATGAATAAATGTGATTTCAAATTCCAACGACTGTTTTACTTACAAAGTAAATAATGAAACATGACAAACTTAGATAGAGGAGATTTTCAAGTTCCAATGATTTTATCTTTTAATATGCAATGGAAGGACACGTTGACCTATGAACAAAGAAATAAGTTTCACAGTAATGGCTTTGATATTATTGTATCATTTCCCAGAGCCATAGGAACCCAAGCATGATCATCACTGCCACAAATTAAATATTCTCTCCTACTCAAAACTACCCTTTGTTTCTAAACACTTCCCTTGTTGTTTACATCGACATTTAATTACAATAATGGTGTGATAAATGTGTACTTTCTATCAAGCCATGGGATATATTTGAGGAATATGTATATACATTTGAAAAATAAAATGCACATCAAAAACCATCTTTTGATTGCATTAAATACATATAAATGTATTTATTATTGGTATAAGATAAAAATTAATTATTTTTTAAGAAAATCTCTTAACTAAACACTAAACTAGGAACTATTTTAGTTGTACTAAATTTCTCAGATCCAACTAATTAACAATTAACCAAATGACATTTATGATGAGAAATCTCATTCAATGTGCACGACACAAGTAGGAGTTAATCTGCAAATCTCTCCCTTAACGAGTACCTGTAGTTGATATTCTTATCTGCAAAGTCTTCATTAGCTTCTTTAAACATTTTTGAAATCTCATAGAGCCAAATCTATTAATTTGTCTCATAACCCTCCTAAATTTGTACTCAGAAAATTGGATTCCAGTTCGACTCTCGAACTCCAAAATCATGGATCTCCTAAAGTAAGTTACTAAACAACATTCCAATATGTAGCATAACCTCATGAGAAAACCACTCCCACATCTTCAACAAATGAGGGATCCTTCCCTACATCCACAACTACCAAACTATATATAAAAACATCCATATTGAATTTTACACCATAAATCTCTTAAAATAAATGCTTCAGGCTCAACCAATCTCATGTTTTAAATAATTGAATTAACATTCATTCTACAGATTATCTCCCATCCACCAAGATACATGGTAACAACTGTTGTGATTTATCTAGAAAAATCATCTAGATACTGAATTGATCTAAAGTCAGTTTTACAAAATGACCTACTTATTTCATTTTGAAAAAATAATAAAAACAATTTAACTACTTCAACACCAAGACCTTACTTCCCATTACAAATAGTAGTTTTGGTAATTTACAAGAAAAAATAATTCGAATTGACACAGAGCTAGGTGTTGAGTTGATAATGTTAAAAATGGTGGGTAATCGACTTAGAATATCAATACCCTTAAGCGTAAGAATATCAACTGAGAAACTTATTCATTGTGACAAATAATATTTAAATCTCCAAATCATATATTGCCTCAATTCCTGGAAACAAATCGATTTCCCAAAAGAGAAAAAGAAACATTTCCATAAGGAAAGAGATTAAATGCATTGAGTTTGGTGTTGGCTACTTATTCCTTCTACGAACGGTGAAATATTACTCAACAAAAATAATAATAATAGTTTTCCCTAAAACAGAAACCCAAAAGATTTTAAGTAAATCTTCTTTTCGATATCTGTTTGCATAGACTGTAGTGTGTACTATGTTGTAGAATACCATGTATTCCATTGATGCAAGTGATTTTATCACACCTCAATAGTAGCTTGGATCACAATATGTACCCTTTCTTGGCTGGAAATACACAATATGTACCTCAGTAGTAGTTTCCAAAAGGAAACTATGAAAATGCCTGAAATATCATTATGGTTAAACGAAGTCTATTGCATTGTAGCAACAAGTGAAGATAGCACTAGAAATTATGAGCTGTTCCATGAATCACAACTGCAATCTTCCTACATTTTCCAAATCTGTAAAAATATCAGAGTTAACATTTGAAAAAGGTAAAACCTCCTTGAATATTACTTCATTAATCAAATATCCCATGTAAGTTAAAAGAAAGGGGTTTACCTCGTGTGTTTAAGAACAATAATGATACAAAGAGATAGAAATGTCAGAAAAAATGGGAGAGAAAAGCATACAAATCCGGTACCCAACATCTCCCCCCAACTGGCCTATGTACATGTCCTCGTGCAGCTCGTCGTCTCCTCAGATCTGGGTTGGACTGATTGTGATTGGCATGAAGCTATGTGAGATCATATTCTTCGGCCATTTCTGTCCAGGGGGTTTATAACCTTTGTTCAGAACAACATCCTTCCACCAATATTGGTTAATGTTGTATGTAGAAGTATATTTCTCAACTGGAAACCAAATAAGTGGAAACTAAAACCTCAGCCCCATCCATCTGAACCCATAGGTATGAATGCATGCTACAAAACGTGGCATCCTCTCTAGAGGCTATGCAAATTTAGGTGCTCCAAATGGTTCTCGTCCTCTGACGGCTAAAGATGACAACATCCGCCTCCTCTGACAACTGTCCAGAGCTTCCTTATGGAAAATTGTAATCTGTCTAACACAGAGGTCAACACACCATTTCTGGGTTGTCAACATGTGCTCTCTATGCCCCTCAATCTGTAGAAAGGTAAAATTATTATTATAAATATTTTCTTACTGGCCACACTCCTTTCTCATAATTAACGACCTTGTGACATGGTTTTCCTCAAACGTATGATAGACCTTTCTCCATTTAATCTAATTGATGGTGTAGGATGAAAAATATCTTAAATGAATATCCCCCACGAGTGGAACGGGGTTAAAATACCGATCATGCCTTAAGTAATTATGCATGTAGAGCTCACACATTAAGTGTTGTCCTATGATATCATGAATTTTCAAGATACGGAGAAATTGAATGGTGTCCTCAATCTCATGCCAAATTTCCTTATATATACTCTCAAGATAAAAGAAAAGAAATTGTTCATGAAGGAATAAGGCATAGCTATGTACAAGAGGTCTGCAGGCCATTACCTGTTGTACCAGGGAGAACATCTTCTCCTTATCTGATTGCAGTAGCTACACTTGTTCTTCCAATTATTCTATACTGGCATTTTGTTTAGCTTGCCTTAGTCACGCCCTATCTAGTTGGTCTATGTATCTGGTAATGATCCCAGCATCTTGTTCTCGAACCCGCATTTTCTCTTTCTTATGTCCATTCGCAATAAACTACCACCTATGGATCTCGGTGGCCAAGAAAATTTCTCGACCTTCAAACAACTGTTCAATCAGACAAATCTATGTAGCTGTAGAGGAGACCTAAATTTTTGGCTTTATTTCCCTCTATTTGTATATTTTTACCTTCTTTTTCAATGAGGAAACTTGCCTCTTCAACTCCCAAACCTCCCCTTTCAATCTCATGGTTTCATTGAACTACAACTGATACCTTTTCTTGAGAGGTAACCTTCTCTTCTGACATTTTTCAATCCATTCCTGTTCGACAATAAATTCATTTTCTGGGCCTATAACAGGCTTAGGAGGTGGTGGAATGCTGTTGATATTATCAGCTAGTTCTTCTGTTAAGAATTTTTGGCTGGGATCCCTATCTTTAGGGGCGTCTTCCTCTACATTAACATCAGGGTAATCCTGTTGTTTGGTCCACATTTCCATCGACCACTCTGTGTTCCATTATTTCCACAGGAACCCCATCTTCTCTGCGAGCCTCTTAGTGCTCCAACTGAGATTCAACAATTACTGTGCCGATATTGGCCATGTCATTTCCTAGGTGGAAAAACTTAAGCACCGATGGGATAGCTATTTCCTCCATTAATCGTTGGGGTGAGAGGAATCCCCTCGCCCCTCTAGGCATCATGGATTGGAATGGAGAGCGGGGAATAGCTTCATCATCCTTGTTTCTAGCTTGGGTTGGACTTCCATGCACCATTACTTCAGTCGAGGTTGATGCTAGTTCTTGTGGTACAACGTTGATTCCAAGGGTTGTTTCCCTTCTGTCCTCCTTCCCCTTGTGCATTATTTCCTCCTCTGTGGTCAATACTGGTTCTTGTGAGATAGTATCGACCTCGTGGGTTATTTCTCTTTTATCCTTCTTTTCTTCATGGATTGCTTCCATGTCTCCCTATTCTAGCTGAATTAGGGTTGGTTCTTGTGTAACACCCCCACTTGTTTCAATATCCATATATGTTTGGGCAGGTGATGTTGTTTCATGAAAAACAACATCACTTTCCATCCCTCTATTTGACATTCCACTTTCTTGTTCTTCATTAAAAAAAGTTGACGACTGTATGACAGTCTCAACTTCGTGCAATATATCCATAATCCCTTCATCTGTGGGTTCTTCGGGAGTGTTTGGTTCTTGTGTGGCAGCCTCGACTGTGTCACCAATTGTCTACTCTGCTCTCATGTCTTCAGGTTCCTCTTAATCAACCTCCATTTCCACTTCTTCAGGTTCCTCCTGATCAACCTCCATTTCCATTTCTTTGGGTTCCTCCTAATCATCCTCCATTTCCATTTCTTCAGGTTCATCATAATCAATTCCCTCTAAATTTTATTCCTCTTCCAAACCAACTGGAGAGGCTACTTCTCATTCTCTAGCAGCAATAATGACTACTATCTCTTCTTCTGAGGATCCACAGAGTTCTGCCAAAGAGTCTCAAAATCTGGTTGTTGGATGTATGACTAGTACACGCACCAATCCATGATTGGAGAGCACTTTCGGCATCCGGCATGAATGCTGAATAGACTGTGCCATGTGCTGCAACTGTTTTAATAAAAATAATGGCATGTTTATGGAGTGCACCTGAGCCTGTGGAAATCAAAGGTGAGTTAAAATTTTAAAATGATATTTAAATAGAATTTTGGCCTAACCCTCGCAAGTTATGTATTTCATTACAAACCTGCAACTTCGTTCCATGGATACGGTAGATTCTTGTGCTCATATCCTCTGCCCAATTGGAAGACGCTTTCTCCTACTTGCAAGAACAATTCGGGAAACTCTAGGATAGGAACTCTCCGAGCAAACCATTGTTTCCCTTCCTGTCTCAGCCCACTAACCTCTACAATTATTTCTTCTGTGACAGGAATTTCCAATCCTCTAACCCGCGAGAAATTATCATTCAAATTAAGTGCAAACTCCATTGTAATTCCCCTGTAAAACCCTTGCAATATATCAAAGTAGCTATCCCATCCTATGTTGACAAATATTTGTTGTACCTCTGGATTACTGCGGACTGAAACTATATTTTCAGGTTCATTCTTCACAGCCAGTCTGCCCATATTGTGGGGTTGGTAATAGTACTCTGGAACAAAAGAACTTTGGATAGAATGGTGGATACCAAATTTGGAAAAATAGCATGGTGAAACTGAATGGTGGTAATGGTAAATACGGATGGTAATTCTTGGAAACCGAGGAAAATCATGAAAACGTATGGTAAGTGCAATGAAAATAATGGTAATTATTTCATATGAAATGGAAAGGACGTGTTACAGATCCCAATACATATTTAATTATTATATGGAGTATTAATAAGGATCGTAGGGTGTACCATACATGGAATTGTAATAATGACTTAAGAAATCATCATTACGCCGTCATTAAATTATGACGGCACCCTCCCCAACTTAAAATTTTTCGTCCACAGCATTAATGAATTCACATGGGATATTTAATTAAATTGGTAAAAGTCAAGTGTAGGCGTACCTGGCAGCCTACTTCGAAAAAGTGACGGTTGGTAGGATGTCGACGTAGTAATGATGCGGTTGGAGTAAAAACACTACAAGTAGCAACATCTAGAGTAACAACAGTGCGAGTGGTAACAACCGGAGTAACTACAGTACGAGTAACAACATCCAGACTAGCAGCATCTTGGAGTAACAGTAGTGGAAGTAACAATAGTGTGAGTGCCAACCAAGGAGTAACATCATCGAGTAGCAGCAACCGAGTAACAACATCATGAGTAGCAGCAACCGAGTAACAACATCATGAGTAGCAGCAACCGAGTAACAACATCATGAGTAGCAACAACCGAGTAACAACATCATGAGTATTAGAAACCGAGTAACATCATCATGAGTAGTAGCAACCGAGTAATAACATCATGAGTAGCATCAACCGAGTAACAACATCATGAGTAGCAGCAACTGAGTAACAACATCATGAGTAGTAGCAACCAAGTAACAGCATCATGAGTAGTAGCAACTGAGTAACAACATCACAGGTAGCAGAAACCGAGTAATAGAATCACAAGTAGCAGCAACCAAGTAACAACATCATGAGTGGCAACAACTGAGTAACAACATCATGAATAGCAGAAACCGAGTAACAGCATCACGATTAGTAGCAACAAGTAACAACATCATGAGTAGCAGCAACCGAGTAACAACGTTATGAGTAGCAGCAAATGATACTTAGAAAACATTTTGATCTTTAAAACATTACTCCTTAGCAGTAACTATTGCAAAAAGAAAACAAAATAAACAGTAACAGTGCAATTATTTATTATTTATTATTTATTCTTATTCTTCTTCTTCTTATTTTTTAATTTATTATTATTATTATTATTATTATTATTATTTTTGTACAGTGAGGATATAGAGGAAGAGTTCTCTGCGTTGATAACCTTCAAACCAAATTTCTGAGAGAGATGTTTGATGAAAGCATCCTTAGAGGCTGGGCGATGGTATAATCTCAAGCAATGTCCATTTGCTATGAATGCAGCACGTGGATCATCAATTGTGACTGGCCTGACTGTTCCATTATCAAATACAACATCCACCTCTTAAGGTCCCATCCAGCGAGTGCAAAGCTTTGCCGTAAAATCCTGAAAGCGAGAGTCATAGAGTAATGCCTAGCCTCCCCTCTGAAACACCTTGTTCTTGATAAACTTATCATGTCATTTCATTCTCTGCTGCTGAATAGCAGTAGTTCTCTAGACAACCATTGAAAAAATTTCATCTAGTTCATTGAGTTGGGCTAGTCAATGTTTCTGAGCATATGATAGATGCAAACCAACATCGAGAGTTGTTTTCAGCATACTGATTTCAAAATCTATTAGAAACAACGGGGATTTCCCAAAAACCAACTCAAATGGTGAAAACCCAATTGTGTTTAGCCATGTTGTTTTGTATGCCCAAACAGCTTCAGGCATTTTCAGGGCTCAATCTTGATGATGGTATGCCCCATTTTTTGTCAAGATGTTTTCCAATGTCTTATTTGTGATTTCTACTTGCTCATTCGCCTGGGGATGGTATGGAGATGTCACCCTGTGTTTGACCCCATATTTCTACATAAGCTTTTCTATCATGTGTGATGTAAATTATGCTCCTCCATCTGAAAAATATCTCTTGGGGTACCGTAACGAGAAAAAATTTCTTCAAATATAAAATCCAAGACCACCTGATCTGTTGCTTTCATAACAGCTTTGGTTTCTACCCACATAGTCGCGTAACCTGTGGAGACCAAAATGTGGACCTTTTTATGGGAGGATGGGTGGAAGGTTCCAATGAAGTTGATATCCCATCTCTTAAAAGGTTCGAGGACTACTTGTGCCTGTAAAGGCATTTAATTAGCTCGACCAGGTTGCCCCATGCACTGGAAACTATCACATCTCCTGATATAGTTCTATGCATCCCGAAAGACAGAAGGGTAGTAATATCCCATTTGTAGCACCTTATGGCCTATTCTTTTGTTTGCAAAATTCCCTCCACAACTGCCATCATGGGCAGCCTTCAATCCTTCATAAATATCATCCCCAAATACACAATGCCGAATCTTCTTATCAACTCCTCTATGAAAAAGGTACCCTGCCATCCAAGTATATTGGGCACTATGATGAATAATTTTCCATTGTTCACTGTATGAAAAATGATGATGTAATTTCCCTGTAGCAAGATAGTTAGAAATATCTGCATACCACGGAGGTCTAGTAGAAACTACAAAAATATGCTCATCGGGAAAACTATCTTCTATAGGTTTGCATTCGTCATTGTTATCCATTCTCAACAGGAAATCAACAACTACATTATGTTTTCCTAGTTTTTCTATTATTGTAATATAAAATTCTTGAAGCAATAACAACCATCTTGTAATACGGCCAGGAGTGATAGGTTTATTAATCAAATACCTGATTGCTGCGTGATCATGTACAAAAGTAGGATACCGAGCGATGTAGTGCCAGAACTTGTTGATAGAGTAAATGACAGCCAGAAATTATTTTTTAGTCACCGTGTAATTCAGTTCAACGGGAATTAAATTTTTGCGGACATAATAAATTGCATATGGTGTTTTGTCTACTTGATGTCCTAAAACATCTCCTACTGCCATCTAAGAAGAATTAGCATGGATGTGAAATGGTAATGCCCAATCAATTCCTCGAAGGATTGGAGCCTTGCAAATCAGTCCCTTAATTTTCATGAAAACTACTTCACAGTCTTCAATCCATAAGAATTCTGCATCTTTTGTTAGCAATTGAAAAAGAGGATGTGATATTTTAGCAAAAATTTCTATAAAGCATCTGTAATAACCAGCACAAAAAATAAAGCTACATACCTGTGTGGGTGTATTTGGCACCGGAAGTGTAATATTACCTTTACTTTAGGTGGATCAACTAGAATTCCGACAATCGAGAGAAAATGTCCTAGTACTATCCATTCTTCCCTTATCATATAGCATTTGATTGTACTCAAAGATACATGGGTCTTCTTACATATTTTGAGCACTTTCTCTAGATTTTCCAATCCCTCTTCAAATGAGTTTCCATATGGAGTAAAATCATCCATATATATTTCAACACTATCATCTACCAAATTAGAAAATATTCCCAAAATTTCCCTCTGGAAGGTAGCAGGAGCATTACACAGGCCAAATGGGATGACACTATATGCAAAGGTCTCCTAGGGGCATGTGAAAGTTTCTTTATCCTGGTCTTCAGGGGCTATCTGGATCTAGTTATATCCATTGAATCCGTCTAGGAAGGAACATAACTTCTCCCCAGCCAAGGTGTCTAGGACTTGGTCAATGAATGACAAAGGGATTTTTGAATTTCCTTGTTTAGCTCCCTATAATCTACGCAGATCTGCCACTTACCATTCTTCTTAGTAACAATAAATATTGGGGATACCCATTGGCTATCTGAGATGGGGTAAATGAAACCTACATGTAATAATTTTTGTAATTCTTCTTTGACAATGTTCTTTAGAGCAGGATTCATTCTTCGTTGGGGCTGTCTCATAGGGCAGAAATATTCTTTAATATAAATATGATGAGTACATAAGTTAGCAGGGATTCCCTTCATGTCGGTATAATCCCAGGAAGAAGCTTCCTGATAGTCTTGAAGGACTTTTAAAATATGTTTTGTCTGGGATTCAGACAGATTGCGTTTGATATTGAGTGTTTTCCTTAGTTCAATTTCAATTGGAATACTATCATGGGATAAATTCATAGGAATTTATTTAATTTCATCTTCTATTTCAATGTTTTCCTGTGTCTCACAACTCATAGCATATTCTAGAATCTGGCGAGTAGAAATGGAAATAGAACTGGGATCATTAATAAAAGTGTTAATAGTATCATCCTCATTTTCTGTTTTGAATTGCAGGGCCTGCCTAATAGTGAGGACTTGTCTAACTTCTTCATTTTCAAGTTCAGGCTCTTATATTGGTAGAGGTTTCTGACTGGTTAATAATTTTTCATATGGGCTACGTTCTGGAGGAGGATAAAGAGTAAGATTCCTTGTAACTATCCTATTTGATATAATCATATGCCTAGATCGGCACCCTATGTAGGCATCTACAGTTGCGAGCCAAGGTCTTCCCAATATCAATGGGTGACTACCAACTGAGGGTCATGTCCGTAATACAAGGAGGTCCACAGGGTAGTGCCATGAATCCACCGAAATATTCACATCTTCCAATTTCCCTACCAGTGTAATTGTAGACCTATCTGCTAGTTCCAAGATGGTAGAGGTTGGCTTAACATTTACAAGACCTAATGTGTTCATTGTTTCGGAGGTAATGATATTGATAACAACGCTCAAATCCACTAGTACATTTGGGATTTCAGCCCCATTGATTTGTACTATTAGAATTGGGTCTCCTAGGTCCCCATATTCCATAGGCATAGTCTTTTCTAGCAGAATGTTAGACAATCTACCCATCACTTGAATAGTTAATGGATTCCTTGGTTTCTTCCCATATTTCTTAGAACAGTAATCTTTGATATTTTATGCATATATAGGTACATCCCTCATAGCCTGTAGTAGGGGTATTTTGACAAAAAGATTTTGCAATTCCCCCAGGATATCAAACTCTATTTGAGGGTTTGGTTTATTCAAGGTCATTCTTTCACGATATGATGGAGAAGTTGGATGACCTTCATTAAGAACAGATTGGGGAGGTATCTAATTTGTTATGTTTTGGTTTGGTTTATCCCCAACTATCCTATGTTATGGTTCTGTAGCTTCACTCCCAATATGTTCTATAATAATAGGTGAAATGCGAGCATTTACTACCTACCCAGATCATAAGTTTATTTCGTTAAGTTCTTTAATGGAAATTCTATAGGATGGAAGGTTAATAGTATCATTTTGTTGGACCTCTTTATTATTAAGATTCGTATTGGGCTAGATAGAAAGCTAGGGTTGAAGAGTTGGATTTCCAGGAGGTACATTAGAGGGAAAATGAAGTTGTTGTTGAGGGGTAGATTAGGTAAATTGCATAGTAGGAGAGGGTCCACGCTAGTTCTAATTCCATGAAGGATTCGAAATGGTCTGGGGAACACATTGTTGCCAAGAGGGGTATTCATATTGAGACTGTTGGGCTGCCTTTTTGTCCAAATTTTTATTGTTTTTATCAAATAATTATATTCTTGTGGTTAGTGCTTTTATCATTTTTAATTGATTGTGTTTCTAATTAGAGGCATCCATGGGAAATAATTATTAAATTATAAATTATTCATGTTAGTTAATTTGATGATTGTTTTTTGTGTAAATTTCATTAATGAAATTCCTTCTTGGCGGCAGGTGGCAATGCATAATGTTAAAGCAATGTATGCTTCACCATGAGGATACAAAGAAATTATTTCAAGGGTTCAATTCCTTCAGGATTTTCCAACTTAACCTCTTTGAAAAATCTGAGATTTATCAAGGAAAATTCCTTCCCAAAAGAGTGCATCCCTTGCATACATAGATCTATCTTACAACCAGTTTTCAGAAGCTCTTCAAGGATGGATGAACAGTTTGGCAATGAATCTGATAGGAAATTACATCGCAACAAATGAAGAAGATAATATTATTTCTGGAGAGGATTAGGTTTCCTCCAAAGGTCATTTCCTTGCAATGGAACTCCATGTTATTCTTGCTTTGCTATAAATTGTGGAGGCGGACAAAATATTTTTTTTTCTATGGGAGATGCTTTTGAGGCGGAGAATGAATCATTTGATGCTACATTATTTTATGTCAGCAATACACAGAAGTGGGGGGTGAGTGATAATAGAAATTTTTTGGACAATAGTAATGCAACTTATACATCAACCAACTACTCTCAATTTACAAAGACATTAAACTCAGAACTATACCAAACATCATGCTTATCCACCAATTCACTTCAATACTATTGTTTAGGGCTCTAGAATGGACCATATACAGTAAGACTGCATTTTTCATAGATACAATTTGCAAATTCAAATAATATGGAAAAGGTTAGTGCAAAGTTCACTCAACTAACTCCACAAGAGAGAGCATCTTCTTCTTGTATGGGATTCCTTTTTTAATACTTGAGACTAGAGGCTTGTTGAGCAAGTAGAAAATTCAGAGCAAGACAAACACAATTTCTGCCCAAGAAAAATGTATTACTTGACTACTGCTATATCATTTTTGTGTTAACCTTCCAGTCATGGTGGTTTCCTATCTTGCATTCAGATTTATGGATGAGTTTGCGAGCATTGGAAACAAGCTGCTTTATACAACGTTTGGAGCCTCAAAGCCATCGTTATTTATACCAGTTGACAACAATCCTTCAATTGATTTGAGGAGTTTGATACTCTTGCTGATGAAGCATCCTTCAATTTCTTGTTTTCGTCCCCAAGGATTCATCAATGTGAAGTTTGTCTGGGAGAGGCATCGCACAGATATTTGGGGCATCACACAACTAAAAAAATTTCAAGTTCTTCTAGAAGCTAGATCACACCAGCTCAAAACTAAATTGGAAATAGAATCGCATTGTTTTGATTCATATTAACCAAATCTCCTAAATTTGTATTCTACGCAAACAATTGACCCATTTAATTAGGAGTAGTGTTGCTGCTATAAAAGGCAGAGGGATGTGCACTAAGATGATGTCAAATTTCTCAGAAGAAGAAATTATCAAATGTAGGGGAAAATTTTCTCAAATGAAAAGTCGAATTGCTGAGATGTAGAACCAGCATTGATTTTTGTAGGAGGAGTGTAATAGATATAGATATATCGATATAGAAGGTGGAGGGTAGGATCATAGGGAATCATGTTGGATCTTTGTATGAAACACTGGATCATGAGCGGAGGCCAACATTGCAACATTTGTATTATTTGATATGATATTTGAGTAGTTTGATTGTTGTAGTAATGACAATTCACATTTCATTTACATTCAGATTGGATTTGATTTAGTATTTGTGCAATTTGATTTTTGTAGCAATGTTAAGTTCGTCTATAATTTAAATTCCAGGGTATTTTGAACTTATGAGATAATGTGTTAATTTTTTTTTTTTAAGGTATATTAAGCTGGGAGATCGGGCCCATCAATCAGCTCATTGTCTAGAATTTTTTTAGGATTTATTTAGTTTATTGGTATAACAATTTTTCATTGTAGCTGTAGGTCTGCTTGTGTTTGGTTGCATTTTTTGAGTTGTGTGTTTCATTTCCTGAGTGTGGTGTGCTTGCTTCAATTTTTCTTTTCCATTTCCTTTATGTTTAAAAGATTTTCCATTTCCTTTAGGCTTTATGTTTAATTGCACAGGCTTGAGTAATAGTGTTAATTATTTTTGTTCCAACAATTAAACTAAAAATAGAATATTAATTAACAAGTGCTTCTTATCAATTTATTTCACAAAGGAACATATATTAAGTTGCAAGAATTTAAATGGGAGTAATCATGGTATAAAACCAACAAGGGATCATTTAATTTCATATTTATATTGTTTGGCACTTATAAATAACTTAAATGGTTTTATGAATTAATATTGGGATTGTAATGAGATCACGTTTATTTAAATACCAAGATTAGTTTAAATATATTTTGAACATAATTAAAGTGTCCAAGGGTACTCTCTAAAATATCCTTGCTTAGTTTGCATTGAATATTTTCATACACCGATGGTTTCCTTCCATCAACAGTATTTGCAAGCAACATTTTAAGTACCGATTTTAAAGCGACACTTTAAGTACAAATCTTGAAGAAGCATTTTAAGTATAGATTTTAAATATTTATTTATTTCATGCTTTCATATTCGCAAGTGTAATTTTAGTTGATTAATAATTTTTTCACCCTTTTCCTACATAGATTATTAATTTGCAGTATGTTCTTTTAAAATGTCTTGTTTCTTTTCCCACATGATTTTCTTTCTGCATTAGTTGTAGGGTTTTGATTAGACAAATCCCCGAGGCCATATTTTGGCATATATTGTGCTACGTATCTATGTCTTATGTCCCCTCAGGTTGACAATTTAAATGTGGGTGTAAATATATCATTTATACCTCCCAACATTTTAGCGCTGTTGTCGGGGAGGCATTGTAGAATAAGGTCTCGTGATTTGTTATGCTTTTTCCCTTTCTTTCATAATAATTTTTTTATATTAACGATATTCCCCTTGCTTTCCAAAGCATATTGGATGGTATTTCCAGAACGCTCACAAGCCAGGTTTTCCTTTCTGCAAATGAGTGATTTTATTTACTACAAGTGAGTTTTGTTCCTTTTACTGCAATTGAGTTTTTAAGGAGTCATTTCTTTCATTACGTAACTCTCTTTTCCACAAACTAGATTATTCAATTTTTGCAAGGTGTGATTTTGTTTTATGCAAAGTGTGGATTTCTTTATTTATTGTAATTGAATTTGATTTATTTTTAGCTTTTACTTGCACAGGGAAACTAGAGGGCAGAGATGACAGTAAGACATGAGTGAAGAGACACGCATCCGCTTTTTCTTGGGGTCACTCCGAAGTTTGGTTTCCCATAAACGAAGATTTCAAGTTTGGCGCTAATAATACTTTCCATCTAGAAATTAAATGTCAAGAAGTGTGATGTTGTTCCAATATTTATTTCAAATCCTAGCAGAAGCTAGGGTCTCTACTTCACAGAAAGATCATATTTTGGCATCAATCAGAGAAAGTTCTATTCCCCTAGAAGAGAAGACTCGTGAAGATCAAAAAGATGTTCCTAAGGAGACTGAGAAGCTGTGGATCATGCATGATGAGGAGGAGCCATTAGAAGCAGAACATCTATCTGATCCGACCTTCACTTTAGAGGATAAACAAAGAAATGTGGAGGATTTTCATGATGCACTAAATCTTACTCATGAATCAAGTGACCAAGATTATATGGATCCCATAGAATCTTGGTTCCAAATGATTTTCAGTATCCCCTCATCGTTTATCATTCGGAAATTTGTAGAATCACATTATTTAGTGAAGTTATTCCCTCATGTTCTGGTATTTTCTTGCATATACTTTTCGAATTTGAACATGATCATAATTATCCTTCTGTTGTGCATCTGGATGCATTAGAAGTACTCCTATACTTAAACTTATAAGTCTTATGTTTCTTAGTGTAGGGTAGGGTATAAGAATAAATGAATAAAGTTGTTATAATGCTATTAGGGTTTTTAATTTTAAATCATAGCCATTGAAATTTCTTTTCATCCGCATTAGTTTTTAACACACATATTTGTGACAAATCTTGTTGAGTACAATTCACTCTAATACCTCATGATTTTTTAAAACTAACCATGGTCAATCACTCTAATAATTTTTCATCTAGGATATATATTTTTAGTTTCCCTTAGAAGGCACTATTTGAGAGCCCTCTATGGTGGAACACTCTAGTAAAGATCATAATGAATTTTCATGTGAACTCTAGCATTATTGACTCAAAGAATATTTGAGTCATTATCTGGGATATTTTTAATAATTTTTTAAGGTGGACGAACTAGACAGTAATGATTAGTCATTAAAAACTTTTCACGCCATCTCGTACTCTTAAAGAGTAGATTTTTCTCCCCACTTATTAAGTAACCTTTAAGGTTAATCATAATCAAAGCTTACAAAAGATTCAGGGGAGGATAGGAGTTCTCGTGATGAGCCAACCTACTACGATCATGAGACCTAACATGCATGACATTGTTGTAGCTGGTCACCAAGCCAGAGTAACGGTTTTCAGCCAAAATCTAGAAGACAGTAGGTCTCATCACGAGCTGGCCTGTTCATCCATGTTACTTCTTATGATTGGCACTGCCATCAGCTGGTTATCAAGCCAAGATAGTGGCCTTCACCTAAAAGTCAAATAAGCTAACTCTAAATCTATATTTAGTAAGTGGGACACAGACATCTCGTTGGGTCAAAATACATCCTTGCCAAGGTTATGGACACATGTGGGTAGCAGGGCCATGTCTGTGGTATTAATGTTAATTGCATATTATGACTTTCTTGGTTATCCTTCTCTTTCCCTAAGACTCATCATTTTTTCTGGACAGTGGTTTTAAGATTATTTGAACATGATGCTTTGAGTTCTCTCTTTCAAAAATTGAAGAATCTTTAATGATGTGGTACCCTTAGGGAAGGTTATTCTTTGTACTATATTAAGAGGAAATTTAGTTTTGAATCTGGATGACAGTGAAATTTAGAGTGTTTAATAAAGAGGTTTCTTAACTCACTCTAATTATCATGCTATTTAGAGTAATGAAATACTCAATTGTGACTATTCACAAGGTGTTGGTTGCCTACAATGCGTATTGATTGTAGTTTCCTTTAAATATGTGCTACATAACCTAGGTATAAGATTGGTATAGTAGGTGCATGAAACCTGTGGTATTATTTGTGAAATTGCACCTCTTAAGTGAAATATGATTCTTATCATAAGATTTTGGGTACAAACAAAATAGGAAATTTCATTTGGGACAAGGTAACATGTATGTGAAACACTCTTTTCTCCATAATGTTTACTTTCGATACCTAATATTGTTTTATCATTCCTACAATCGATACTTTCAAATGGTTTTAGCTAGTATTGTAATAGTGATGTTGCACGCTAACAAATGCATTACAATATCAGGCATCTTCATCCTCACTTGCTAAAGTATTTTCTCACATTTTCCCTACCTTGTTTCATAGTTTTATAGTTTAAATTTTTGGCTTGCACGAGGACGTGCAAGAAGCTCAGCATGGGGGGATGTTGGGCCGCCATTTTGTCCAATTTTTTATGGTTTTTATCAAATAATTATATTCTTGTCACTAGTTATTTTATCATTATTAACCTATTATGTTGCTAAATAAAGGAATCCATGGGAAATAATTATTAAATTATAATTCTTCTTGTTAGTTAATTTGATGATTGTTTTTTGTGTAAATTTTATTAATGAAATGCCTTCTTGGTGGCAGATGGCAATGCGTAATGTTAAAGAAATGTATGCTTCACCATGAGGCTACAAAGGAATGCTTTCAAGGGTCCAAATCCTTCAGGATTTTTCAACTTAACCTCTTTGAGAAATTTGAGATTTATCAAGGAAACTTCCTTCCCAAAAGAGTGCATCCTTGCATACATAGATCTATCTTACAACCAGTTTTTAGAAGCTCTTCAAGGATTGCTGAACATTTCGACAGTGAATCTCATAGGAAATTACTTCACAATAAATGAAGCAGATAATAGATTTTCTAGAGATGATTAGGTTTCCTCCAACGAACCTTTCCTTGCAATGGAGCTCCATGTTATTCTTGCTTTGCTATAAATTGTGGAGGTGGAAAAAATATTTTTTTTCTATGTGAGATGCTTTTGAGCCAGAGAATGAATCATTTGATGCTACATTATTTTATGTCAGCAATATAGAGAAGTGGGGAGTGATTGATACTAGACATTTTTTGGACAACAGTAATGCAACTTATACATCAACCAATTTCTCTCAATTTACAAAGACATTAAACTCGGAACTATACCAGAGAGCACGCTTATCTCCCAATTCACTTCGATACTATGGTTTAGGGCTTGCGAATGGACCATATACAGTAAGACTACATTTTTCATAGACACAGTTTTCAAATTTAAATAATATGGAAGTGGTTATTGCAAAGTTCACTCAACTAACTCTGCAAGAGAGAGCATCTTCTTCTTGTATGGGCTTCCTTTTTTAATACTTGAGACTACAGACTTGTTGAGAAAGTAGAAAATTCAAAGCACGACAAACATAATTATTGCCCAAGAAAAATGTATTACTCGACTACTACTATATCATTTTTGTGTCAAACTTCCAGTCATGGTGGTTTCCTATCCGGCATTCAGATTTATAGATGAGTTTGTTAGTGTTGGAAACAAGCTGCTTTCTACAATGTTTGGAGCCTCAAATACATCGTTATTTATACCAGTTGACAATAATCCTTCAATTTCTTTGAGAATTTTGATACTCACACCAATGAAGCGTCCTTCAATTTCTTGTCTTCGTCCCCAAGGATTCATCAATGTGAATTCCATCTGGCAGAGGCATCGCATAGATAGTTGGGACATCACACCAGCTCAAAAGTAAATTGGAAATAGAATCTCACTATTTTGATTTGTATTAACCAAATCTCCTAAATTTGTATTCTACGCAACAAATTGACACATTTAATTAGGAGCAGTGTTTCTGCTATAAAAGGTAGAGGGCTGCACACTAAGAGGAGGCTAACTTCCTCAAAAGTGGAATTTCTCATATGTAAAATCGAATTGCTAAGATGTAGAACTAGAATCGAGTTTTGTAGGAGGAATGTAATATATATATATAGATATATATATATATATATATATATATATCTCTCTCTCTCTCTCTCTATATATATATATATATATATATATATATATATCAGTATAGAAGGTGGAGGCTAGGATCGTAGGGAATGATGCTGGAGCTTTCTATGAAATGTTGGATCATGAGCGGCGGCCAGCATTGCAACATTTGTATTATTTGATTTGATATTTGAGTAATTTGATTGTTCTAGTAGTGAGAAATCACATTTCATTTACATTCATATTGCATTTGATTTAGTATTTGTGCAATTTGACTTTTCTAGCAATGTTAAGTCCATATTTAATTTACATTTCCAGGGTATTTTGAATTTATGAGATAATGTGTTAATGTAGTTTCTTTTCAGGTATATTGAGCTGGGAGATCGGGCCCATCAATCAGCTCATTGTCTAGATTTTTTTTAGGATTTATTTAGTTTATTGCTATAATGATTTGTTTCGTTGAAGCTATAGGTCTGCTTGTGTTTGGTTGAATTTTTTGAGTTGTGTATTTCATTTCCTAAGTGTGTTGTGCTTGCTTCAATTTTTTTTTTCCATTTCCTTTATGTTTAAAAGATTTTCCATTTCCTTTAAGCTTTATGTTTAATTTCACATGCTTGATTAATAGTGTTAATTATTTTTATTCTAGGAATTAAATTGAAAATAGAATATTAATTAACAAGTGCTTCTTATGAATTTATTTCACAACAAAACATATATTAAGTTGCAGGAATTTAAATGAGAGTAATCATGGTGTAAAACCAACAAGGGATCATTTAATTTCATATTCATATTGTTTGGCACTTATAAATAACTTAAATTGTTTTATCTATTAATCTTGGGATTGTAATGAGATCACATTTATTTAAATACCAAGATTAGTTTAAATATGTTTTGAACATAATTAAAGTGTCCAAGAGTACTCTCGAAAATATCCTCCCTCAGTTTGCGTTGAATATTTTCATACAGCTATGATTTCCTTCCATCAATAGTATTTGCAAGCAACATTTTAAGTACCAATTTTAAAGCGACATTTTAAGTACAAATATTGAAGAATAATTTTAAGTATAGATTTTAAATAGCTATTTATTTCACGCTTTCATATTCGTAACTGTTTTTGTAGCTGATTAAGGAGTTTTGCACCCTTTTCCTACATAGATTATTAATTTGTAGTATGTTCTTTTAATATGTCTTGTTTATTTTCCCGCATGGTTTTATTTCTGCATTATTTGTAGGGCTTTGATTAGACAAATCCCTGAGGCCGTACTCTGTCATATATTGTGCTATGTCTCTAAGTCTTACGTTCCCCCGTGTTGACAATTGAAATGTGGGTGTAAATCTAAGATTTATACCTCCCAACAAATACCACATAGATAAAAACGGTGTAGACTGGGGACCCATATTAAAAATATTAAAATACTGGGATGGGTCCTGAAACATACATGGATTCATAGCTGGTGGTCAAGGTTGCCATGGCTTTTTCGGCCTCATGAAGTACAACTAGTCTACCACATTTTCTTCACTTTCTCCTTGAAAAACTGCCTTCAGTCCTGGCAAGGAAGGACATCAGCTAGTCGTATGATTTTGTTCACAGATTATGCAGGCTTCCACTGCGTTTAATGGGAATTATTTCAAAGGATGCTTCTTTCTGCATTGTGGGAAGAATATAGCCATAGTCTTCTCTGTTACACCAATTTTTGGTCATCTAACCTATTATCATTAGATGGACCCAAGTACACCACGTAAGACCAATTTTACCCTAAGTAAAATTTCTTTCACCATGTAAAATAACTTAATAAAACACATTTATTAGGTTTTTATGGTATAAATAGGAAACCCCAAGGGGAAATATTAAACAAATCTATATTTTTTTATTTTTCCTCCTGGAATAATTAATTAAACAATAATTTAATTATTATTCCTGGTCATATTTAACCCAAAACAAGGAAATTAATTAGATAAATCCTTATTTATCTTATTATTTTCTAGGATTAATTATTTAAACCTTATTTAAATAACATTCCTTGTTAAATTTGACTAAATCATTAATAAATAATTGAATAAATCATTATTTATTTAATTATCATTCAACCACTTCCTTAAAATGATAAATAAATCCCTCCGCCTCCATCCTCCCTATCCAACTCCTCGTCTTCCTCCCTCGAGCACTCCTGGGGCAGATACCCTGATACTCGCAGTGGTCACGGATGCCTGTTCAGATCCTCTATTTGGCCTCCCACCTTGGATCCTTCAACGCACTCTCCTCCTCGCCCGACTCCCTCTGCCTCTTCGCAGTCCCTCACCATAGCCCAATTTCAATTTCAATATTCCTCCGACTATCCTCTCATCATTTCCAACATCTCGGTCTCTCTTTGCGAGGTGGACATCAATGGCCCCTGCCCCAATCTGCCCATCCAACCTTTGCATCCTCGCAACGACCTCGGCCCCTCTAAAACGGTGAAGGAAGATCAGGTTCCGGTCGAGCACAATCTTGGCTCGAACAACGGTAGCAGCTCGGACTACTACAAGGAGCCGAGCAAGCGAGATGGAGGTACAGGTGATGATGCAGTGGCGCCTCAACACCAGGCTCCAGGCTACCCACATGCTAAATATGATGAATACACATGCCTTATTGTCGAAGAACCGCCTCCATCTTCTCATGACACTTAGAATTTAAGGTCTTTTTCAGTTTAAGGATACTAGATTTTTAGTTTTGCCATCTTCTTACTATTATTTTTGGTACAATTACTCAAGTCTGTACAACGCTGGTTTCCTCACTTGATGCAGCACTTCAAACTCTTTCTGGGCTAGTTTCCCCATGTGGGAAGCTCCATTTTTTCTTTTTTGATGAAAAAATGCCACTGATACACGCCAGAACTGCAGAGGCCAGAGCCTCCATGTAACATATGTTTTATTAATAGATCTTACTCTTACCTAGAAAAAAAAAATGATAAATAAATCATTTATTTTTATTATTTACAAATAAAAGGATTTGACCCAAGTCAAATTCCTTTCCCCTCCAAAAAATACAATAAAATATTCCATAAAAGGTTGATCTAGATTTGGTTAATATTATTTTAATCATGCACTAAGGTCTTGAATGACCTAATATTTTGTTATAAATAGAAGGGGTTTTCCTACGATTCTCCACCTTTTGTTGCCTCCTAGATCACTCTGGATCTATACTCTTGGTCTGAATTTGAGCCATTATCATTTTCATATTTTATGTTATTTTCTTTGTGAGTTCCCTTTGAGTTCTATGTTTTTCTAGGTTTTCTACACCAACAAGAGAAAGAAATTCTAGATCTGAAGTGCTGAGGACTTCCAAGAACCCATCCCATTGAGGAGAATTGGAAACACCTTTCTTGTTTTCCTCCTAGGTGCCATTAATATAAAATTCTTCAAAAAATATTGTTCTTGTCTTGTTTATTGGATGCATGGAGCAAAACCTTATTTTTACTTCTTAATGTCTTTTTATTCATAAATCTAGATTTTTGCAGCATTTTTCTTGATCAACTAACTACAGAACTGAAGATATTAGCAGCGATATTTTACTGTTAGGGTTGTTGTTATGCACAAATAAAAGGGTCTTTTTTCGTACACTTACACTAAGGATTCATCCTAACATTCTCCAACTCTATCTGTTTCTATTTTTCTTGTGGAGTCTCCATCTGGGCAGATAATGTGCTCAGGATATCAATCCTTAGGTTATCCAGTATGTTTCCAATTACTGCCTTTGTAACCCCCCCACCACAAGTCTTTAACGATCGAATTCCTTGTCCACTCCTTCCAGCCCCCCGTGAACATCGAATTCAATAGTCATATATGGTGTCAATGTATTCTTTTGAAATTTCTCCCTTTCCTACTATGTTGAGAAGTTGCAGGGAGTCTTCTCTAAGTGTTTGGAGAAGGATGATCTTCAGAATATCCTTATCCAGGTCACTATGGCCTGATCTTTGCAATATATATTTGAATCGTTACACGCAGTCTTCCATATTCTCATTCTCCTTCTGTACAAAATTAAAGATTTCCTCCTTGATGTCATAGAATTTACAGTAATCTTGGTATTTTTATAAAAAGGCTTCTTTCATCCCATCCCATGAGGAAATAATTCTCCCTCCTAAACCCGTGAATAATCACAGGGTTGTTCCTTTTAAGGTAGCAGCAAATATTTTTATTTTTTGAGCATCAGAGATATAATCATACCCTTGATAGACAATGTCAAATTCGAAGAGGAATGTATCAGGGTCTTATGAAGAAAACCCATGAAAACTAGATAGAGTTGTTATATGAATGGGCTTCATCGACGCATCACCTATAATTTTTCCAATTGGAAAATTAATAGAAGAACTTGCAAGTTTCATAAATATTCTCCAATACTCACTTGGGATTTCAACCAATTCTGCGACTAGTACTTGAGGTGATTCTAATGTAGAAGGTTTCACCACACTTCGTTGGTCCCTTAGTGATGGAAAATCCTTCAGGAATTCTCTTTCCAAATCGGAATTTCTTAATTCAACTGTAGGAAGCTTCACAACACTCCCTTGGTCTCATGGTGACACAAACCCTTTTGGAGGTTCTTCTTCCCAATTGGAATTACTCAGTTCTTCTGACCCTCTGATTGTTATTTCTTCCCCTTCTGCTGACAGCAGGGATGTATCCTCCACTGATACCTTATTTATTGCTTCTTCCACCGTCGAAAGATCTTCCTCTAGTACCGTGGATGGCACTGACTGTTCAAGTGACTGCCCTTCAGACTTTTTTTGAGCCTTTACCCCGACAGCAGCGTGAGAGGATGCTTCAGATTTAGCCCTTTTCGATGATATCGTGGATATAGGTCTTCCTTCCCATAACATTTCCTTGCTTTGGGGATCTTCCTCTGCCCCTATTATTCAGATCTTTGTTCATACAATTGGCAAGAAGGATTCATCAAAATAAGAAAAGCGTTCAGGACCTAGAGCAGGAGATATAGCTTCTTCCCTGGGATGAGAGAGTAGGTTAAAAACATAAAATAGAATAAAATAAAAATAAAATCAAAGTTCAGGACCTGAAGTGGAGTAATCAAATACCCTCCCCGGGACGAGAAGTTGGCCCTTTTGGAAAAATAATCAAAAAGCAGAAAATATGAAAACTATGTTTAGGACGTAGAGCAGGGTAATGGATGCCCTCCCCAAGATGAGAGATCAATTCTAAAAATAAAAATAAAAAAAACAGAAAAACACAAAACACTACGCTCAAGACTTCAAGTAGGGAAATAAATTCCCTCCTCAAGACAAGAGATCAACCCTTAGATCAATTGTAGATTGTGTTCTTCCACCTTGTTAGCCTTCCCCTACAACGACGCCAAAATTTTTATGTCTAGATGTGAACAATATCAATCCCTTTTTCCACATAAATTATGAACCCGAGGACATTATTTATTTCAAGACTAACATGCACAGTATATGCAAAAGCAGTCACACAACCTTCTATCGGATCACAGGCTTAAATAAATGAAGAGATAACTACTGTAACAATAATTAAAATGGATTGTAGAACTAAAAAGGTATTCACAATTCACAACAATTACAGACTATATTGGAACAATAATTACAAAACCAAACTAGAGCATGAAATAAATGGAAAGAAAGCTAACACAACACCTAATCAGAAGAGTGGGCCTAACTCTCTCATCGGGGTTGTGGCAAACTCACAATTTACAGGTGAAACAAAAGAGTGTTGTGCATTAAAATAATTAAAAATACTTCTGTTACAAAATATGTATGTGCTTGCTTAACCCTGATTCATAGCCTGCAGGCCCTATTTATATAATTTTTCAGGAAATCGCAGATTGCCTCTAACAACTACATATCTACAATTATACAATTCGTTACAATAGCAACCTAGTTGCGAAGAGGAAACCATGAAAAAGCCTGAAATATCGTTGGGGTGAAATGGAGTCTATTGCACTGTAGCAGCAAGTGAAGATAACATTGGAAATTAGGAGTTGCTCCATGACTCACAGTTGTAACCTTCCCGCTTTTGCCAAATCTGTAAAAATATCAGAGTTAACATTTGAAAAAGGTAAAACCTCCTTGACTATTACTTCATTAATCAAATATCCCATGTAAGATAAAAGAAAGGGGTTTACCTCATGTGTTTAAGAACAATAATGATACAAAGAGATAGAAAGGTGGGCGAAAATGGGAGAGAAAAGTATACAAATACGGTAACCAACAGTGCGTACTTCTCATAGTAAAATGTTTTCTCTTTTATTTCTCTCAAGCTCTATTAGATATCAGCTCTAGATTACATTACATTTAATAAGTTGTAGCTTTAGGGTACATTTCATTTGATTGGTTGTGGTTTCTTTTACCACATTTTATTTTCTTAAGACATGGTTTTGTTGTAATCAATATTGAATATGTTTTATCAATAAGGACTAGTTGATCTTCAAAATATAGCTATAATATTCTTTTATTCATTTGGACAGACACATTGTAACCAATGATCGTACCATTAAGGACCACATTGAATTCTAGTTAGCAAGTTGAACTCAAAGGAGTCTATTTTCAGTTGGTTTAGTAAAGAAATATTTATTTGTTGAATAAGTATTAGGATTCCTTTCGTATCATTAAAATGCATAGTGAATATAGTACCACTATAAGAGCTATTTATCTTTTGAGTCATTAAAATGTTATAGGGTGGTTTTCTTCTAGTGAAAATATGGGGTCTTAATTGAAATACTAGTTCTTGATCTATTTTGATTTTTTATTAACTTACATTAAATTAGATTAATTAGAAATATTATTATATTCCTTTCCACTATAATCTTTAATTTTAATTTTATTCTTACATTAAATATTATTTAAAACTTCTACAATTGCTAAGTAAAACTTTAAAAAGACTAAAATTAATTCTTCACATATAATGGATATACTCAATAATTTTAGTAACCCATTTGGTAATTAGTGTACTAAGTTGCACATTAAGTTAGCTTGGCAATAGTCTCCTCTTTAGTGGAGCAGCCTTGAGGAAAAGATCTTATGTTATTGATTATTTAGAGGAAACAAATCATTTTGAGACTTCTTGTTATTTAACTAGATTCTATTCAAATTTAATTTCTAAGTAATCACTAATTAATTTATCTATATCTCATAGTTTTATAGTGAGAGAAATATTTTTTTATTATATTAAATAAGTGGTTGTTGTGAAAGAATCAACCATAGTATCTACTTCATAGTTGAATTTTATTGCCAAAAATTTTCGTTTGATTAATTTTTGTACAATGCATATTATCTTGGCAGGTTCTTACAACGACATGAAATTAAACTCTTAGTTTTTTATTACTATTTTGGGAATTTTGAGGGGTAAAATGGGACTAAAAGGAAAATAATAAAACAATAGTTAAAATAATAAATAAGACTTATGAATTATTAAAGGAAAATAAAGAAAAAGATCCCTTATGCATTTTATTTTAATAAACCTACACTTTAAAAACATGAAAATATGTGTTGGTTTCAAAAAGCACATGTTTTCATTTATTTCATTTTTATTTCTATTTTGGTATTACTCAAAACTATGCAGAGTGAGTATTCCTAAGATGTGTAATTTAATTTTATATCAAACAAGTTTTTATAGGTGATATTTGAGTAAACCAACAATGATATAAGTTGAAAATATAATTAAAAAGAGATTATTCTTTTTTTTTTAATCCAAAAATATTTACCATTAAAAATGATATCCTATAAGAAATGTATTCTTTGTGTCAATTTTTACCTCAAAATTCCCCTGATCTATATAGTATAATCCTAAATCCAAAACATTATATAAAATTACACAAAATAGTCAACATTACCTTTTTACTAAATCCTTATGTTGTGAGTTGTCCTAATAACATGATAAATTTGATATCTCTTTTGCAAAAATGCCAAAAATGACATGTTTTCTAAATATCTTGTTCATATTAACATGAAATTTAAATAACATATACATTTAACAATCAATTTGTAAATTTTACACTTGCAAGATGATATGCATTATCTTTACAAATAGTTAGTCATTGATTTTTAACAAGATGTTCCATATTTAAGGTAAGAATTCAAGGTATCACACCAGTAACGAATTCACTCTTGCTGGAATAAAGTTAGAGTATGTAAATAAAAGAGACGGTAAGTTTATATTGAAAGTAAATATTATAATCAAAATACAAGATTTAGAACTAATTAATTAAGTACAAAAATGTAAAAGTTTTTAACTAAAGAAAAACAACTATAATGAAGGAATAATCTAAACACATAGGAAAAAAATAAAAACATCTTAACAAATTGGATTTATAATTCAACCATTTGCATAGCCACATTAGTTAGTCATTGATTTTACCATAATATTTTATATTTAAAGTAAGAATTTAAGGTACCATTCAAGTAACAAATTCAGTCTTGCTTAAAGTGAGAGTATGTAAATACAAAAAAAAGGTAAATATATTTTTAAAAAAAGTTATAATAAAAATACAAGATTTGTAACAAACTAATTAAACATAAAAATGTAACGTGTTTAAAGAGAAATAAACACAGATACAAATATTTAAACTAACTAAGAAAAATTATCTGACCTCCCTCAAAGTGAGCCTTGTGCTTGTGAAATAAAGTATTCATAAAGAAATATGTGCAAGAAGGAATTGAATTTATAATTCAACCATTTACATTCACACATATACCTCAGGCAAATCAAAATGCAAACTCAAAATAAAATAAAATAGCTCAATCAAAATATCAAGACATATTCTTCAGAATATATTCATGATATTCGAAGGTGAATTATGCTCCTGGTTTAACTATTTAACACGATTTATGGAAATTATCATGAGAATTAAAGATTCGCAACCCATGTCAAAACATATTACTCCTAATTACATAATAGATAATTCATAGTGTTGCACTATAGATCGAAAGATAGCCATAATATTCCAACTAGATATCTTAAATAATGTCATTGTTATTAGTTTAATTCAATATTCATAACAAAAAACATACATGTAATCTCCTTCACGATGTGTCATTTATGACTAGAAAAGTCAAGCTGTATGCGCATGACTTGATCCTTCTTCAAATTTTAATATTTGGATTCAGAAAACTAACCATTTATTCAAATACAGTTCTAGAGTTGATGGCCTTATAGGTTTCCGATAATTCTTTAATTTACAAGTTAATTAAAAACTATGAGAAAATTCTTTAATGTATCAAGGAAATTAAAATCCATGCTAAGAAAATGGATCAAAAGTGATTTCGAAGAAATGAGGAAAAGATCTTAATGAGAATAAATCATACGTTAAAAAGATGCAGAAATAAAAAAATATTAAAAATAGAAAATAATAATGACTTATTATGAGGGTGTGGAGGAGTTATTGAATGGGTGGCTCACCTAATCATATTTAAAAAAAAATGTGTAATGGTTTTATATATAGTGTGTGATGATGAGTTGTGTTCAGTAAGATTAATATAGTCTATAGAACTTCAAGAAAAGAAAAGAAAGAAAAGCGAGTCTAACTGTTATTCTTCAAAATATTGTTTATGTGATCAAGGAGAAGGTAAAGAAGCACTCCAAGATAGATATAATTTGGTTGGATTAACCACTCTAGATTCATCTTAACTACGGATCTATCAAGCACCGAGAGGGATCAAATCTCTCGAGGTGAAAACCTCTTTTTTGAGTGCAAAACTTGAGGAAAGGTTTTCACCTCGAGAGATTTGATCCCTCTTGGCGCTTGATAGATCCGGAGTTAAGATGGGATCTAGGCTGGTTTCAATCGTGTACGACCAAGGAAAATCTATCGATAATATGAGGAACATATGCTTAATTTTATCAATAATATGTTAAGACATCTAATATTAACATAACCATTTTAAATATGTTAAATATGTCTGAGATTCATTGAGTCATTTTAATTTTAAATTTGATTAGTTACCTCAGTTTGTTAAGATGATAAATATTGTAAAACAACTTTTATGATGAAATAAAATTTTGAACGCAAACTGACAATGTAATAATATTGAATGATAGAAACTGTCAATAATAAGAATGTGATGTCTTGGAAGAGTTATAATTAAAATGTTATGGATCACAGAAGCTTGCACTCTCAATAAGAATGTAGTCAATTATGAAGTCTTCATTGTGATCGATTTCAAACTATTTTCTTCTAATATTCTTTTTTTCACCCATGTTAGTTTTTTCATATTTTCATATTGATTATTTGAAAAGGACAGTTTGAATCGTAAAACATTTAAATCTTTAGCTCGCATTGTTGTAGTAAACATCATACCTTGTCTCTCTTGCTCTCCAATATTAATAGGTTGAATTACTATAACACAAAAATCAATGTACATTGTCAATAATTTTTTGTGCTTACAATGAAATCATTGCACACACACTATTAATCCGATGACTTTAAAATTAATGTACCATCATATATCAAATTAGAAATCAACATATACACTGAAATCAATGCAACTAATGCAAGAAATCAAATAATAATAGAAAATAACATCTACACTAAAATCGATGCATATAATGCAAGTAATGAAATATGATTAGAAATCAACATCTACACTCAAATAAATGAGTCTAGTGCAAGTAGAAAAATAGGATTTAAAGCCAACATCTACATTGAAATCAATGCATCTAGTGCTTGCAATCAAATAGGATTAGAAATCACCATCTACACTGAAATAAATGCATTTAGCGCAAGCAATCAAATATAATTATAAATCAACATCGACATTGAAATTAATGCATCTAATGCAAGAAATAAAATAGGATTAGAAATCACCGTCTACATTGAAATCAAGGCATTTAGTGAAAGCAATCAAATAGGATTAGAAATCATCATCTACATTGAAATCAATCCAGTCAGTGCAAGAAATCAAATAGGATTAAAAATAATCTACATTGAAATCAATTCATCTAGTGAAACAAATCAAATATAACCAAAAATCAAAATCTACATTAAAATTAATGCATCTAGTGAAATCAATCAAATAGGATTAGAAATCATCGTCTACACTGAAATTAATGCATTTAGTGCAAGCAATCAAATAGGATTATAAATCATCTACATTAAAATCAATCCATCTAGTGTAAGTAATCAAATATCATTAGAAATCAACATCTACACCAAAATCAATTCATCTGGTGCAAGAAATCAAATAGGATTAGAAATCACCATCTATACTGAAATCAATGCATCTACTACAAGAATCCTTCTTCCCTATCTCCCTCATATATATCTATATATCCATCCATATCTCCTTCTTTCTCTCTTTATCTCACCCCACCATACACACAGTCTCTCTCACTCCATATATATCAATTTCCTTGTCCCTCCCTCCTCCTCTCCATCTATCTTTTTTTCTCTTCACCTTACATCTATATCTATATCTCACTATATCTCTCTATATCAACTCCAAAACATAAACTCTCTTTCTCCAATATATTTATCTATCTATCACTCCCTCCTCCTCCTCCTCCTCCTCCTCCTCCTCTCTCTCTCTCTCCCTCTCTCTCTCGCTTCTATCTCTCTTCCTTCCTGCTGCCCTTTCTCCCTCTCTCTCCATCTTCTTTATCACTCCCTCTCTCTCTCTCTCCACCTTTCACCCTCTATGTCTTTATTCTTACCTCCCCCCCTCTCTCTCTCCATCTTCATATCTCTTTCCCTACCTCTATTAACTCTCTCTCTTCCTTCCGCCCCTCTCTCTCTATCTTCACCTTCCAACTTTGTTACCATATGCCTCTCTCTCTCGTTCTCTCCCCCGTTCTCTCCATATCTCCTTATTTGTCTCTTTATCTCACCCCAAAACATACACACTCCCTCTTCATCTCTCCCTTGTCACTCCCCCTCTCTCTCCACTACTCACTCTCTATGTATTTATTCTTCCCTCCCTCTCTCCTTATCCAACTCCATCTCTCAATCCCTCTCTCTCTCCTCCCCTCTCTCCTCCGCTCTTTCAAGTCCCCTCTCCTTTATTTCCTCCCTCTCCCTTTCTCTCCTACCTCCCTTTCTCTTCCCCCATCTCTCTCTCTCTCTCCATCTCTCAATCCCTCCCTCTCTCCCCCTCCAAATCCATATTTATATCCCTCCCTCTCTCCTCCCCTCTCTCCTCCTCTCTTTCAAGTCCCCTCTCTTTTCCTTCCTCTCTCTCCCTTTATCTTCTACCTCCCTTTATCTTCCCCCATATCTCTCTCTCTCTCTCTCCTACAAGCCTCTCTTCCCCCATCACTCTCTTCCTCTCTCTCATCATTCCTCTCTTGCTTCCTTCTATTTGACCCCCCAACTCACTTTCTTTTCTCTCTCTCTCTCTCTGTCCTCCAATCCTCTCTCTTCCCCGAGCACTCTATCTCGCTCTCCAACTATCTTACTATTTCGATCCCTTTATCCTTCTCTCCCCTCTTGTCTCCATCACACCTCCTTTATCCTTCTCTCCCCCCTTGTCTCCATCACTCCTGTGTATCTTTGTTCCACCCATAAGCATACACACTCTCTCTCCATATCTCCCTTGTAACTCCCTCTCTCTGTATTTCTTCTTCCTTTCCTCGCTCTGCCTCCAGCTCCATCTCTCTATCACTCCTTCTCTCCTCCTCCTATCATCCTTTCTCTCTCTCCCTTTCTCTCCTACCTCCCTCTCCCTTCCCCCTTATTTTTCTCTCTCTCACTCTTTACCCTCCAATCCTCTCTCCTTCTCCCTCCCTCTCTCCTTATCTCTCTCCCACCTCCATCTTTATGTCTCCCTCTCCCTCTCTTACCCTTCTCTAACTCTCTAACTCTTCTCACTCTCTCTCTCTCTTCATTCCTCTTCTCCCTTCTCCTTCAATTTATCTCCATATCTCCCTCGTCACTCCCCCTATTTCTCCACCTCTATCATATATCATGATATATTAATATATATTACAATATGATAAATTTAATATTGTATTAATCTAAACATATTAAATTTAATAATATTCATATTTTAATATTAATGTTAGGGTTAATAATGTTTTTTTGGCATGGTATTCATAATAATTTGGTCCATGGTATTTCACCCTTATACTCCATATATAATTAGATCTTTATTTATAATCGTATTTGATATATTTTTATTTATATACCTTACCTCTTTATACCTCTTTTATATTTACTTATTTACCATACCTATTTTATAAATATATTATTTGGCCCATGGTATTTTCCCATGGTATTATTAATAATTTGTCTCATGGTATTTGGCCCATGGTATTAATAATAATTTGTCCCATAGGCTTCACGTAAATAAAACCTATTTTTGAGTTTTTGTAAATATAAAGTGGTTTATTGAGTAAATATAAAAATCGGTTTTATTTATTTACCATAATTATATTTTTATTTATTTACCATACCTCCTGAGCAATATAAAAAGAGGTTTTATTTATTTACCAGTTTATTTATATTTTTACGTATTTACCATATATTATCTTTTTACCATATTTATTTTTTGAGTGTTAGTAAACTCTTCATATTTGAAGTTTATATAGTTTAAATTTATTTTTAATAAATTTTTAATTGTTCATTTATATGTTTATGTAAGTTATTGTTTAAGCCGACATATTTTTTGGCTTCCGACATACTTACACATCGGGGTCATACTGGGCTGTAGAATGCGCCTCTTGGTGCAACAAGTCAAGAATATTGGAGGTGTGGCTGATGATAGAGAATTGTGAGCGGATGTGGGCAAAATTTGCGCAGTCTAGAAGGAAGTGTTTTTCATTGTCCACCTTCTTAGTATCAAAAATATGACAGATTATGTCGTCCCGGGGAGTCTTGCCAGTACATCATCATCCGGTCTCACTCAAAAGCTCATGAGAATTAGTTTTTATCCTAGCATTGTTCATTTGCTTCATAGTGTTGGTCAACATAGAGAGATATTTTTGGTTATCAAGGGTGGGGTTGATCACCTCCATATAGTATCTTAGCTTCCTTTTACCCTCTAGCTCCTTACCATCCCAAATCTTGCCTTAAAATTGAAGGTAATAATATCTTTAATACTATCATTTATTCTCATGATGATATTCTCCTTAATCCCCCAAGGGTTGAGCCAACTCTGGGCATTGTTATACCACATGGGCGTGAGGCACATGTGGGGGTTTTGACTAAAGTTAAAAGTAATTTTTGGGAGCCTCTTAGATTCCATGTCGTAAATTTTCTTCTTATACATGAGATATCTAAACATAGTAGTACTTTGAATAGGGGACATGCCAACTTTGATCAAGAGGATAGAATTTGGAGTATTTCCTTCGATCTTGAGGTTATAGGTTATAAATTTCTTTTGGATCATCTCAATATTTCTCCATCACTCTATAGATATACGGAAACCCCAAACTTCACATCTGTATAAGACAACATGGGTGACACGAGTCTCAAAGAGGAACCCTTTTTTACTCTATATGTAGATATCGACTTGCTTACAATTATTTTGAAGCTGATAATAAGCTTTCCAACCTCCAATAATTCTTTTCTCAATGCTATAATTCTCATTGAGCTAATAAAGAGATTGCATATTGGTTATTTTTTTTTCTAAAAATGATTTTAAATGTTTTTTTATTTTTTTATTTAAATATGTATATTTATTATTTTAATTTTAATTTTAATTTTTTATTTTATATATCACTTCTATTTTTTTACTCGTTTTGGTTTTTTTCTTCTGGTTTTTCTTTTTTGTAAGTTGATTTATTTTTTTATGATTTAGTTGGTAAAAGTAGTAGGGTTCAGGATATACTTTTTATAATGTTGTAATTCTAATCTCATCCTAGGAAGAGATATTGTTATTAATAGCATTGCTTTTTATCTAATGGTTGATTTTAATATTTTGTTTAATTTTAATCTAAAATAAAAGAGGCCCTACTAATGAAAACACCATTTTCAATTTCGTGGTTTATTTTATGTTTTTTTTTGGAATAATATTAGTGGTTAAGTACATGGTTTAGTGGTGTTTCTAAAATGGGAATATATTTAAGAGTAATTTCTAAAAACATTACAAGGTTGTAAAGGCTATGATTGCAAAATGTGGTAATTTCAACCTAAAAATTGGGTGCTACTAATAACATCATTATTTAGGGAAAAATAAAAATCGCTAAATGTAATCTCTAAAACAATGAGAATGCAAGAAATTTCTTGTAAAGTATGTAATTATATTCTCCATGTTTTAAAAATGGCATAGATTATATTGAATGTTTAAGAAGGTATAAAGTTATCCATGACTAAGTTATTATAAAAAATCAATGATGTAGATTACTTAAACTTAGGAGCTCCATTTTCGAAACTTTAATCTGTGACTCTCTCCATAGTTCCAAATTTACTAAACTTAAGCTTATGGATGACAATTGGAAGTAGCGATTTACTAAAGAAACACCATTATATATGCTTTAGGTTGACTTGAATGGAGCATTGCATGTCTTAGAGGTGTGGTGAAGCCAAGTAGTGAGGTTAACAACTACATGCACTTATGCACTTATTTGTTACAAAGGGACACTTTCCAAATGAGTTTTGGTGTGAATTGTAGTTTTCCATACATATATATATGCTTTTTGAAAATATAGATAGTCTTTATCCTCTTAAGAGTTCCCACATATATATTGTGTTTTTTATTTGACTTTGAGAGTATTTGTGTTATAGTATGTTTGGTAATGTTATCAATGATTTCAAAATATAAAATGTGAAGTTGGGTTACACATTTTGCCCTTTTTTGAGAAAAAACTTTCATTTTTTTTTGTTCTTCAAATTTTTGCAAGCTAAAACAATTTTTCTGTTTAGAATTTCATTTTGCAATAAAAATAAAAGTTGTCAGAAATTTTATTAGCTTTCTATTACTTATTTTTTGGAAATTTTTTATACACATTTAATATACCAACTTAGCATTTCTTTGAGTGTGTGTTTTTTAACAATCAAAGGATTCATAAGAAATCATGTTAATATGCAATGTTGTATTCTTTGAAACTTTGTATTTTTCAGAAACAAATTGTGTTACAACAATCTAGACAGAGTCTACTTTGGTTTCGTCATATTTACAAAGCCAACAGATGCATATCATAATTACTAGAATTTTTTGAACTTGTCCAATATGAGAAAACTACATATTTTGAATATGTTTCACGACGCAAGATATTTCTTAACATACAAGTTATAAACTAAAAATCTAAAAACTACCCATTAGAGACGACGTACCAATGTAATGCACCATAGTTTTTTCAATTTTTTTTACAATGTATTTTAGAAGATACATAATTATGATTTCACTTAATCATAATGATCTTCATAAATTGTTTGCACCCATTTTATTACAAAATTAATTAAAATTAGAAAATATTTATGAAATTCCACAAAAGTTGTATTTCCTGAAAGTAGATTCAATTTTGCAAATTCTTTTCATGGTTTCGACAGTTAATTCAGAATGTTTCATGGAGTTTAATCAGTCCAAAGTTGAAGATACGTACTCAAAGCTTGGTTCTCGGTAATTGTTGACCCGTTAGTTGTTGAATTGTTAAAAAAAGTTTGGGTGAGTTTTTTTTTTGTGTCGACGGCCATCAAGTCTAACGACATAAAAGTTCGACTGAATTTTGTAGAAAAGTTCGGCTGAACTTTTACCCAATTTTCCATCGGCCGAAAAATACCACGAAGCCCCTCCAAAAAAATATTTCAGGACAATATAAATTGCTGCAAAATCATCCATTATTTTTGCATATTTTCATACATTTGGTCTGATTTTACAAAGGTCTTGGTTTGATTTTTCAAAGAATTGTTTTCGGTTTAAGGAATTTTCTTGGAGATTCATTCAAAGAACATTTTTGCGAAGGATTGTTTTGGGTTAAAGGACTTTTCTTGGAGGTACATTCAAAGGATATTTCTTGGAGGTATGTGATATATTTTTTGGATATTTTTAGGCTTCATTTTTTTTGAAAGTATGGATTTAGGATTAATTTTCATTGTTTTTGAAGGTATGGATTTGGGCTTCATTTCGAAAGCACTCTTTTTAGGCTTAATATTCAAAGGACATTTTTTGGAAATATTTTGAGTTTCATTTCATTTTTATAAGACATTTTTTTCTCGAATTTTTTAAAATGTTTTGGATTGAAGTATGTATTTTTTGCAAAATTTGTAAAATGAGTTTTCTTAAAATTAAATATTTTGGGATGTTTTTTTTAACTGATTTTTTGTCTAAATTTTTGAACGAAATGTTTTGAACTTCATACTCTATTATCATGGGAAATTGAAGGAATTGTACGAGAAAATATGATCGAAAAAGAGACCCTGAGGAATGTAGAGAAGAGACGAGACAATATCGCAAAAGAAAGATAGAAGCACTCTCAAATATTGAAGGGGAAAATCAACCTCAACTAGAAGTTGATGCAGATATGTAAATGTAAATATTATGATTTTGATATATTTAAAATTTTCCTAGTGTAAAATTTGAAGCTTAATTTTTATTTGATGAACCAATTTGAAAAATATTTTGCAATGTAAACACGGAGAGATATTCCTCAAAACATTGATGATGAGATACAAAATTTTGAAAGAGAAAGTGAAAGAGATATTGAACCAATGATTGAAGATGGTGAAAATGTTGAAAGAAATTCAAGTGAAGAAATTGAATCAGAAGGTATGCACACACACACACACACACACACAGATATATATATATATATATATATATATATATGTTGAACACATGCGCGTATTATTGAAATTATACCTATATTTATTAATTTAGTTATTTATCGAATATGTAAACTTATTATGTACTATTAATTCGAATATGTACAATTGAAATCAATATCGATGATGAGATGTTAGAAAATGTTGACACTCACACATATGGATATAAAAGAGGTAAGCATTATATACGATATCGTGTTAACCACATTTTTTATACATAATTCATAAAGGAAAATGTGAAATTTCAAGCACAAATGTTGAAAGGTCTCCTATCATTAAGGAAATTAAAAGAAGCTACGAATTTATTGGGTATTCGAAAATCAACCAAAATATTAAAAAAAAAAAATGAAGAAAAATGTGAGACAAATTATAAATAGTGTTATAAATTCAATTAGAAGATATAGACAGAAAAATGTTTCAGTTGTACGTAGAGCAATACATATGGTAGTGGTTTTATCAAGTACTAAAGAGAATCGCTTGGTAAAATCTATGGCACGAGGATTAGGAACCTCAAGAAAAACTTTCCACAATCATCGAAAATTTCGGTTGCAAATATATGTAAATAATGAACTCACTTGTTGGAAATATATTTGTAGGCAACCATACAAAGATAGACTTGGAGAAAATTTAAAAAAAATAATATATGAATATTGGAAGAACAATTCGCATGTTTCGCCAACTGCAAAGCATGTGATGCGAAGAATAATAACACTAAATCAGTACGAAAAACATGAAAATAATTTCTTGGAAACCACTCAGATAGAGTTTTTCAACAAGTTCAAAGAAGAGAATCACAAAATTCATGTTTCAATTAGTGCTTTTGTTCAACAAAAACCATGGTATGTGAAGCCTATCACCGTACGCTACACGTGTTGTTGTTGTTATCAGGTGGAATTTGAGTTATATTATGACACATTCCTTAATTTTGGTAGAACATTTTGGAAGGATTCGCCTCCTTCCATTATCCGTGATTTCATATCTCAAATTCTATGTGAAAGACAAAGTGATGAACTATTTTACAAAAAGAAATGTGCTGGTGGTAAAAAATGCGAATATTGTGGAAATTTGACTAAATTTAAAAACAAATATCATATTGATATAAATGATCAATCATTGTCCAACATGAAAGTGAAATGGAAGAGATATGAATATATCCATACATCTATTCAAGGTGCAACTAGTGCTAAAATAATTGAATTACGAGAAGAAGAAATTTTTGTGATAGACTTTTTGAGAAAGTTTGAGGTGGAAATTTATAAATACACCAAGAATTCCCATAGAGCTCGATGGAAATACTTGAAATTCAAAAAATCCTGTGAATTTTTTCCACCAGGGACCATTTTGTGAGTAACTGATTTTGTAGAAAAGTACACATTTGTTCCACAAAAAGAAATTCAGAGTGAATACTATCATTCTGACCAAGCCTCCATGCTCGTCCATATTCTGTATAGACATGATGAACAAAATGTCGATCATATAGAAAGCACCAGTGAAAATCGACATGTTATTAAATGATATCAATTTTATATCAGTGATGATCATACACATGATACATATTTTGTACAACACTGTATTGGAAATATTTATGACTCTTTCAAAATTTGGGGAATAAGATTCAATGAACATTGGATATGGTCAAAAGGATGCGCAGGTCAATTAAAATTTGCACGATCATTCTTTTGGTTGTGTTGTCTTCATAAGAAAACCTTCATTAAACATTGTTGGAATTTCTTTGAGACTGGTCATGCAAAAGGAGAACATGACGGTACAGGGGCATGCATAAAACGAGCACCTCAAAGATATTAAATGAACCCCTCTGCAAGCTGACTTGTCGACGCTAAAGAAGTTTTTCAATGGTGCATCACTGCTCTAAGCCATGAGACTAACTAATCAAGGGAAGTGCGAAGGTACATTCAATTTAATTTTTATTGGATATCTAATCTAAACAGTGTACATTTATCACAATTTGATTATCTTTGATTGTATTTTGATATCATATTTACATTCTTCTTTGAATTTTCCATATAAATGTGTTTTTGGCATATTTGGATTGAAGAAGAGGATAGATCAATTGGAAAAGATGTTGAAACAATAAAAGGGACTCAAAAATTGCATTCAATTAAAAGAAAGTTGTCCAGAAATGTTCTTTCATTGGATAAAAGAAAATATTCTTGTTTTTGTCATGTTTGCATAGACAACACAATCCAGTGACGTTTGTGAAAAAAATGTATGTAAAAGATTGGAAACATACAGAGCTAAATACAAAGGGAAAAATGTTTGTTGAAATTTTTTAAGAAATGCAATCAGAGGAGACTACAATATCATCTAATGGTGATCGAGTTTCTGATCTTGTTAGAGAAGGTAACATTTGAATTTCTTTCAAATGATAATGATCTAGAAATAAATTTAAATACATAAGTTTGTTACGTTTGTTTTACCGTGCAGGATATTTTTTTGATGTAATTGCACCTACTGACAATGATGAAAACATGAAGTATTATTTGATGCGTTGCAATGAATGAAAAATGAAATTATTAGAAAACTATATTGATCACAAGTTTCCATATGAAAGAGGATCTATTATACTGAAATGTTATTTTTTTAGAAAAACTAATCAAAGTGGGGACTTTTTTTACTTTGAAGACTATAAAACTGATGCCATAAGTTGTCAATGTAGTTACTTGGTGTGAGCAGCACGCGTAAAGTTGATAGAGGTTCAATCAAAGAAAAAAATTAAAATTAAGAAATGGAAAATGTCAAAATCCGATCATGAACGGATCATTGAAGATGGCATTCCATTGGAATTTTTTTGATTGAACTGCCCAACAATTTCTTCTCTTTGGATTATGTTTTATAACTTCAGAACTCAACTAAAAATTGAGTTACCTTGTTATGTTATTTGTGCAAGTGTTTGCACATGTACAAATTGTTTTGGTACATGTACACTAGGATCAATTGAAAGTAGTTTTTCTATACATGCATTGATGAAAAATGTTGCATGTATTGGATATATATATATATATATATATATATATATATATATATATATATATATATATATGTTCTAGAATGTAATTAACTATTAAAGTAGTTTTTCTATATGTGCATTGATGAAAAATGTTTCACGTACTGAATATATATGTTCTAGAATGCAATTAACTGAAAGCAGTTTTTCTATGTGAATTGATGAAAAATGTTGCATGTATTGGATATATACATGGACTAAATGTGACCATTTTTTCTCATGGGATTTTCTGTTAAAATGTATGGAATGTAAATAAATCATCCACATTATAGTTTTGTATGAAGATTCCTTTCAGACAAGAGACTCGGAGCACTTCTCCGACTTTTGGTGGGATTTGAGCCACATCTCTATTCCTGATAGAAAATATAGTACAAAATTTGTTTGTCCAATGGTCAGATATGTTTTAGGAAATTATCTAAAAGTAGCTTTTCAATGTGCATTGATGAAAAATGTTGCACATATTGGATATATATATATATATATATATATATATATATATATATATATATATATATATATATATATATATATATATATATATATATATATATATATATATATATATATATGTTCTAGAATGCAATTAATTTTTCAAGTATTTTTCATATGTGCATTGATGAAAAATGTTTCATGTACTTAATACATATGTTCTAAAATGCAACTAACTGAAAGTAGCTAAATTCTATAGCCATTGATGAAAAGTAGCTTAATTCTATTTACATTGATGAAAAATACTGGATATATATACATTATAGATTGCATTTTTAAAATTTTATGATTGTCTTCAACACATCTAACAAGACCTAGAATCTTATGATTGTTTTTAGATATATATATATATATATATGTGTGTGTGTGTGTGTATTGTACTTCACAACATTACTTCACATGCCAAATGTACTTCAACCATCCAAAACTTAAAAGTTTTAATTTAACAAAAAATATAGATCACAACATTACTTCACATGCCATGCCAATTGTACTTAAACTATCCAATAAAAACATTTAACATTATATCACATGCCAAATGTAGTTCAAAAGAAAAACATTAATTTATAGATCACAACATTACTAGTAGTTTGAAAACTATCCAAAACTTAGGTTTTAAAAACTAAACAAATTATAACATAACATTACTTCACATGCCAAATGTACTTCAACCATCCAAAACTTAAGTTTTAAAAACATTATATATCACATTCACATGTACCAAATGTAGTTCACATAAAATATGTCCAAAATTTGTAGATGTCACAAGTATCAAGTATCAAGTTATATATATATGACTGCATCTAGATAATATATAAAAAAAAAAAATTTAAGACTAGAAATCTCAATCAAATCTAGAAATCATTAATCAAATACAGATGGATGTAGTGTCTTTCCCAGCAAATTCTCAATCCATGAGCTATCTTGCGAAGCATGGGGAACCTGTACACAATGCACGTACAAACATTAAAATTTGATGTTTTAAAATTGAGTGAGAATATATATAACTTCATGTAAAAAAAAAATATAAAAAAAATCATGAAATATCTCATGAGGTTCCCTCTCAATTTGTTGCTTGTCAGCTACAAATTCCCCCATGGGAACATCTCCAACAGTAAACTGTACAATATACATGTATAGTTATATATATATTTAAAAAATTCAAATTCAAATGCATATATATAAACTTGTTTTCAATAATATTAAAAAGCAAATTAGAAAACTTGTTCAAATGGTTGAAATGTTGTGGATGTTCCTATCTCCATTGCTAGAGTCCGTGGAGAAAAGAAATCCTCTATCGAAACCTAAAATTAAAAAATTTAATTTAAGTATAAAATAACTGAAGATCAAGATCTTAATTTATAATAAAACTTTTAAACTTCAATTTATAAATTATAAATTTAAAACATATATATTTAAAAGTGAAAAATTGAATACTTCTATAGGTGGATTTGACACATCTCCTAAGAGAGGCTCCAAAGGAAAATCTCCAAAAACATAAAATTTAAAAAATTTAAAATAACTCAAGATATAGATATATCTCATTTTTTAATGGAAATTTTTGAGTTGGAATATATAACTTAAAAACATATAAATTTTAAAAGTGAAAAATGTTCCATACTTGTGAACTTGGCACATCTCCTAAGGAAGTAGAAGGTACATCTCCCAAGGAAGAAGAAGGTACCTCCATCCCAAAAACAACGGATAGAATCAGAATCTGTTAAAACATTTTATTATATATATAGGAAAATTTACATGTGTGCACAATTGTTTATTTTAAAAATATCAAGTTTAAAAAACACTAGTATTTGCTAACATATCTTAATGGTGAGATCCATCTTGATTGTTTGAACCTGAGGCTCCAAACATGATATTAACATTTTCGTCATTCATTAAGCATGACAATTGGAAATGGTGTTAACATATAATAATACATTTTTGTTAGATTAATGTACATACAAATAAATGTATGTATATATGTATTTATTACAAATTGTATGTATGTGTTAAAATAATTGAATCCTAACCATTAACACATACCATTCCCATGCCCTCTTCCTCATGAACAATTAGGTCATGCCAACCATTGTGACAATTATTTGCATATGTTTTAAGATCTTCAACACTCATGTTGTCAATCTCTTCATCTGTATAATACACAAAATTGGCACCTGCATTCTCACGTGATCTTTGTTGATTCATACAAATATTGACTCCACCCAATCTACTGTGAACATTGTCGATGATGACATCCCTTGCTTCTCGAATAATTTGAGAAGTGGTTTCCATCTCTGACCTCAAAGTTTCAACATGAACAGGTCAACTAACCAATGGTGGCTCAGGATGATGCAACTCAACATCATGCCTAGCGCCCCTACGGTCACACAATCGACCTTTCCCATGACCAAAAAATTAAGATGGAAGGTCATTGTAATTGGGTTTCATTTCCAAAAATAATTCTGCATAAAATAATTTTTCAAAATAAATTGGAACCTCTTCGTTCTATTGGAGTCTTCCATAAGCCGCAAGGTGTCTATCATATAAATAGTGAGCTATATCAGGGTGCTTGAAATATTTCACCTTCAGCATCTTTCTTTTTAGCCCTTCTTTGAAATTAAACATAGACTTTGCCGTTGTTGTTGTAACTCTTTCTTTAACAGCCTCCCATTTATCAGGTGCCATCACTGTTTCCTTTCTTTTTATCATGATATTCACAAAATTATCTGTGGTTGGCCCAAGATTTTGGTAGACATATACTAGTTGGACTAAAGAATGCGTAAATATTTCCAAGCTTTGTCCGCTCTTAGCAGGGAGAGTCAAAGACACGTGTTCTCTCTACAATTTTGCATGAAGATGTTGACACCCTTCTAAGGTGCATTGCTGCATGTTTCTTTCCCCCGGTATATCAGAAATGTCTGCCAGATATGTCGTGGTTGGTGGACAACCTTCTTCTTGAATGAAGTGTTCTTCCCTACATCATTTTCGACCAAAATTTGGAGCATTTTCAGCCTCTACATCAATATATAAAATTTTGTATATAAAAAAAAACACATGTAAACAAAATTGTACAAATTGAATGAAAAAAATATTCAAATTGATGGTAACCTCGATGTGCTTGTTTAACATCTTTGCCACCCTGAAACTGTTGAGAACCAGAACGACCCTGTTGAGAACCAACACTACCAGCCTTTGATTGGCCTACAGGGGAATAAATATCACCACCTTCACGCAACCTGCTAGCATTTATTGATGGCCTTCTACGGGGATTTGAACTACCACCAACCTCTCGAGATGAGAGAGAAGCTTCATAAATGAATACAAATTTATAATTAATTGAAAAATACATTCATACATATAATTACATGTACATATTCATTGATTAAATTGCGTGAACTATACCACGACTGGGTAAACCATGGGCATGCTCCATGGATGAAGTAGAGACCCTTCTCCTCTTAACTCCTAAAAAATAAAAAATGAAACTTATTAACCACTAATTTAACTCACAAAGTTGATAAAAAATCAATTCCATATGTACACACATGTATGAACATTTAATGTTATATTTGAATACCATGAACATCCCCCGATCCCTGATCCCCCCCTCTCGTAGAGACATGGGATTCTGTTGATCTTTTTCATTCATCCTCCATGATATATATATATCTACGGTGGAAATCCACAATTATTTTTTTAAATGACTAATTAAAAATAAATATCAGAAAAATAATGTAATTTAGTGTACACAAATTATGTAAAACACAACTTTCAAAGCACTAATTGATGTCTGAAATTCGATTTAAACATAAAAAATTATAAAAATGTTAAGTTCACCAAATTGCGTTTTACATGGTGGGAGCACACTTAGTATAAAATTGAAAAAAACACATTTTCATTAAAAAATAAGTGAAACTCCATTTAAACAAACTATATTTAAACAAAAATTTGTTGAAGTCCCTACATTTTAATTTTATAAAAATGTGAAGTTCACCACTTGTTGAAAATGTGAAGTTCACCAAGTTGCACTTTAAATGGTGTGGTGGGAGCACACTTGGTATATAATTGAAAAAATAACATGGTCATTAAAAATGACGCATTTATAAGTACAAAACACACACATATCCAAGATATGTTACAATTTCCATCAATAAATTTTGAAGGAGAGCGTCTCAACACTAATTGATCTTTGAGAGATGAATCTTGAGTTTTTGAAGAAGAGCTTCTCAAAACTAATTCATCTTTGAGAGATGAATCTTGAATTTTTGAAGAAGAGAGTCTCAAAATTAATTCATCTTTGAGAGATGAATCTTTCATTGGAATTTTCCCGTATAATTCTAATTCATATATTAATTCATCCTTGATACATGAATCCTGAATTGGCATTTCCACACACAATAGATTAGCAGACATCTTATTCACATTTGTACAATGTCTTATACTAAAAAATTGAAATTGGCTAACAATATTGTTTTCTATTCCATGTAGTTCTTTTAGCCTCTCCTTCTTAACTTGGTACATGCCATTCATCTGGTTGCACACAAGTTCATAATTGGTGAAAACTACAATTCCATTTGATCCATACTCCATAGTTGTTCCAAAGCCTTCTATCAATCCAATATAATATACCTCTTTGTTTGTTGTTCTTCCCAATATATTCATTTTCCTTTGGACAACTTTGCTAGTTGCAATATTGGAAAGCATATATGTAATCACTGCTTCCCTGGATTGGGTTAGCAAGAAACTTCTATGAATAATTTCCATTTTTCAACAATATTTAATGGTTTTTTATCCCGAAAAAAAAATGAATTCAATAAAAATATATATTAAATTGACATTTATTGCAAATGCATGGGATAAATGACACATGATCATCAGATAAATGACATGTGCATGGTTATCTGAAAGTTTGACTTAAAAATTTTATGGTAGAATTCACATCTAGAATTAATGGGAGGAAGCCTTTAGTTTTTGGGAGAAATAAATTTTATGTACTTACTAAAACAACTAGTTATGTCAAAAGTCACACCTTTATGATTTTGTGGGAGAAATGAAATAGAAATGACAAATACCTTAAATTTTTCCTAAAATTTTATGGGAGAAGGGAGAAATGACACATGTACAAGGTTTTCCTTCGAGTGGTAGTGGTTTATGGATATGAAAATGAAAAACTTATATTTTGATCTATTACAGAGATTGACTATAGGGAACTTTAATGGATATGTCACCTTTGAGAAAAGATGAGATCTACAGGCTACCTGGCCCTTTACAGACTCTGCCTTTATAACTTGTAGAAGTTAACACTCAATATACAGACTAAAATACTATGGAAGTTCAATATTCTATGAGAGTTCAACCACTCTAGGTTCAATTTTTAGGCCTTAAAGCTTGAGAGAAATGACATTTACATGCTTTGCAACATTATTTTATGCACTTACAAAAAATATGCTTTAAATTTAATGGGAGAAAGCCAACATGACATGTGCATGCTTTAAAAACTTTGCCTAAGAATTTATGGGAGAAATGACACATGTACACAGTTTTCCTTAAAGTGGTTGAGGTTTATGGATATTAAAATGAAGAACTTCTATTTAGATCTGTTACAGAGAGAATGTAGAGGCATTTAATGGATATGTCACCTTTGAGAAAAGATGAGATCCAGAGGCTACCTGACCCTTTACAGACTCTACCTTTAGAACTTGTAGAAGTTAACACTCAACAGATAGACTAAAATCCTATGGAAGTTCAAAATTCTATGAGATTTCAGCCTCTTTAGGTTCAATTTTTAGGCCCTAAATCTTGAGAGAAATGACGTTTACATGCTTTGAAAAATTATTTTATGTTGTGAAACCAGCTCCAAAAAGAGAAGAAAAGAGATATCAACACCTTAGAAATAAACCACTTCGAGGGGGAAATCTCCAATACATTAAATGAATGAACAATTCTTCGATGATACAATTTACAAAACCTCCTTTCTATATATAGGAGTCCATGGGGCCAAAATGTAGTCTTAGTGGGGCCACAATGTAATCCTAGCCAACCTAACAATAATAATTTAAGGGCACAATAATAACAATATGGGGGTTACAGGGGTACAATAATAACAATAAGGGGGTTACACTAACAATAATAAGGGACTATACTAGTAATATAGGGACCTAGCATGCCCCTCTCCTTCAAAAAAGTGTTGTCCTTAACGCTTGAGTAGCTCTGGGTGCTTTTGTATAAACTTCTCATCCTCCCATGTATAATCTTCAGTGGGTAAGTTCTTCCACTTGATGAGATACTTTGAAATTGATCGATTCCATAGCCGTCGAGTTCTAATTTCCATGACCACTTCAGGTTCCAATACGATTTTTCCTTCCTCATCAAGTTCTGGCAATATTGTTTGAACTCGAAGATTTTCACCTATAACCTTCTTTAAGCATGAAACATGGAAAATTGGGTGCACTCACGAAGAAGGAGGAAGCTCCAATTTGTATGCCATAGTACCAATCTTTTGCAACACCTTGTAAGGACCATAGTGCTTTGGCGATAATTTATTATCCTTCTTAGCTTGCTTGAGGGACATTTGTTTGTATGGTTGTAGCCGTAAAAATACCCAATCTCCTTCATCAAAACTTCTCTCGCCGCGATGTTGATCTCAGTTCATATCCCCATTCGACTGTGCCAAATTCAGTTATCCTTTAAGAGTTGGAGAACTTCTTGTTGATGCTCGATGTGATCTTCCACCGCTTGAACCTTCAAATTTTCTCTAAATATGATGTGATGGATGGTGGATGATATCCATAAAGTGCCATAAATGTGGGTCATTTCGGGCCATAGCATGGAAGGAAGTGTTATACCACCATTCACAAGAGGTAACCACTTGACCCATTGTGTTTGTTTAACAGATACAAAACAACTAAGATATCGTTACAAACATTTATTTACTATCTCAGTCTTACAATCGCATTGAGGATGATAAGATGAGCTATGAGCTAATTGGGTACCTAGACAAGAAAATAACTCCATCCAAAAATTTCCAGTAAAAATGGGATCTCTGTCGCTCATAATAACCCTTGGGTTTCCATGTAGCTTTTGAATTGTGTCCATAAATGTAGTAGCAACTATACTTGCTTTAAATGGATGAGATAATGCACAAAAGTGTGCACACTTGGTAAGTCTATCAATTACCACCATGATGACACTCTTTCCTTTGGACTTAGGTAAACCTGTGATAAAATCTATTGAAATCTCCTCCCAACATTAACTTGGAATGGATAAAGGCTGTAGAAGTCCTGGGGTCTTAATTCTCTCAACTTTATTCTGCTAGCAACCCAAACATTCCATCACAAAATTTTGAATATCAGATTTAAGGCAATCCCAAAAAACTTATTTCTTCACCCTATCGTAAGTTTTTAAAAATCTTTATTGTCCTCCTAAAGGAGAAGTGTGCAATTCCAAAAGAATCTTTTGTTTTAGTTGGGAATTCTTACGAAGATATAAGCGATATTTGTACCATAAGGAATCATTTCCAAATAACCGACCTCCAGAATGTACTAGAATCTTCTTTTAACTTTTGAATGAGTTTCATACATCTTTGTCCTTCTTCCATTCATCTCTTGCTTTGGTTATCAATCACGGATTTGGATAATGAAAATAGCCTGGTAATGCTTCCCCCTCTTCATTCTTTCTTGAAAGTGCATATTCAACAACATTAAGCTTTCCTTTTTTGTGGGTGTTTCAAGAGTATAGAGGTCAAATGCTTGAAGTTGGAAAGCAGGTTTTTGGCGGATGGTTCAAATTCGGGAGAATTTTTAATTCTACGTGAGAAAAAAGTCAACTAAATTTCTCAATGAGAGTTTAAAATTCTGTCAGAAATTTTTAAATATTTCGATTTTGGTCAGTTTAACTTAATTTAAAATTCTCTTGGGCGAGTTATGCATTTTCGTCCAAGAGTTGTAGTCTAAAACTCTAAAACTCTGGAAAACCTTTAGGGCCAGTTGGAGAAACTCTCATTTTTCCAACTCTCGTCCGAGATTTTCTCCAACTCTCGTCCGAGAGCCTTTTAACTTTTAAAAACCCATTTAACAGTGACACAATGAATACGATTGGTTTTAATAATTGATGACAAAGACGTAAAGGATTTTTTATTTGAAATATGAATGTTGTATGGAGATTTGACGCACATGAATTTTAATATGACAATGGTATACCCCATAGCATCAACTTGTGTAATTTTCCTTTGAGATCGATAGTCAAGTTTCAGTGTGTTGTGGGTTGATTTTCTGATCTAATCCATTGATTGGTTTTGGATGGAGAATGTTGGCTAAGGCGTTATTGTGACACATTCTACTATTTTTGAATAATATATTGTTGTATACCTTTGCATGAGTATGACAAAAAAATTGGATTGAAGCAAGTCATGATCCGTGACTTTGACCTATGCAGTATTTTGTATTTGATAATTGACCTATGACGACAAACACTCTATAGGAATCAATTAACGCATGTTGGTCTGAACAGAGTATGCCTGTAGCTATACTTACCTTGTGCGTTGGATGCTGAATTGAAATATTCTTTGTAAAAGTGATGAACAAAAAGAACAGATTTCTGTGTGTGAAATTATTAATCTAAATATTGCATTGAAGCCTTATTGTGCATAAGATCTATTACAGAGATTGATAATAAAAATTGCCTGAGTGGTGACAGAGTTTGTAACAGACGCTGTACAATAATTGGCTTGCTTGATATATAGAAGATGATTTATCTCATTAAACTCATCTAGTTGGTAAAATATGATGAGTGATGATTGAAGAGCTCTTGTGTTTCAGATATATGATTGTAGACAGATCTGTCAATGTTCAGTGGTATTTTTGGTAGTATAATCCAGGACAACAATACTGTATAGACCAAGTAGGAGCAATACAGTGACCTAATAGCAGAGTGATCTACATCCATCATACAGACAGTGACAATGCCACCATACAGACACTGATCTGTTTTGGCATGTCTGTGTGACTATTATTTGCTTGCATAACAGTGATCTACTTGACTGTACCAAGTAACCCTATATGGCAATATTAATATGGCAGTGACCTCTAAGCTCTGATCATGATGTAAGGATCTGAGAATGTTGACAAAGAACTTGAGCAGTCCTTTGAGTCATTGATGAAAGATGCTAGAAGACTATGTTTGCTAGATGTACATGACTGACAGTGAGATTAGTTTGGTTGTGGACTGTTGAAGAAAGAGTTCCATAACAAGTAAGATAGTGTGGTTCTGAAAACAATGATGTGTATGATCCCATGACATCACCTCTATGACATTTATTGGATTTGTGACAGTGTGTGTGGTGGCAACAATTGATGGAAGCAGCCACAACAGAAGCAACCGTGACTAACACCAACAGAGAAATGTACAACAATAGTGTACAACAGTGGTAGTAGCAGTGGACAGTTGTGGATCCTCCATTTTTGGTTTTGGAGTGTTAGATGCACAAATCCTCATCCCTGTCCATGGGAAAGTTGCAAAGTGAGGAGTCCTCAACAATTTAGAAGTTGACGGGGCAAGAGATGAACCCATCTCCTATTGGAGGTAGAGGTGACTCAAGATTCTACTAACTAGGGATTTTAGAGAACCAATCTGAAACTGTAGCTTCAATTTGCATGAAGTTGGTGATCTCCTTCATTTCCTTAAGGTTCTATAGTCAGGGTGTAGTTTCCATTGCACATGGACCTTTGCCCTATTTTTGGCTTCTAATGTACTGTCACAATCCTTTTGCTATTGATTGCGGTAAATGGTGAAATTCATCACATCATTGGGTTTGAACAACCTCAAGCTCACAACACTTAACCCCTTGTTGAACATCTCAAAATTCATACAAGTTGCAGCATTTATGCCTACAATGATAGTGACCCATTTTTACTGAAGAGAAAGAAAAGTTCCAGACTGGGTTACCCCTCATATTTTTTGTATATTAAACATGTTTTCATTGATTACAGAAATATTTTTCGAATGCCATTTCTGACTTGTATCATGCACATATCTAAAATAATTTTGACAGGCATGGTGTCTCTTCTATTCTACTTCCTTTTAAAGTAAGAAGACTTTTTGCAGTAAAATGTTTTGAGAGTAAACCTTTGAAAATGCATTTTGGTAATAATGGTCCAAGGGATTAGTCTAATATTATTGGGCATGAACGGTTTCTCCTGGCATTGTCTTGAACAATCTATGATCTGCTACCATTTAATCAGCTGTTTCCCAGATATGAAGGTTGAATAATGGCCGAAAGGACAAAGTTTCATTATCAGATGCTGAACTGTTTAACTTAAGTACATGTTTAATAAGTCTATCATAACATTGTAGAAGGCATATATATGAAGTATCTAGCCTAGTAAATATTTTAATCCTCCTCTGCTTGGTTTGATATTTTCAGTTCACTTTTAAAAACCCATTTAACAGTGACACAATGAATACGATTGGTTTTAATAATTGATGACAAAGACGTAAAGGATTTTTTATTTGAAATATGAATGCTGTATGGAGATTTGACACACATGAATTTTAATATGACAATGGTATACCCCATAGCATCAACTTGTGTAATTTGCCTTTGAGATCAATAGTCAAGTTTCAGTGTGTTGTGGGTTAATTTTCTGATCTAATCCATTGATTGGTTTTGGATGGAGAATGTTGGCTAAGGCGTTATTGTGACACATTTTACTATTTTTGAATAATAGATTGTTGTATACCTTTGCATGAGTATGACAAAACAATTGGATTGAAGCAAGTCATGATCCGTGACTTTGACCTATGCAGTATTTTGTATTTGATAATTGACCTATGACGACAAACACTCTATAGGAATCAATTAACGCATTTTGGTTTGAATAGAGTATGCCTGTAGCTATACTTACCTTGTGCGTTGGATGATGAATTGCGATATTCTTTGTAAAAGTGATGAACAAAAAGAACAGATTTCTGTGTGTGAAATTATTAATCTAAAGATTGCATTGAAGCCTTATTGTGCATAAGATCTATTACAGAGATTGATAATAAAAATTTCCTGAGTGGTGACAGAGTTTGTAACAGACGTTTTACAATAATTGGCTTGCTTGATATATAGAAAATTCTATTGGATTTATCTCATTAAACTCATCAAGTTGGTAAAATATGATGAGTGATGATTGAAGAGCTCTTATGTTTCAGATATATGATTGTAGACAGATCTGTCAATGTTCAGTGGTATTTTTGGTAGTATAATCCAGGACAACAATACTGTATAGACAAAGTAGGAGAAATACAGTGACCTAATAGCAGAGTGATCTACATCCATCATACAGACAATGACAATGCCGCCATACAGACACTGATCTGTTTTGGCATGTCTGTGTGACTATTATTTGCTTGTATAACAGTGATCTACTTGACTGTACCAAGTAACCCTATATGGCAATATTAATATGGCAGTGACCTCCAAATTCTGATCATGATGTAAGGATCTGAGAATGTTGACAAAGAACTTGAGCAGTCCTTTGAGTCATTGATGAAAGATGCTAGAAGACTATGTTTGCTAGATGTACATGACTGACAGTGACATTAGTTTGGTTGTGGACTGTTGAAGAAAGAGTTCCATAACAAGTAAGATAGTGTGGCTCTAACAACAGTCATGTGTATGATCCCATGACATCACCTCTATGATAGTTATTGGAGTTGTGACAGTGTGTGTGGTGGAAACAATTGATGGAAGTAGCCACAACAGAAGCAACAGTGACTGACACCAACAGAGAAATGTAAAACAATAGTGTACAACAGTGGTAGTAGCAGTGGACAGTTGTGGATCCTCCAGTTTTGGTTTTGGAGTGTTAGATGCACAAATCCTCATCCCTGTCCATGGGAAAGTTGCAAAGTGAGGAGTCCTCAACAATTTAGAAGTTGACGGGGCAGGAGATGAAACCATCTCCTATGGGAGGTAGAGGTGACTCGAGATTCTACTAACTATGGATTTTAGAGAACCAATCTGAAACTCTAGCTTCAATCTGCATGAAGTTGGTGATCTCTTACATTTCCTTAAGGTTCTATAGTCAGGGTGTAGTCTCCATTGCACATGGACCTTTGCCCTATTTTTGGCTTCTAATGTACTGTCACAATCCTTTTGCTATTGATTGCAGTAAATGGTGAAATTCATCACACATCATTGGGTTTGAACAACCTCAAGCTCACAACACTTAACCCCTTGTTGAACATCTCAAAATTCATACAAGTTTCATCATTTATGCCTACAATGATAGTGGCCCATTTTTACTGAAGAGAAAGACAAGTTCCAGACTGGGTTACCCCTCATATTGTTTGTATATTAAACATGTTTTCATTGATTACAGAAATATTTTTTGAATGCCATTTCTGACTTATATCATGCACATATCTAAAATAATTTTAACATGCATGGTGTCTCTTCTATTCTACTTCCTTTTAAAGTAAGAAGACTTTTTGCAGTAAAATGTTTTGAGAGTAAACCTCTGAAAATGCATTTTGGTAATAATGGTCCAAGGGATTAGTCTAATATGATTGGGCATGAACGGTTTCTCCTGGCATTGTCTTGAAAAATCTATGATCTGCTACCATTTAATCAGCTGTTTCCCAGATATGAAGGTTGAATAATGGTCGAAAGGACAAAATTTCATTATCAGATGCTGAACTATTTAACTTAAATACATGTTTAATAAGTCTATCATAACATTGTAGAAGGCATATATATGAAGTATCTAGCCTAGTAAATATTTTAATCCTCCTCTGCTTGGTTTGATATTTTTCAGTTCACAAATTCCTCCGTTGAATTAGTGGAGGGAGAGCTTTGTGCAGATGGGCTTCCAGGTCAATGGAGTTCTGCAGAAAAGACTCCCTTGGAACACTTAGATATTTCTCAGGTTGATGACTATGGGGTGTCACCATATGAGTTAGATAAGTGTATACGTGATCTATTGGAGAAAAAACAAGAAGAAAGGATTTCAGAGCTTGAGGTGGAGCTGTTCAGTCAACTGAGATTAAGCTACATGCTAAAGAAAGAGAACTTAAACATTAGAAGGAATGAGTTCGATGTCTTGCTGAGCTTTCATTTGGGGAAAATTCAGGCATTTCCTCTCTTACTCATTATGCTCTTTTATATTGTTTGAACCATGTTCACTGCACATCACATGATAATGCACACACTCACAAAGTTCAAGGGTCAGCTCAACTAGTTGTTGCCAATGTTACTGGACATTTGGCTAGGTTTGTGCCAGCAGGTGCCTGGTTTAGAATTTTAAATTCCTCTATGTGAGTTGCACTAGTCTACATTGACAGGTTTACTGGGGATGTTGTCCACAAATGTGGGAAGCATCCCTTAGGCTTACTCATGAGGTTTTCCTGGGAAACAAAAGATGTATGTCTATTTGCAATACACAAACCCTCATGAAGTTGCATCTTTCAGGAGACTTGAAATTTTGCTTGTAACAAATTCATACTTGATCAAAGCCTCATTTAAGTGCTTGTTTGGCTTACTGCATGTTTAAATTGAGTGGTGATTTTTAGGTGACAATTCTGCATCTGTTGAAATGTTAAATAATGCTGATGGCAAAAGACATCACAAAAGGAAGGCTTCTGGAAGGAGTTCTATAAGGTCAATTAACAACTCAGGACAAGAGGGGAATTATGTGTTCTTGCTATGGTAATTTAGCCATTGTACAGAGGGCCCTCTAGAGTCCACTGCAGACTCTCTGGATCAACTTAATTACAGAGGAAAAATGGCTGACTTTGGCACGCATTCCACTGACTTAGATTATTTTGAAGATATAGTGCAAATAGGATGGGTGCCTGATTTTTGAGATTCCACTGATGGAACCAGCATGGATCTTGTAAAGCATGTTTCTGATGTTAGGTCTGATGGATGCTGTGAAATCAATAGTACCTCCAAACACAGGATTGCGCAGGGAATTGGTGATATGCATGAGAACGGATCTGAGGCAAGCACTGCATGCTCAGTTTTTGGACATGAATTACATGAGACATAGTAGTATTGTTCTTTTGTTGGAGACTTTGGGCTGTCAACAACCTGAAGTTTACCCCTTCTTATGTACATTATTGTAAGTTTATATAAACAGGGGCAGGCCTTTATTAAAGTACGTTTATGTGCTTATGATTCATCTAATGAGTGTTTGTTTCTACATGCACATTTGTAACCATGGCCCCTGCTGGATGAACAGAACTCACATTTGGGCTTCACTTAGCCATTAATTTGACTTGAAACTGAGATGTGGTTTGGCCAAAAATATTCAGCAAGTTTCTCTCAGGAAATTTTGGTGACCAATCAAACTTATTATACATGAGATTCTTGGTTTGGCTGTCCTGTTGAAGCAGCATAAAATGACCATACCAATACACATAATCAAGGACAGGGAAATTCGAAGGCAAGAAATTAAAATTTTGATGATTCCGTGGAAAATATTTTACTTGTGTTCATGAGATATAATATTTGAGTATCTAGTACTGCTAACTCATTGTCGGTATCGCAAAATCAAGCACAAGTGATATTTCCGTTTTGCTGAATTCTCTGTACTGCTGATTGGACATATAAATACTTTATTATAAAAAATAGGACGAGGACAAGAGTGTAATTTATCTTAGCTTCAATGTATAATCCTTACCATTATCTTCTGTGATTACAAGCAATTTTAAAACTGTTAATGGTCAGCAATGTTTCTTAAATTTAGAAACAGTGATATTATGTTTCTTCAAATTCATGCTGCTGATTGTCATTTGCACATCCCAGAAACAAAAAGTATGTGCTTCATCATAGCCTTATGGAAGAAATTCAATTTCCTCTCTACTTATTTTTCAAGTTCAGTGCCCACTGATAACAAAATTTTCAAGATAATGATTAGCATAATTTGGTTTGAGTAAGTGCCTAAATGTATGTTTTTTAATGACACCTGTTAGAGTCGGTCTTGTTATCCCTCCGTCAGAGATCATTTCACTTATTGCATCTCATTTTTAGGTATCTTGCTTGATTCACTCAGTTGTGTTCTGCTAGGGGCATGTCATTGTCTGACGGCAGGGCTTGGTTTTCTCGTTTCCATCATGTTTGTACTTGCTGGGTTGGTCAAAGTTTATCAATGAAAGTTCATTTCACGTCATTGACATGTCATAGATGGTGTTTTAGCTTCTAGGTCTAGGCAATAATACCAGCAGGTCAGAGGGAAGTTTTAAATAAGTTCTCAGTTCAAAATTTTTATTATCAAACATGCTCGAGGACATTTCTTGTTCAAAACTCTGTTTTGAATAAGAAATTGTTAAAATTTGTTTTTGTAATACTATGTATTTTTCTACCATGAAATTCTTCAAATGCAGCCTCTGGTCTTTTCCAAAGTCGAAACGCCAACATTCCTGCAGAAAATCAACCAATTTCATCATTCAAAACTCAGAAAGTCAGTAGGGAAACAAAAGACAGAAATCTATTAAATGAAAAAGTGCCAAAGCCAAGAAACATTAGAAAATGGGTTTTTGAGAAGAAAAAATTAAAACCATGTCTATATAAGATATTTCTCAAATTCATTTGTCCATTTGCATCAAAATATATTCAAAAAATCCAAAGGAGAAATCGAGTTGAATATTGGAAGAACAAAGTTGTGATATTAAAGCCGTGACTGTGTGTGAAGATTGCGCGCGGCGCATAGGAAAGAGGCGCGGCGCACAGAATCGACGTGGCGCATTGGGCCGAAATTGATAGTGCATTTTACCATGGCGCGGCACACCCACAGACCGCGGCGCACTGGGTGTGCACGCGGCGCATTGAGCCATCAAGCGAGAAATTCATCAATGCTCTTCAATTTTTTCAAAATCAAACAAATCTTTCTGCTCCAAGTAAGTTGAGACTCTTTTCTCATTGATTTGAAGACGTGCTTGGTGTGTTTGGAGGCCAAAGATCAAGATTTTAATTGGTGAAACATAAACCCTATACTCATATTGCAATCTGCTCCCAAGGGTTTGCAAAGAGGTGGTTAAAAAACTTGAATTTTGGTGCTTAAACTCTCGATCCATTGTCATGTGAGCTCTTGTCATTTTTATCATTATTGTCATTTGCTACTACTATTACACTCTCATACCACATGTCCCTCCCCTATTTCTGTTGTCCCATATCCCTTTTTTCCCTTTCACTCCATGTTTTTGAATCCTTAAACCCTATCACTTGTCATCATTTCCCTTCATTGATAAAATCGTAATTTCCACAAGATTCAAGGGCTGCCTTTATGTCTTTGACTGCACTTATATGTTGCCATTTCATTAACTTTGGTTCCTAAACTACCCCCATCACTATCACCCATTCCCATTACTTATAAATCCCCAAATCCCTAAATTCCCCAAACAGTGACTGTCCTCACACTTATATCTCATTTGACAGTCCTTTTCCCACTATGATATTTCTTCATAGCACCTTATTGTATATGTGGCACACTTGGTCTTGACAAACAAACTCTTGTTTTTCACCATATATTTATCATCACCTATTTGTCAAACACTTGGTTTTCAGCATCATGTCAGAAACAAATTCATCATATGAGCATGGATATGAGCAGGACAGTGATTCTACAGCAGAACTAAATGTACCAAGGAGGTCCCATAAGAGTGGCAGGCACGTCAGAGAGGAGCCCACTTCTTTAGTTCAATTACAGGCCTGCCCGTTTGCAATGGATTGTTTTCAGCGTCAGTCATGTTTTCAGTACTGCGAGATGATCGCTCAGACTCAGCATCATCATGAGTTAGCTTGCCTATTTGTCCTACATTTTCATGATGATCATGTAAACCTTGCTGGAGTAAACTTCACCGTGACACCAGAGACTATTTCTCAAGCCACCGGGATACCGAACATAGGCGAAGAATGGAACAAGAGACAACAGCTAGAGAAAGCCTATTGCGAGCCATACATCAGACCTGGGTATGTGAGGCAGCTTAGCAGGGTATTCTCGTTCCGGTTTCTGAAAGAGGAGTATGCACCATTGATGAAAATTATCATTAGATACTTCAGTTGTGAAGGGCGCTTTTCACGCTTGTATGTGTATCACATCCGGCTGTTGATGAATTTCACGAGAGTGCGGATGATGAGCATTCCATATTTCATGTACCGTAACATAGAACGGATGACGGTCCTTGTGTAGAAGAAGACCCCAGCGCAGCAGCATAACAACATCTATCACTACGCACTCATCAAGATCATGGTGGTACATCAGCTTGCACAGCAGGGCATCGCATGGGATGAGTTCATTTCCCGTGATTTATTTGCAGTCCCTCAGCCTCCTCCCGAGATTGTTCATGATGAGGGAGAGCCTTCACATCAGTTTGAGGTTCCTGAGACAGATTCTATCACTGCTCCAGTGTGTGTTACATATCAGAGAGGCCACAGAGCCTTATTTGCAGCATCACAACGAGTACTGTCTCCACCAGGGGTGGAAGGGGTCTCGTTACCTTCTTCAGCAGCGCGAGTATTATCTCCACCAAGGGTGGAAGGGGTCTTTCCTTCTACATCGGCATAGGTACATACACAGGTACAGGTTCAGGATAGAGGGAAGAAGCCTATGCACGATGAAGGGCCTTTAGGAGGCCATGACACTGATTTTGTCTTGATTGATCTTGAGTCGAGCTCTCCACACTCAAAGCTGCGAGAGGTCATTCAGGAGCAGAAGGCCCAGATAGATACATTGAACGAGAAGTTGGATAGAGATATGTATGTTATCAGATACTTGGAGCAGCGGGATGAACAAATTGAGGGTCAGCAGATAGTCACAAAGTTGCGGCAAATCCGTGAAGACCCGGAATTGGCCCGAAAGAGACAAGGTGGCATGACACCTTTTGAACGGCAAATTTGGTTGGAGAAAGTCAACAGACATCTGGAGAAGAAGTTTGCGAAGGCCAATAGGGACAAAGACTTGCTCAGACATATGAAGACTCACTATTGGGCCCGCACACATGTTTGTAGAGCACGCATGAAGATCCTGAAGGCAAAGTTGAGGAAGGCACTGAAGAGGCGAAAAAGGACGGATCCACTCCAAATCTTGGTTGAGGCTTCCTTGGATGAGCATGATACATGATGGGAGACCTTCACTCCAAATTTCAGAAAATTTGGAGAAATTTTTATCATTTTTGAAAATTTTCGTTACAAAATAGGGTTTTCCGCCCGACGCGTCACACCACCCGACGCGCGCTTATGATTGGGACATCTTCTGGAGGAAAAATTGATATTTTTGGGTTTGTTATGGTAAATTATGCATGCTCAGGAATGGCTGAGAGATTTCATCAAGTTCTGGGTAGTCTAAAGGGCCAAAAACACTCCAAAAACCACCTTTCTGCCACCTTTTGCACCTATAGGAAGTAGTCTTGGGAGATTGCAGTTTTGGAGGTGCCAATGAGCTCCAAATTGAAAAATTCCACTTGGGTTGGATAGCAGACATGCAGGGATTTCCAACGAGCTATCATGAGATCAATTTGGACTTTAGGAAGTGCCTCAAGAATAGGCTCAAAGTGGTGCAGTGCATTGAGTTTTCTGGCACGGCGCATAGAGGATTTTGACCCAATTTTTACTTTTCAGCTCAGAAATTCGGCCAGTTTGACTAGTTTCACTTTTTGATGTAATTATTGATCTATATTGATGTAACTTGAGGACTATGATGTAATTTTGGCTCATATTTACTTGTTCTAGAGGATTCATTCACAAAAAAGTGAAAATTAAATGAATGAATCAGTTTCCTTCCTTTTAGAGGCAAGTTGTTTGGTTGCCTAGATTTCAGTTCGTTGTTTATAATTGGTTGAAATAGCTCCTAGAAGGATGAGCTCAACCCCTAGAGGCATGGGATGGGGTTAGGATGGTCTATATCATGTATTTTCTGAGTTATTTTCAGGGTTGGATACTTGGGAATTGTTTGGCACTCTATTGTACATCACTTCTGCATTTTTGGCAAGGAAAGACCAGGGTTTTGCAGCACTTGTTGGGATCCTTGTGGCTCTGTTTTGGATGGTGTTTTTCTCCATGTATTTGTAAGTTCATCAATGTTTATGTATTCCATTTTCCTATCTCTTTGATCTTCTTAAATTAAACAAATCAGTGTTTAAGGTGGAATTCAATAGCTTTGCTTTGCTCTGCCTTTGGTTTTGTTTGATTTTACATGTTTTCTCCAGTTTGTAAGAGGATCCTTGATACCATCTTTCCCTCTTCAGCTTCTCAGTAGTCCTTCCTACCGTTTATTCCATTTAAGGCATCTAAACCTTTGCTTATCCTGCCCCAACTTTAATTCTGCAAGAACTGGCCTTCATCCTCGGACCCAAATTTGCCTTTCCCATTTTTCCAACAAAACCCCAAAAAATTCAAATCAAACCCTTCTATTTGTTTACCTAGCCTAAAATCAGTATCCTTGCAAGTCATCTTAGACCCTATTGTGTATTCTTACTGATTTTGACCTGGAGAGAGCCCTCTCCTGTCCTCGTAGGGCTAGCTACGAGGCTGAGAGTGGTTTGTGGTTATCCTAATTTTTGCCTTACTTTAGCCTAAGGTAGATTTGAGCGCTAAAAAAACCAACCCCTGAAACAGAAATTTGTACTGAGAAAAAAATAGTAGCAATATCTTTTTCACTAATCAGCTAGTCCAGAAAACAATAGGTAGAGGTGCTAACCCAAAGATTCCAAGATAAAGGGAAGCGAACTCTACAATTTCCAGTCTGTTTAGCAGAACTAGAAGAACGTGTTTTCCAAACTGCATGAGAACTACTTCCCTCACGAGTCACCATGTGCCATTCTTGGTCTCGGTGGTTCTCTTCCTTCTACTCCTAGTTCAACTACCATATCTTCATTGGAACCAACACCCCGAACTCCCCTAGACAACGATTCACCATTTTGTAGTAGTGATTCACCATTTGTACTGGTGATTCGCCATGATTTTACAAGATAATATAATCTTGTGAGAGATTCGCCAAAAAATTATATATACATATTATATTATTAATAAAATCGCCTTCCATTTTTCCTATTTATCATGGGGATTCGCCCATTTATTATATATATAAATTTAGGGGGGTTCTTAAAATTTTCCCTGTTCCCAGAAGCTATGTTGCTGAATAATATGTCGATTTTCCCATGCTTTATTCTAGATGGGGAATCCTTGAGTGGTGCCTATAAGCCTGATGAGGTCTTTGTCCCTAATTTTATTTGTATACTTCGCTTTCCACAAGGTGCCCCAGAGGGAGTTAGGATTTTCTACCCATCTCCACCAGATTTTTGCTACTATGGCCTTACTTAATATCTTGGGGTCTCTTAGGCCCAAACCTCCCTCCATTTTTGGTTTGCAGATGTCTGTCCACTTGAGGAGGGCCCATTTGAATTCCTTAGAGGCTTCATTCTAGATAAAGGATCATTGGATGCTTCGAATGGATTTATAAACCGCCTTAGGGGCTGCAAGTGCTGAAAACATATATGTTGGCATGGTTTGAAGGACGGACTTGACCAATATCAGTCTGTTAGCCATGTTTAAGGCCCAGTGGGTCCAGCTGCTTAACCTGGCTCTCATGTTGTTGAGGAGGGCTTCCCAGTTGGCCGATTTGTAGGCATATTCCGAGAGTGGTATACCAAGGTATTTGGTTGGAAGGGAGTTCTTTTGAATATTTAGAATTCTGTTGAGATTTCTCTGCATAGGAATGGATGTGTTGAAGAAAAATATTTTGGATTTTGTGAGATTTATTTCCATACCTGAGGCCTCCGAGAAATTCTTTAGCACTTTGCTGATGGTTCGAGCTTCCTGCACTGTGGGGACGCCCATGAGCATTGTGTCATCTACGAATTGCTGATGCGTTACTGTGGGTCCTTGGTGTACCGGTTTGATGCCTTTGAGTTGATTCTACTGTTTTTCTTTGGCTAAGGATCTTCCTAGCCCTTCTGCCATAATGACAAAGAGAAACAGAGACAGGGGATCTCCTTGCCTTATACCTCTGGACGGAATGAAGGGTTGAACGGATCCGACATTCCGTAGCATTGAAAAGAAAGCACCTGAGACCAGTTCCATTATCCAATTTGTCCATTGCTGACTAAATCCAAAAGCCTAGAGGATTGCTCTCATATAGTGCCAGTTGATTTTATCAAAGGCCTTTGAAAGGTCAAGATGGATAAGCATACCTGTCTAGAGTCCTTTTTGTTTTGAGGGAATGCAACACTTCCTGAGTGAGGATTATGTTGTCAGTGATCTGCCTACCTTCAACATAGCCAGTTTTTTCCTGAGAAATGATTGAGGGGAGGACAGATTTAAGTCTTCTAGCCATCAGTTTGGGAAGGATTTTGTAAAGGACATTACAAAGGGCTATGGGACGAAACTTGTCAGGGGAGTCAGCTTGGTCTGATTTGGGAATTAAGGTGAGGAATGTGGCATTGATGGCAGGCAACACTTTCTTGGTTCTGTGAAAGTTCCTTACTAGGTTGAGAAGGTCAGCCTTAATAATGGGCCAGCAAGCTTTAAAGAATTCGATTGTAAAGTTGTCTGGTCTGGGAGCCTTGTTCGAGGCCATGTTGAAGATTGTTTCTTCAATCTCCAGCTCAGTGAATTCTCATAGAAGGAGGGAGTTTTGCTCCTCTGTAACTAAGTTGGGAATGGCAGCGATAATTTCATTGATGGCTTAGGTTCTATCTTGAATGGGATTGTTGAGAAGAGAAGTGAAAAAAGAGTTGAGTTCAGATCCTATATGCTCCCTTTTATAAACTTGATCGCCATCAACTTTTTTGAGGGAGAGGATGCGATTATGTGCTCTATGCTGGATGGTTGACTTATGGAAGAAACTAGTGTTGCGTTCTCCCTGTTTTAACCATTTCACCCTCGACTTCTGCCTCCACAACAGCTCTTCTTGTTTTAACCGTTCTTCCCATTGCCCAATTTTGATTCTTGAGCTATTCTTCGGGTCTCTGGGTGGAAATATCTCATTAATCGCATATAATATCGACCTCAAAATTGGGCATTTCGGGTGCTTAATGCTCTGAGTCGAGTTGTTATGTTAAGAACAGTCTTACAATCCATTCCCATCTATCAACTCTCTGGATTGGAAACGCCTAAAATCTATTGTAATGATATGGCTAAGACGTTTAAAAACCTCATATGGCAAGGATCTCAACAAGCCTGTAAATGGGCTCTTCTTTCATGGGATAAGCTTATGAAAATAAAAAGGACCAGAGGCTTGGGGTTAAGAGATCCATATTTGCTAAATCAAGTTATGGGAGCTAAGCTCTAGTAAATATGGATACAATGGGGTAGAGATTTGTGGAAAATAATCTCAGAACAGAAGAATGAAATTTCCTTAACTATTGTAAAGAAATTAAAAGTTCAAATGACCCCTAAAGGATCCATTATTTGAAACTTGATAGCACTAAATAGATATCTCATCCGAGAACACAGTTTCTGGGAAATTAGAGGAGGCGACATTGCCCAGTTTTGGGAGGAATCATGACAACAATAGGAGAAAATATTCAGTGAAATTGATTTAGGGGAGATTTTCCTATTCACTAACAGGCCGAATGCTAAGACAATAGCACAATTTTTTGATGAAGGGACAGAGCTTCAATGGCGAAAATGGAAGCTAAAAGACCAGTGGAAGAATGCTCCAGAAACTTGTCAATGGGAAAACTATGTGAAAGAACTTAAATCTAGAAAAATAACAATAGCAACACGAGAGGATATACTCATATGGGGGTATTGCATGAAAGGCATGTTCACAATACAAGAAGGCCATTACATAAAATCAAATAACATTCATAATGTAGTTGTACCACTTTGGAAAAAAAATATGTTCGGAAAAACAATGGCCGAAAATTGAATACTTTTTGTGGCTACTTAGTCATGGAAAGATTCTTACCTAGGATCAGCTGCATAAGAAAGGAATGCATGGCCGACTGACATATACTATGTGTAAGAAGAATGTAGAAACATTGGAACACCTATTGAATAACTTCTTTGTCGATGAGACCTTGTGGAAAAACCTTTCCTCCCTCTTTCAATAAACAAATAGGGACAACAAGAGCCTCAGGCATACAATTGAAGTCTGGAGAAAAGGAGGGTATAAAAGCCTTGTTCATAACATAGCGTGGGGACTCTTTATGGGATTTCTCATATGGGTCGCCTGGAAAGAAAGAAATTGGAGAACATTCAGAGATGAGTATCGACAAATTGAAGAGATATGGAAAGTGGTTCTCGAGAATATCAGAGAAACTGTCCTCACCGAGAAATGGCATGAAGATGACTAGAAAGCTAATGGCCATGAGGATAGGATTTTAGCTATGCTTAACTTGAAACCCCAAATGCTCTTCATAGCCTCATGGAAACAAAAACCTTTGGGAAGACATCCACACGGTTAATTCAATGCTCTACAATAGGAGGTTATTAATCTTAATTATGATGGGGCCTCTAAAGGTAATTTGGGTCAAGCAGGAGAAAGAGGTATATTTCATGATTCAAATGGTTTAGTAAGTAGAATTTATGTGACTGATTTTGGATTCGATACAAATAACGAAGCCAAAATCATTGCGGTAAAACAAGGCATTTTGATAGTTGTAAGAGAACAATATCAGAGGACTATAGTAGAGGGGGATTCAGCCATGGTAACAAGTGTTCTGTAGAAGTTGCAGTAGGGGACAGGTTGGGAGAAAATTAGTCGAAGCTGGTGAACAACTCGTCTAATTCAGGAAATAAATGATATTCTTCCAAGCATTGGTTACCTTATCTCATCACATATTCGTAGATCAGGGAATGAAGCAACTGACTACTTGGAGAACTAGAGTTGTACTCACGGGGGTGTGATAACTGGACATCAACCAAGCCAAAATGGTATAGGTGGAGAAGCTACAATCTCTATAGGAAATTGTTGATAGGGATGACGAGGATACTCGGGATCCCCGATTGGGGTGCCAACTGGTTAATTCGAATGATGAGGTGGCACGAGCTCGTGCGTACCACATGGATAGTTGATGTGGACATGAGGAGACGATGGTGGGTACTACCACCCACGCCAAATAATGAAGGAATTAAATGCGGGTGGTAGAAAACTCACGGTGTGAGAAGGGTGTTGGAAACAGGGCTGGCATGTAAGGAATGTTACGAAGGCTAAAGGTGGTAATATTCAAGGTGGTAAGATGGTCTGGTAGTTAAACGTGAAGCTGAGATTAGAAAAGGAAGTCAGCGAGCAGTTGAAGGGCTGGACGATGGTTATGTGGTGCTTATTCGGGTATGTTCATAGCCTTTCTATCGTGTCTGTTGCTGCGATAGGAAACATAATTCATGTCTTCACCTCATTTCTATTTTCTGCGTATGAAAGATATGAAAAATTATGGGGGTTTTGTTTGATGTACATGGATTTTGGGACAACTTACTGAAATTAATGCAGAATTTTACAGTCGTTAAGCCTTTGAACTATTGTTGTATTAAGGATTGGGGAGTATATGAAAATTTTCTTGTTGTCCTCTTCTGTGTCTTTTATTCTAAACCTACTTACCTCTTCTGTATGGGGGCTGAGGGTTTTTATTTTTCTATTTTCTAGTATATTCTAGTTATTGTTAAGGAGCTTGGTGTTAATGTCCCAATTTCTACGAAGGTCGCTCATTTCCTCGACACTTATTTTACCCAATTTAAATCTGAATGTCTTTCAATTGGCTCTGCATGGCCTCCTATCGGCTCTGGTTTCTTTTTCCCCATCTTGAATTTCCTCATCTCTTATCCTATTACTCATTTCCCCATCTCCATTACTAGACCGGCCTTCTGCCCTGTCTGTAACCTTCACAGCTTGGCCTGCCAATCCTATGAAGTTCATTGTATGGCCTCCAATGACATTTTCACGGGTAGCAGTTTGTTAGATACCCCATCCAGGGTTTTGCCTATTCATCTTTTTTACAATGTTACGAAGAGAAGGGGTTTGGGCCCTAATTGTAATGGTGGAACTACTAAAGTCTGGTCTCGAAAGGGTTGGATTGTTGTCAATCCATTTGTTTTGTTGGGTTTCGGTCCAATTTCTAGGGGTTCTTGTCCAACTTTATGGGATTTGAGTCTGGTCAATGGGTTCTTGTCCTATTCTGTGGGGTTTCAGTCCTATTAAGTGGAGTCTCTTCCATGTGTTAGTACAAATGATGCAGGAGAATGGAAACACTCTATCCATGCATGATTTTTCGCAATAGTTAAGGAAATTTCTGTTTCTTTGGAAAATGATAGCCTCTCCTAGCCTTCCTATTGTAACCTTCATAGCTCTACGGATGACTGGAATAAGGAATGATGACATGCATTACACTACTATTTGAAGGATTTGTATTGAGATTTGAAGGATGTGTATTGAGATAATTGTTATATTGGCTGTGAAAAAGTTGATGTGAGACTGACAATTTTTGGCTGAATTAAACTTACTTGTTGCATTACATATGATTATCATTTCTCTGTAATTGATTCATTGAGTCATTAATTTTGGTTTTGATTCATTGAGTCATTAACTTGGTTTTTTATAAATAAAGGTTATATGCTCAAATTTTAAATAGGAGATATGTACATGTCAATGAAGTTTAATAGTCAAATCACACTTTATCAATCAAATTGCAGTCACTTAAATTTCTCAAAAATAATTTCAGATACAGAACTCCAAAAGTCAATTCCAAAAATTTATTAACATGTAATAGGTCTTTGAACTCGGATAATGATGATCCTCTATTATGGAAGGATATTGAATGTGCAACCAGAATCTGAGGGAAGAAGAGATGGGAAATGGGATTCTCTTTGGAGACACAATCTTCAAAAACCTTTGAAGTTCATTTGCAACATTCAAGATCAAAAAGTTATGATGCAGCTTGATTTATAAAATTTAGTAATTATACTACAAATTATCTCCACTGTAAAATGAAGGCCACATTAAATTTGTTTGAAGATTTCTCTTAATCATAAAGATAGAGACATCCATTTCCATCCACACATCGTAAAATATATACAAACACTAAAAGTATCTTCCACCCACCATTGAACAACAAATTATAGGAGGTGGAAAGACATGGGATTTTTTTATGGTCTTAGAAGCAATATGTCATTGTATTTTTCACAAGGATGCGTTAATTTTTGGTCACCTCTGTAGCAAGAGAAATAATGAAAATAGGGGTTGGCCAAACATAGACCTTTTGTGGTGTATATATCTACACTACATTTTTCCAATTACTTGCCTAAAACCCCTCATAGGGCCAATGGCGTTCCTTTATTTGAGTTATAATTACATGAATACATGGTTAAACAGGCTTTCTACCTTATATACTCCAAGGAAATTGTCATTTCCTTTGACATTCCTATTGCCTATATGTCCTGAGTTGGAGATTCTGAATAGAAATCTCCATAATTATTTTATGCTATGGTGACTTGACATCACACACTCTCATCATGATCCCATCTCCTTTCTCTATAACCATGGAATTACAATTCATAAATTCTTCATGTATGAGAGCCATCATCACTATGAGGGATTGTCCTATACTGCCCCTATATTATGTCTTACACATGGTTTCGATCTCGTCTGAATATTGTGTGTTTCTATCATTTTCATGCTATGAAATAAATGGGGTTGCCATAATATCCATCGGGCCCCCTTCCCATTTTATTATAGTTCCTCCCTTCATTCCCGAGTATTGTGCTTTGAGCACTTAGTCTGACAACTAATGAGAATAAATTTATGATTTATATTTTGTTAAATAGAACTTAAAACTTCTAAAAAAATAGGTCATATTCCCCCACCACAATTATCCATTTTCTTATAATTTCTGTTCTTGAAGGTGGCAAGCATGATTTTCTGCAGTTATCAGCTTCTACATTATTTTGTCTAAGAATATGAAAGTATTTTATTTTTGGAATGGTATACAAAAGCTTCGTTATAGCCAATTTGACATATTTGATATCCATAAACAGACACTAACCCATGAAATCAACTCCAAGGAATTAAACATTACATTTAAGGCCTTCTGTCACAGATGTAGGTTCAGCTATGAAAGTGGGTTGTTTATCACCAGGCATCATCACCACCACTTTCTCAGCTTCTTCCTTATAATCGATTCCACTCGAGGGCTGAATTGAATGGTCAACATAATCTCTCAGCTCATTGTTGCTAGGCAGCTCACTGTTATTCCGATGGTATAACTTCCAGAAAGAGCAAACTAAAATCAGAGAAGAAAATAATATTATAAGCAGCATGGAAGCCACTCCACAGAAGAGATATAGTGGAACTTGCCACTGCAATTGTGAAAAATCCGTAGTGCTGTTGTTTCTGGTACAGTTATTCATTGAATATATCTTCAGTGCTTTCTCTTTCTTCCTTTGAGATATAACTAAAGATTGCAACACAGGCAGTTATAACAATGGGGATTTGTAAAAGTTAAGAATCTCAATTTCGGAAACTAGAGTTTGTAGTTTGGGATGTAAAGGTGAAGGGAGGTAAAGCCAAGCTTGTAGTGCATTTTCCAAAAGAGCATCATTGTTTTCTTTCCCTTTTCTTTCATACAGAGATTACTTGCAGAAATAGGATGGAAAAGAGTTTTGAACCATTCCACCCAACATTGGATCATTGATGACACCAAATTAACTGAGCTTACAGGTATTATCATCAAATTCTTCATGCCCGAATATTTTGCATGTGTAATAGGGTGATTTTTGTGGAATTTTCTTCCATAAGACATACAAGAAAGTGTCGATGACACCAAAAGTGATATTCCATAGTTTTGAGATTGTGTTACTTCTCTAGCTTTCTCATATTCCATAGCCAATCAGTACAGTAATCAAAGAAAAGGGATCCTTCAAACAATCACTAAAATACCAATGAAATGTAGATTTACAAGCCTCTAGTAAGTTGACAAAATTTTCACTTATAATTTGCTTCGAATTATTATCTAAAGACAGTGGAGTACAGAGAGAATGGATACATGAAACAATTATAATAATTTCCCTTCACAATGGCTTCCTACTTGTGAGTAAGTTGACAAAATTTTCACTTATAATTTGCTTCAAATTATTATCTAAAGACAGTGGAGTACAGTAATCAGAGAGAATGGATACATGAAACAATTATAATAATTTCCCTTCACAATGGCTTCCTACTTGTGAGAAAGGTCTTGGTTAAAATATAAAGGACCAATAAGTTTACAAACAAGGTTTTTGGAAGTGAGCAAGATTCAATAATAAGAAAACTGAATAATTACAGAGATTTAAATTACTGAAGATCCACATGAACGTACTTAATACAGAGAGGCATCCCCAAATGCCCAGGCTATGGATAGAAGTGGTCCCATTAAAGGGAGTACAGAAAGGATCCGACTTGTAAAGAGCTCCAAAATCACATATTATCCAAAAACAAAAGGGCCAAGTGATCCGACCAAATAATACAGATACACCGTTACTGAGGAACCAAGAGGGCAAAACATCATTAGCCCGAGTCCAATTGGGAGGTCAGTCTCGCTTGTCTAATATTAACCATAACAGAGGCATAGAGAACCAAATATAGCTGGCTCGCTTGTACCAAAAAGTTACCCTCTGTTGCATCCGAAAGGTATATACAGGGTCATTTTCAATTGATCAATAGGTCCATGACAGCATGTACCTCATGTGCCTAGTACAAGGTACCTCCAGAAGTTTTATACACCCTTGTATCCAGCATAAGGTACCTCCAGCAAAAGACCCGGCTCGTGGAGAAGATCTGGTGTTATTGCTTCTAATAAAATCACCCATCAGCTGATCCAGAAGGAAAAAGTGCCATTGTTGCACACAGAAAATGTCAAAATTTCCTGTAAACAAAAAGCTGGGCAGGGAAATGTACATCAGCCCCATTTACTGCCAGGTGAAGGCTTCCAAGCGTGTTAATAACCTTGCCTGATGTTCTAATCCGTCAGAAGTACAGTGATATATCAGTGCCGCCACTGTAAAAAAATATTACATTGATTCTGCAATACAGCTACATTAGGGGACCCTCCTCAGGAGTTCGGCCAAAAAGATGGAGAAATAGCCAAAACAAATGGTATTTTTGTGCGACTTAGGAAGGATAAGGCAAATATTAATATGGGCGTAGAAAACACGCTCTCATCCAAGATAGGGACCCTCCCCCTAATCTTCTGACTAGACAAAATCCCAATGACCACCCAGAGACAGATTTGTCAGTCACTTAAAAAAAAATTGTCAGTGACTTAATAGACTGATGAAATCAAAAAGCCGCCACTACAATAAAATATTCAGGAAAAAACCGTTCACATAATGAGGCATGACAGTCCCATAGGGGAAATATTCCAGCGGATCATCTGAGCACTCAATCTAATATAGTCTGGCAGCCCATATTTAGTAACTGTCAGTGTACATAAAAGAGGTAGTCTGCATACAACCTCGAGAGAAAGATAAAGCTATGTGATTACGAAAAACTCAAATATGCCAAGTACAGAGCCTAATCCCTTCCATGTTCAAACGGCCATAAGTTATTAATATTTGACACCTCCTTACCAACCAATCAGGCTGCATTCAATTATCAACATCCGAATTGCATCCCCTAGAAGTATAACTCCAGACTGTCATCCCGAAAAAAATTTGAAATTAACCTGAAATGTATCACCGAAAATACAAGGATGGAAAGGAGAAATCGGAAAAACCAGGTAGAAATAGTATGCCATTAAAAATGATAGCAACAGCAATAATAACAGCCAGGAACAGTCCACCACCTTTCACATAATCGGAAACCAAAATTTTTACAGGGCCTAGATATGATTAGAGTATCTACCCACTTTCTCCATAGAGTACTCCATCTTGCAAAACACGTATATTTCAGATTGTTTGAATCCTCTGATGACCCCTGTGATGAAGAGTGTTGGTGTAACACATACACCTCCTGGCTAATTATTCGACTTGTGTTGGTTATATATGGAAATAAGAATATAGATGGCAATGACTAAGAGAAAAACTATCATAACAATCTCAAAACCATCCATATAATTCATACCTAACCATCTAAATATATTACATCCACATAATCAAACAATAGCCAGATTCCAACCAATAGCACGACCACTCCCACAAGTCTTGCCTCTCCTCAACAAAGACGACGTCCGCGAGTCCACTCTCCAAATTCAAAATCTCCTTCCTTCAGGGAGCCTCCTCATTCCTTGAGAGCTTCTTCAAACGACCAGAATCTGATGGAAGCAGAGATGGGAAATGGAATTCGCGAAAACGACAGTGCATAATGCCACACGAATGAAGAATTTTGGAGCTATGTTATTAAAATAAAGCTCTCGGATGAGAGTTATAAAAACTCTCGGCCGAGAGTTTTATTGAATGTTATATATATAAAAGTTTTATGAAATGTTTCAATAAAAAATCGACCCAATTTCTCGGTTGACAGTTTTCTCGCGCGAAAGTTTGCACACAACTCCGACGAAAATTGTGAAGGTCCAAATTCTTTTTCCATAGCTCAATATTGCATCAATCTGCAACTTCGATCATAGTTTTGACCCTACAACTTTGTCCTGCAAATTTTTCCTATAGTTTGGAAATTTCCACATATGTAGCTTGTAAATTTTCCACATATAAAATTTTGGCTATGTTACTTATATTTTTCATTGAATTTAGCAGAGTAAATTGGGAAACTTTGGTGCATTTATTCACCACCACTATTATAGAATCATTCCTCTTTTTTGTTCTAGGAAAAATAGTAATGAATTCAATTGACACTACATCCGTTTCCACCTAGGAATGGGTATTGGTCGCTAACAAACCAACTGGGTGCTTATGATCAACCTTAACTCTTTGACATTCTACACACCTGGTTATGCAATTAGTCATTTTATTCTTTAGATCTAGCCAAAAGGATTGAATTTTAATTGTTGCAATACTCCTTTAGTAATGATTTCTTCGCTCAATTCATAGCCCTTGTATTCTGGCTACGAATTTTCCTCATGTGGGTTACTATTAATTTCCACATACTGCTAGTTTAAATTCCCATCAATAAAATTCTAATTATTAAATCATACCTGCAAACTCTTATAGATGTAGCATGCATAGCATGCACCCATATGTTGAGTGCATTAACTGCTTTATTCTCTTTCCCCTTTATGTGCTTAATCTCAAAGTCATATTCAACCAATATCACAACCATATAATTTGTTTGGCATTTAAATTTGGTTCTGCAAACAAATTTCTCAAACCACCGTACTCAATCTGCAATTCAAATCTCCTACCCATGAGTTACTAATGCCTCCACATTTTTAGAGCATGTATGATATCTTACAGCTCCAAATAATGGAGAACATAGATACTCTCATGTTCTTTTAATTTTATGGACTCATATCATATTACATGCCCATTTTTCATGAGAACTCCACCCAATCCTTCCTTACATGCATCTGTGCACACAAGAAAGTCTTCATTCAGATCTATTATTTTCAATATGGGTGCACTCGTTAGAAAAGCCTATAAACGTTGAAAGGATTCTTCATGACACCTAGGTGATAGTTCAAAATTTACACCCTTCTTTTGCAAAGAAGTGATGGAATTGGATATCCTTGAAAACCCTTTAATAAATCTTTTATTATAAAGGTGCGAATAGAGAGATTTAGACCTGAACTAGTTCCAACCTAATTTTTTTTTGATAATTTTAGTGCCTAAAACAATAGTCAAAGCTATTGTGACTGTTGAATGCGTAGTTTCTTGTGACTTGGGGTGATAACCATGGTCGTAACAACTCTTATTGAATCTCAGGTATCATGGATTTCACTTGTTATCTTCTTGAGTTGTTGTGGCTCATTGGTTAATGGTCCAATGGGACTAGTCCCTAGGAACTTAACAAAAATATTGGCGACTTCGCTGGGGATTTTCCCCATAGTTTCCGGACTATTTCATCCCTCCTTTCTTCTTTCCTCGGTTCACAGATCCTTCCAACCAGTTTTTATGCCTAGTAGACATGTTAAACGCTCGAAGAGTTCAATCCTATTTCTGTTTGGCCATCTGAAGAATCTTTCCCTAGTTAACGCTGTCTCTGCATATTTTCCAGTGCGTTATAACGTTGTCTCTGCTTAAATACAGTGCATTATATAACGTTGTATTTACTCATAGACAGTGCATTACTCAGCCAAAACTTGTTGTTCACTCCCGTGATTGTGTTTTTAGTTGCTGAGTTTTTGGCCATCAGTATCTTTCACTGACTGAATCCCTGTGCTTGTCTACTAAGCTGGCATTTCTGTTTATTTGTTCTCGTTTGGAAAGTTAGTGTTAAAAGCATTCACTTTTTAAAAGGAGAAATTTATTTTTTTTAATCATTTTTCTGCATCTAGCTGAGTTAATTCTGAAATTTTCATTCTATAGACTGTTAAGAAGAGGTAAACAGAAGTCTGAATCTTTAAAGCTGAACTGATTTATTTGAATGTTAGTGCATGGATGTTGAAAAGAAACCTCTCCTTGTAGAAATACTCTTCATCGAATTGAATATTTAGAGCATGCTTTGCATGGTTTCTTGAGTCAGAGTCTCATTATATTTCATACCTCCACTCCCCCTCCGCAAGACTAATAATCAAGTACATTAAGAATAAAGCGATAATAAAATCAATCAACTCCTTTTTTAGCTCACACAAACAGTAGTTCAGGCTAGGATCTTGGGTTAGGAACAGTGAGAAAATTACCCAAGATCTCAAAACTTGAAACTAGAGTCCTTAACGAGCGAAATCCTACTGCACTCATATTATCGAGATCGTTCCTTTACCAGAGCTCAGCACGAGACAACACTTGGGTGCACAAGAAGGTAGCCTGCCTTCGACTGCATCCTGTGGGTGTGTTATATATTGGGGTTCCCTTCGGGGATGTCGAAACTAGATCGGGGATCTAGGTATTCTGCCCATATAGCACACTGTCCTTGACCGTGGACCCCCCTGATGATGTCTGTGATTTGAGGTATCCTTAGTGGCCATAATTTTTAGGGACTTACCCAAGGTGACTGGGACGGGCTGTCCTGGTACCTGAAACAGACATACACAATCTGTCTTCGTTCTTTAGGAGGGTACTCGTCTTCACGAGAGTGCTTACACCTATCGTCTAAGGTTTGAGCAAAGCTCTAGAGTGACCGTAACTGTACTTTCGACCAACCCTCTCTGTATACTATTGTGATACTGGATTTCATCACCAACGAACGGTAGTACTCAGACAGGGCACCCTATTCTGGCTGCTTGCTGATTGATTTTAGAGAGTCTTTGTTTTTTCTTTTTTAGGTGTGTGGTTACTGTCATTGAGACTTTATAATACATCACAATTTAATAAAATTTGTTAAAATTAAACCAGTCATAGTTGCGTCCCCTGACCTACGCCGTCTGTCCTGACGACAGCAAGGCCTAACTCCTCTCACTATTGAGGAAGAACTGAACCTTGGTGAACCCGGGCCTTCTACAGAAGAGCAGTCTCCTCTGACTAATCTTGATTATCACATAACCTCGTATCATCCGGAATTTCCGGAGGACCCTTTCACTGAAGGGTTTGTACCTCATTACAATCCTCCGCTCACTGATCCGTTGGGGCCTGTGATAATTCAGATTCCACCACGCAAAGATATGTCTTCGGCAGCACAAACATCCATTTCACCACCGGCATCCACAGGGTCGATGCCAATGGCGACCATCCCAGGTTCGCCACCATCCTCCCCGCCAATGGTCAGTTCTATGTCATCATTGTGTAACCCCAGTAGTCAAAATATACCTAACCCCAACCCTATGGTCATCACAACTGCTAGTAGCTTACCAAACCCTTCGGCATCTACTCCTATCGTGACCACGTTGGGAACCACGGTAGCTCCTCCCATGAATACGACTACTTGGGTACCTTTCCAAACTATGACATCCATGTCACTGCCACCTGACATCCATGTAAACAATGTTTTTGGATTTCCACATGTGTTAGGATTGTTGTTTTTTGGAGGGTTTTTGTTTCAATGCTTTATTGGGCTTTGGCCAATGTCTTCAAGACCCAATCATCCGATGGAATCTGAGGCTATAGGTGCTAGCCGATGGGGTTTTTTGGCCAGGGGAAATGACCAAAGGTTGATCTATCTTACCAACCTTCTTCTAATTAGCTCTCCCTTTTGAGCTTGGCTTTTAGGGGTGACAGTCAATCTAGTGAGGGTGCTCCAATCTATTTTCTGTGTACAAATTTTTTTTTGGCAAAATAAAAAATTTCAAGTTTTTTCGGTGGGAAACATTTTTTGAAAGTTTTTGTGGGTGCAATTTTTTTTTTAAATGTTTTTGGGTGCATGCATGAAATATTTTTGCATAATGTCTCTATGAAGACATGGAGTATTTTTGCAATCTTGCAATCTATGAAAGCATGAAGTACTTAGTCTGAACTCTTTATGTTTTGTTAGGTATTTGGTCCAAATAGAATTGGATTTTAGGTTTCCAATTTTGTGAACATGGGAAACCAAAGGAATTGCATATCAAGGTACGATCGAAAAAGAAAAGATTTAAAGGATAAAAATGAGAAATAAAAAAAAAATGGTGAGAGGAAAGGGAAAGATTAAGGCATGAAATAAATGTGGAGGTAGAGCATCGTGAAATAGATGTAGAGGTACATTATAATGACGAGGAAATGAGAAATGTTGAGGAACTTGTTTACGAGAATATAATTGATATCGATGTCACTGGTGAGGAAATTTAGTTTCTTCAATTTGAATTTTGTAATTTTTTTTCAAAACGTTGTAGTTCAAAATAGTTTTAAAATTAAAAATATGTATACAGGTCAATTTCAAATTAGAAGTTTTAATATTGTTTTTTATGCAGGGACAACATCAGAACCACAAGAAGATACAACCACAAATGTTCAAGAGAATATTGATATTGATGTCACTGGTGAGTCAATAGTTTCTTCAATTTGAATAAATTGTTTTTTTTTTTTTAAACATTGTAGTTCAAAATATTTTTAAAATTAAAAAAATGTACATACAAATCAATTTCAAATTAGAAGTTTTAATATTTTTTTTTATGCAGGGACAACATCAGAACCACAAGAAGATACTACCACACATCCAATTTCACTGCAATTAATTGGAAGTTCCAAGAACGTTGTATACAACTACAAGTTTCTAGAAAATATGGATGCAACTAAAATTGAAGAATTGGGACCACCATTGGCTAAAAGGACAGTTCGAGATAAAGTAAAATTTGTATTGAAACATAATTTTGAAGGTTTATCTATCATAGCACAAGCTCAACTATTATGTGGACTTATAAAGCACAAATCTCTCACAAATGCTGTGGAATTATTGGGCATTAAAAGTGAAAAAGAGGTTTTAGCAAATGAAATGGTAACAAAAAATGTGACATCGGCGCTTGGCATACTAGCCAAAGGGCGATCTAATGTTGCAAAGAATTCTCGTAGAGAACTTTTAATAGGTGCAGTTGCGAAAGGAACTTCATCAAGTCGGTTGATGTCAACAACTTCAAAATTGATTAAAACATCAAGAAAAAGTTTATGGAGGCATTAAAAATTTAGAACTCAAATAGATGAGAATGATGAACTTGCATGTTGGGCTAATATCTGCAGGCATCCATATCATGATATACTTCCTGATGGTGTGAGGGATAGGGTAAAAGAGTTTTGGGATTCGAACTCTCGTGTGTCGCCAAATGAAAGGGATCAACTGCGACGCCGTATATCTAAGGGAGTTTATGAATCTCATTCCAAACATATAACACAGGTCAGTCAAGTAGAATTATTCGAGAGCTTTATGGAGAGTAATACTGATGTGAAGATTTCCATTAGCACATTTGTGAAGCTTAAACCATGGTATGTCAGGCCTATCACTGTTCGAGACACATGTTGTTGTCGATACCATGTAGAATTCGAATTATTGTATGAGACATTTGTAAATTTTGGCATAAAATATTGGTCAAATGAACCTCCTCCTTCAAGTGTTCGTGAATTTTTATCAAATATATTATGTCCACGAGATAATAATGAATTATTTTATAAAAAGGAATGTGTTGGTGGAAGAAAATGCGACAACTGTTCTCATTTGGCACTCTATGATGAAAAGTATCCCATTGATCCTAATGATCCCAGACTGTCAAATCTCAGTCTAAATTGGAAGAGATATGAATATGTTACTTACACTCCTGTTGCAGATTCAAGCACAACATCAAAAAATATCACTTTACTTGATGACGAGATTCCAGTGACATCTTTTATGGAGAAGTTCAGGGTGAAAATATACAAATATATTAATCATTGTCATATAGCACGATGGCAGGATTTACAGTTCAAGCAATCACGTGAGGTGTTCCCAAAAGGAACAATATTATCAGTGGTTGATTTCACTGAGAATTACACGTTTAGTCCACAAAAGGAGATACAAAGTGAGTATTATCATTCAGACCAAGTATCGATATTTGTGCATATTTTGTATAGACATGCAGAGCTTGCTGTCGACGGTTTTGATAGCGATGAAAATAATCGTGAGGTGATTAAGGAGTATCATTTCTACATCAGTGATGATCGAACACATGACACGTGTTTTGTTCAACATTGTTTTAATGTTATTTATAATTAATTGTTGAAACAAAGAGTCACTTTTAAAGAACATTGGGTATGGTCAGATGGTTGTGCTGGTCAATTTAAATCAGCAAGATCATTCTATTGGTTGTTTCGTCTTCATAGGAAAATCAACATTCGACATACATGGAATTTCTTTGAGACAGGGCATGGAAAAGGAGAGCATGATGGTGCTGGGGCATGCGTAAAACGTGCACTTAGGAGGTATCAATTGAATCACTCTGCTTGCCGACTTGCAAATTCTTTAGATGTTGTTAATTGGTGCAAGGACACTTTAAGTCATGTATCAAACCCAAGGATGGCTCATGTGCACAGGTAAGCATACACATTTAACTAACAATATATTATACATGTGTAGATATATATATGTGTATACATATATGTGCACGTATTTTGTTATAAAAAAAATATTTAATATTTTTCAAAATTTGACTCATACATATGTGTGTGTTTTTCTCAAGTAGGTACTTTTGGAATATTGCAATGGGTGATGTTCATAGATCATTGCCATATAATGCCAGTGTAATCCCTAAAATAAGAAGTTTACACTCAATTAGGAGTAAGGACATGACAAATATACATTGCATTGAGAAATGAAAGTGCTCTTGCTTTTGTTATGCATGTATTGATCAGACAGAGTCCATCGATGAATGTGAAAACCAAATTAAGAAATTTGTTAAACCATGGAAACTCGAATAATTGACACCATTGCCCCCATTTGGAAACGTGAGTGACAAGGAAATGGACAATGAAGTGGCTATGATTGACAATGATAATGATCGTGTCTCTGATATGGTTAGAGAAGGTGATGTCTTTGTTGTCATTGCACCAGAACATAATCAAGAAAAAGTGCATTATTATTTATTACGATGCACTATGTCTAAATCCACGCTGTTGCAAGAGTATAATGATACATCAAATTATACATAATCGGTTCAATGGTGTTAATGGGACATTTCTTTGAAGAAGTAAAGAAATGTAAAGATCATATTATTTTTCAAGATTACTAGCCAGAGGTTATTTATGCCCAATATAGTCACTTGGTCATAGCAACTCGACTGCAGTTGAAGCAAGTGAAGAGTAGAAAAAAACAATGACAATGGAGGTTATCGATAGATGATCATGATGCCATTTTGGAAAATTTGCCACTAGCACATTTCATATGAGTGGAACACATTGTTCAAGATGAACAATGAACTTGGATTCTAAGGTTAGAACATATAATTGCTACAATGCATTGGACTTTATATAGTTTAAGACTATATTGTGGATTGCTTGAACAAATAAATTGACATGTGGATGCTTAGATGTGTGTTGGTACATAATTTATGATGCAAATTCATCAAGGTTTTGATTCAGGATCAGGAAGCCTTTAACAAAATCCATCCGGAAATGTTGTTGTGCATGCCATTCATGTGAAGACACCTTATTAGATTGCAATCTATTTGAATGAATACATGTTGTTTTACCTTGCTTTCTTCTAGAGATAATTAATAGCCATGGTGGGATTTCAACCATCTTATACAGAATAAATTAAGCATCTCACATGTTTACAAGATTGTGTAACAGAGCAAGAGGTTAGCACAGACATCTTATTATGAGAATTTTTTACTGCTAGACCATGCCATTTTTTATGTTCAGGTTTCAGAGCAAAGTATCAAAGTTATCACGAGTCCATCTTCCTATTGACTTTGTTAGGCTTTGGAGTGTAGTTGATATGCCTCTACACATTTACAATTCTCTTATGTGTGTGCTTGTGTTAAAGCGTATGATTTCTTGGCTCCTTAAGCAGTATTCCTATGAGTCTTAGAGACAATATTTTCTTGGAGGGTTCCTTAAGATTTTGATTGGTCAACCTTGAAGCTTGATAGACATTTTGTCTCTTTATATGTTTCATCTGTTATTTTTTTCTTCAATCTTGTTTTGTTCATTTGTGTTATGTGCTTCAATCTGTCGTTATTTGTTTGAGTCTATTCCAACAATCAAAAAATTTTCTTTCCCCACAAACATATATGTATGCTTCTTGTTATATATTTCACATGCTTCAATGGACATTCAATTTGTGCTGTTTCCGTACCCTCAAAAATGTAGTGGACAACCTCTCTCAAAAGATACGTACTCAGAAGCCTTTAACAAAATCCATCTGGAAATGTTGCTGTGCATGCCATTCATGTGAAGACACCTTAGTAGATTGCAATCTATTTGAATGAATACATGCTATTTTACCTTGCTTTCTTCTAGATATAATTAATAGCCATGGTGTGATTTCAACCATCACAGCATATAGCCTCTCTCAGCATACAGATCAAGAAGCCTTTAACAAAATCCATCCGGAAATGTTGTTGTGCATGCCATTCATGTGAAGACACCTTAGTGCTACTTGTTATATATTTCACATGCTTCAAAAGACATTCAATTTGTGCTGTTTGCATTGGGAAACTCACAACATACAGCCTCTCTCAGCATACAGATCCGGAAGCCTTTAACAAAATCCATCTGTAAATGTTGCTATGCATGCCATTCATGTGAAGACACCTTAGTAGATTGCAATCTATTTGAATGAATACATGTTGTTTTACCTTTCTTTCTTCTAGAGATAATTAATAGCCATGGTGCGATTTCAACCATCACAGCATAGAGCCTCTCTTAGCATACAGATCAGGAAGCCTTTAACAAAATCCATCCGGAAATGTTGTTGTGCATGCCATTCATGTGAAGACACCTTACTATATTGCAATCTATTTGAATGAATACATGATGTTTTACCTTGCTTTCTTCTAGAGATAATTGATAGCCATGGTGGGATTTCAACCATCTTATATAGAATAAATTAAGCATCTCACATGTTTACAAGATTGTGTAACAGAGCAAGAGGTCAACACATACATCTTATTATGAGACTTTTTTACTACTAGACCATGCCATTTCTTATGTTCAGGTTTCAGAGCAAAGTATGAAAGTAATCACGAGTCCATCTTCCTATTGACTTTGTTAGGCTTTGGAGTGTAGTTGATATGCCTCTACACATTTACAATTCTCTTCTTTGTGTGCTTGTGTTAAAGCATATGATTTCTTGGCTCCTTAAGCAGTCTTTCTATGAGTCTTAGAGACAATATTGTCTTGGAGGGTTCCTTAAGATTTTGATTGGTCAACCTTGAAGCCTGACAGACATTTTGTCTCTTTATATGTTTCATCTGTTATTTGTTTCTTCAATCTTGTTTTGTTCATTTGTGTTATGTGCTTCAATCTGTCGTTATTTGTTCGAGTCTATTCCAAGTATCAAAAAAGTTTCTTTCCCCAAAAACATATACATACACTGCTTGTTATATATTTCACATGCTTCAATGGACATTCAATTTGTGCTTTTCGCATTGGGAAACTCACATCATACAGCCTCTCTTAGCATACAGATTAGGAAGCCTTTAACAAAATCCATCCGGAAATGTTGCTGTGCATGCCATTCATGTGAAGACACCTTAGTATATTGCAATCTATTTGAATGAATACATGCTATTTTACCTTGCTTTCTTCTAGAGATAATTAATAGCCATGGTGGGATTTCAACCATCACAGCATACAGCCTCTCTTAGCATACAGATCAGAAAGCCTTTAACAAAATCCATCCGGAAATGTTGTTGTGCATGCCATTCATGTGAAGACACCTTAGTGCTTCTTGTTATATATTTCACATGCTTCAAAAGACATTCAATTTGTGTTGTTTGCATTGGGAAACTTACAGCATACAACCTCTCTCAGCATACAGATCAGGAAGCCTTTAACAAAATCCATCCGGAAATTTTGTTGTGCATGCCATTCATGTGAAGACACCTTAGTAGATTGCAATCTATTTGAATGAATACATGTTGTTTTACCTTGCTTTCTTCTAGAGATAATTAATAGCCATGGTGGGATTTCAACCATCACAACATACAGCCTCTCTCAGCATACAGATCAGGAAGCCTTTAACAAAATCCATCCGGAAATGTTGCTGTGCATGCCATTCATGTGAAGACATCTTAGTAGATTGCAATCTATTTGAATGAATACATGTTGTTTTACCTTGCTTTCTTCTAGAGATAATTAATAGCCATGGTGGGATTTCAACCATCTTATACAGAATAAATTAAGCATCTCACATGTTTACAATATTGTGTAACAGAACAAGAGGTCAGCACAAACATCTTATTATGAGACTTTTTTACTGCTAGACCATGCCATTTGTTATGTTCAGGTTTCAGAGCAAAGTATGAAAGTTATCACGAGTCCATCTTCCTATTGACTTTGTTAGGCTTTGGAGTGTAGTTGATATGCCTCTACACATTTACAATTCTCTTCTTTGTGTGCTTGTGTTAAAGCGTATGATTTCTTGGCTCCTTAAGCAGTCTTTCTATGAGTCTTAAAGACAATATTGTCTTTGAGGGTTCCTTAAGATTTTGATTGGTCAACCTTGAAGCCTGACAGACATTTTGTCTCTTTATATGTTTCATCTGTTATTTGTTTCTTCAATCTTGTTTTGTTCATTTGTGTTATGTGCTTCAATCTGTCGTTATTTGTTCGAGTCTATTCCAAGTATCAAAAAAGTTTCTTTCCCCACAAACATATACATACGCTGCTTGTTATATATTTCACATGCTTCAATGGACATTCAATTTGTGTTGTTTGCGTTGGGAAACTCACAGCATATAGCCTCTCTCTGCATACAGATCAGGAAGCCTTTAACAAAATCCATCCGGAAATGTTGCTGTGCATGCCATTCATGTGAAGACACCTTAGTAGATTGCAATCTATTTGAATTGAAATTCAATTTGTGCTGTTTCCATTGGGAAACTCACAGCGTACAGCCTCTCTAGTATTTGTTGGGAATTCCTTAATGCACAGCTATTATGTGTGAATGAAGCAGTTATGCTTGTTGAGAAGTTGTGCTGAATGAGCTTCCCATAAGGTGATCACTGATAAGTATAACCTAAACATGGGGAAAAATTAATTAGTTGGACTAAAAGACGTAGACAACAGTATAGAGTATAGAGTATAGTTAGACTGTTACAGTATGATTTTTTATCTTACCCCTACTCCCCACACACACATACTTGATATTTATTTGTTGCATAATTTGTTTATTCAATCTCTCTTGCACTAGTTCACAGCACTTCTAAACATGAACCATTTCCTTTGGGTGGCCCTCAACTGTAACTGACAAAATTTAATATATTAAAAATCAAAAACAACAATCACTAATAGATTTAATGGTTAATGTTCATGAATAACAATTTCTAGTATTGTTTTATACATGTCCACGGTAAATCTTCTGTCTAATTTTTTTTCCACTCAGTTAATCCTATTCGTTTAATCACATTGCCAAAACTAGTCCCCACTTCTCAGATAATATATTGAAACTAAGAAAAGGGTGAAAAGTAAAACAAAGAAGCTGATGAATAATACCTCTGTTTTGAAGAAAAAATTATTAGGATAATGCAAGGAAGCTTCGATGCATTTCAAAATTAATGTATGTTTAATCCTTGTTGGAGATTCTTCTGCCTCTTGGTAGAGTGGCCCTCCTAACTAGTGGAGGACCACTTTGACTACCTTCTAAATTTCTATACAATATCTATATCTAGATATAGATCAATAGAGGATATCAAGAAGAAATTGCAGGGGTTTATGTTTTTGGCAACCGACATTGGTTGTGTAGATTATTGCAATAAAATGTTGTTAGAAGCTGCATTGTAACATGGCTCCTGAGGATTTGCCAAATCTGCCTCTTCTATGAGCTTAGATACACAGAAATTTCTTGAAGGTAAAACAGTTTCACTTGGAGATAAGTTCTAACTCCTTCATGTCATTTCCTGAATGAAGATCCAAGATGGGAAAAAATTTTCCTGGGCACAGACAATGGCATGTCTCTACTAGCATTTGAGTTTGCTTGATATTCATCGATTTTATTTTTATCTATTGTATAATTTTTCAGGGCTACAGAGACTCTGTTGAGATCTTTTTTCTTGTAAGAAAATAAAATGTCTCGAGTGTGTGTCAACTTTTGTATATTTTATTCAATTTTGCAATTGTGAACATCCTCCTGAATGTTTGTATGTGCTGCAGATACAACATCAGAATGTCTGTTGGTGCTGCATTGACATCCCTCTTAGTCTGGCTTATTGATATACAAATATTGGTTCTTGATGAAGAAGATATTCCTCAGCTTGCCAGCATAGTCACCGTGTATGGTTTGCTTAGCTAATTTATTTAATTAAGCTATGGTTTGGAGCTCACTTTCTTTCTTTCTAGTAAAATTCTGTCCTTTCTTTTTATTTTCGTTAGGATGCCTGCCATATTTTAACTAAATTAGATTTTCCTACATCCTATGTATATTCATTTCAGACAAGGTGAATCTACACATAAAAAACGATGCAAGAGGGTTTCCCATTTCAAAGGCAGTGTATTCATTTCTCAAGGACCTAGAAGCACCCATTAGCTATGCTGCATGGAAAAAGGGCCACATTATATGTCATCAGATTCAGTTAAAGCGATGGCTTTCAAAGTCCTTTTTGGATGAAGTTATTGCACTTGTAAATTCCTTGCTTCCAATTCCCAGTGCGATGATAGGGAGCAATTCCCAATGAAATGTTAGTAGTTAAGAATGTGCCATCATGTTGGAGAAGCAAGTTTGTCTCTTTGGAAGCTGGAAATTTTATCTACATATCTACTACTATATAAAAGTTAATGTTGGTAATAATAAAGGTTGGTTGTGTTTCCAGAGCATGAATTCCACAATTTTTCATGTTTGTGATTGATAGGTATCTGATATACATGGTAAAGCAAGTATAAATAAAAGTTATAAATATTTGAGGAGGCAATGGTTATTTTGATTAACAATACTGCTCCAACACCACAATGCAGGGGATCTCCTTGTTTGGTGTTATCAAAGAAACCCTTGGAATGTCTTTGTTCAGATCTGGCATTATTCGAACCCGAATTTCTCATAGTCTATGTTTTAACGTCCTTGACTTACTTTTCAATGAGGCCACTTGTATCTTTGAGCGTAATGAAGAATGGCTTGGTTCTGGACCCACCATATATATTGACAAATATGGATGGACCCTTTTCTGTGAAGGATTTCAAGTATGGAGAACTCCAGCACGAAACTGTTTCTTCTCCAGTATTAACTTCTTCAGAGGAGTTTTGTTTTTCTTTGTAATACTAAAATGGCAAGTTATGAGTATGGAAAGGCATAAAATCCTCACGTATGTACCCTTTTTGGTGTTTTAATGCACATTTTGGGGTCTTAATTGATACAGGAAGAGTGTAACTAATGGGAATAGATGACAAACTGGAATTTGTGATATTGTATCTAGTCCTTAAGGCTCAACAAGATCTGAAAAGACAGTACTATGTATATTCTAATTTCAACCTTTGAAATATCAAATTAAAGTATTTTGATGGAGAAAAAAATGTCTCATTATTTTACATATCATAACACATGTACCCATTTGTTAGTGACAAGGTGACAGTCGCTGACAGTGACAACACCCAGTGTGTAACTTTTGGAGATTATATATCCCAAAGCATTAAGAGTGCAATTATATCATGTAAATAATATATTAAAAAGTTTGATAATATTTGGATCCATAACTATAATCCTTCTACTCTATCTAGTCAATATAATGTTGCTTGAAGTGTCAATGTCATGATGGTGACCAAAAAACTGTCAATTCTTAGCTTCTTTACTGGTTTAGATTTGAATTTAAAATAAATGTGAAACTAGATCTAAAAGAGTCCTCTCTTTTAGCCAAATCGATTTCGATATCTTGAAAGTTTTGCTAAAATAGAACACTACAATTATGTATCACTGAATTTATTCCCCAATAAGTTTGCAAGTGCAACAATACCAAAGAAAAAAAACAAGATGAGACTAGACAGTTGTTTTGGAAAGGATAACAATGTAATAGTTGTGGAAAAAATCATTTACATCTTCATCATGCTAGTACTACTATGGCAATGTAGAGTGTGGGAGTTTAGTCTCTCACAAGAAAACTAGAAGCAAGAAATACATACAAGATAAGACCATAGATGCTTAGGGAATTTAAAGCAATCAAAGATGAAAGTTTGCTTTTGCAAGAATATCTCTCAACCAAGACTAGAACAATAAAATTCCTTCAGACTTTGTCAACAGCTAGAAAACAAAGATATTATTAATATAAAATATATCTCAATTAATCTTTGATTCTTTACACTAAAAAAAAATGATGGGAATATTTAAGAAAGCTTTTGAAACAATGGCCATGTAAAATTTTACAACTAAAATTTTACATCAGATGGGAAACACCCACTTTTAAAATTTTCTACTTAGGAGAAAGTTTCATTCAATCTTGTATGCTAGATGTCAAATGAATTAACATTTTTCAACTGCTTGAACTATATTTTAACCACAACTGTTGTTAAAAAAATGAGAAACTTTGTGTAATTACAGTGAATGTGGCATAAATTTGTGAATGTGCAAACACATTCACTATAATTGTGTCGTGTACCAAAAATCTATTATTAAAATCAAACAAGCAAAGAACTTCCCACCTGTACCACAGTACATTGATCACAAATTTGTCATGAGTAAGATAACCTATAAAAACTACATGTTCTACTCGATTTGGTGTGGGATTTTTCTCTACGAGCCTCAAAGTCTCATCTCATCATCTAGTGCTCATCTTGAATATAATTTAATGCCGAGGACTAAGGAAATTGGACTTTTCTCTATCTTGAATTTGGCTACTACTATTCCAGGCTTTTGTACATTTCTAGTTGCTTCCATTCCTTATTGTTGCCATGATGCCTTATTTTATGACATGTTGGTCCATTTGTAAATCATGTAGGATCAACAACAATACTACTATGGCTGAAGTATTTTCTTGAATTGACCACAAGGTGGATTTTGGTTCCATTTTTTCAAATATGATTTGCAATCCCGAGTGGATGGAACTAATTGATGATGGAATTGATGATGATTGATTAAAGTGTTTGAAATTCACATGGTGGGTAACACCTTTCTAGTATATGAAGGACAATGTAAGCCTTAGACAATCTCATCTCCAAAGCTAGAGACATAAAATGAACACCTAGTTAGGTATAGGAAGATACCCCTTATACTATTGTCACCTTTATAAGAGTGACCATCTGGAAAAAATTTATTGGAAATATTGAAAGTCATGATCTTCTTTTTTGCATAGGTTAGCTTCTAGACCAAGGCTGTAACAGAATATCCTCAAAATGTGAAGATTATGGCTCATGTTGATTCAATAAATTGAGACTGATGTCTATTTGAACTTTGCACCAATATAAATATTTGGTTATGTTGTGGGAAACACAAGTACATGGTTGGTACCATCACCAAAAACACAGTGAAATGTGGAAACACATATGATATGGCCTAGAAACATGTTCCCTAATTTGGAAAGTTGTTTCTTATTTTGGAAATGTGAGATGAAATGCCATGTTATGATAGTGTTTTTCAATACGCTTATCATGCACTTCATAATTTTCTTTGGATTTTATTGGGTGGACCCAACTTGGGTAATGAAAATGCTAATTCAAGGTGAAATTAGATGAGCAGTGGAGGCATATTAAAGAATAATCACCACCATCAGATAAGCAAGCTACAGGAGTTTTATGACATACAAATAAGTTGTAGTGATAGATGGGTATAGGAGGGAAAAGTTTGCCTAGAGAACTTGTCCACTTTCAAAGTGAGCTTTTTCCCTTGTGTACCCATCTGTCAGTGGCTTATTTGTCTATCATAAACCTCCTGTCTTTATTGTGCATTCTCGGGCCAATCAACGCCATTTTATTGCCTTCTTCTAGCTGACTTAGGACATGTGTTAACAGTCTCTTTCATCCACATATCAACTCCTGCTTTAGATTTTTAGTGAACATCCATGCATTAGCACCACTACAAGAAAGCACATTTCCTTCAAATATTGGCACAAATTTGTAAAAGAATTATACTCGATTTCAACACAGTAGAAAATGTATAATAAACAAGAAAAAAAACATATATTTTAGTCACCTTATTTGCGATACTGAATAGTTGTCATAAATTAAAATGGATAATAATAAATATTAATATGAGGTTCATCACTACACAGATTTTTCAATCTGAATAAAAGAAATCCATATTGTACTGCCGAAACTCAATTTCCAAAATATATCAAATATTTTCAGTCTTGGTTTCTGCCAATTTTCTAGCAGTACAGATTACAGAGATAGCAAGGCTATGAACTATTTATTAGGCTTATAGCCAATTTTAAATCTCACTAATTATAGAAATAGCAAGGCTACGAACAGATTCCTCTTATTTGATCTCATTAGGCTTATAGCCAATTTTAAATCTCACTAATTTGTTCACTAAACATTCATTTGTACAAATTTGGGAACCTTCAATAAATCTTTCCAGTTGTATCATATTGTCAGCTGCCAAGCCTGATCACATTTAACTCTGTTTTCAATTTCTTAAGCTACTCAAACAATCTTAAATCTTCCTCTCTTTCTTTGCATAAGGATTGTCGTTGTTCAATCTCAGCTTCAAACTCAGTTTTCCTTGCTTCTAGTGTGGCCTTGTGATCATCAATGAGCTTTTGGATCTCCTCCTACAATAACAACAAGATTATTATGGAATCCCATCAAAAAATAAAAAAAATAAAACAGTATCTGAAATCAGGAGATAATTACAATAAAGAGCATGATACTAAAGTAAGAATAAGGAACTGGAGCTGCTGGATCCTGGACAAAGTGCTTGCGTTGATTAACAGTAAGCAAGGTAAAGTATTCTCCTATTAATCTTATTTCACATCAGAATACAATAAATGCATGATGCTACAATTCTTAAAATAAATGTTCCAATTTAATAAATCATCCACAGATCATTTTTATAAGAAACTCACATTCTCCATACTGACAAGTTTTTCTTGTAAG